>JAYRBT010000075.1:1520170-1555260 GCA_036023395.1 Myiotriccus ornatus
GTTGATGACTGGGGCACGTTGAGCTCCCCCATCCCACACTATTCCCACCATCCCGATTTCTCCCAGCGCATCTCCCCACTTCAGAGCAACTGGAACCAGCTGCTGCTGGGGTGGAAGAGGGATTTGGGATTTCTCCCAAGTGTTGGTTCAGTGCCCAGTGAGCTCCCAGCACCTGGAATGGCTTTGCCTGGAAACCTCTGCCAGGGGTGCTGAGCCAAACACGGGGCTGGGATGGATGAATCCCCCACACCCCTGATCCCACCGAAACGGAGATTGGAACGTCCCCCCCGGGGGGGTGTGTGGGATTTACAGCCCCTGAGCCCCCACACCCCCTCCCCAGCTCTCAGTTCAACACTCCTGGCGTGGAGGGGCCGTTGGACAAGCCCAGTTCCCAACCCCCCTAACGTGATGAAATCCCACCAATAACCCGAGCCGGGAATGGTGATTCTTTATCGCCCAGGAACGGACGAGCCTTGCAGCCCATTTTTGGCTGAACCCTGCAGGGATTTATTTTACTGCTCTGGCTGCCCAGAGCCCACGGCCTTAAATCCCACTGCTGCTGGAGGAAGGTCTGGGAACCCACCAAAAGAATCACCTAAACTGTTCTTTTCTCCCTCCCCATCCCCTACTTTGCAGTATTGTGAGATGTGTTGAGAAAGGCGGGTGGGAAGGGGAGAGGCTTAGGAGGGGTCCTGGAGTGCTGGGAATGGCTGAGTCCTGAAATGGTTTTACTGGGAAACTGATTTTTCCCGCTTCGGGCAGGACGAGGGAGGGGGGAATTTTCCACTGCAAAATGCCTATTTATCATCCTCTGACTGCAGGCTGGGGATTGCATCTCTCCTGCTCCTCCAGATCCCAGTAGAAATGAAGGTTTCAAGCAGCATCCCAGGAATGGGGCTGTTCCCCCACAGCTGGGATGAAAACAAACATGTAAATGCAGAGTTTCCCCGAGAAAAATCAGTCCCAGCTCCCCATCGAGCTGCAGGAGCCTCCACAAACCCACTTGGATGTAGGGTCACGTCCTTACCGCGGGCTTTTAATTAGGAGGCAGCACTAATTAGAGGCAGGGGAGTTCCCTGGGTGGGGTGTCGCAGGTTGAAACGCTGTCGGGGTGAAGGGCAGTGCCCGATCCCTGCTCCCAGGTGGGAAGTCTGGATTCACTCCCAGCCTGCAGACAGGTCTTGCTCTAGCATTTTCCCCATGCGGGTGTTCCCTCCCCGGGAACGCTGCGCTGCCGGGAGAGAGCCTTTAAAAAAAGGAAAATAATCCGCGAGGTGTTTGTGTGCTCGGCAAAAAGCAGCTCCGCGAGTCAGCTGAGGACAGTCCCGGCTAACCGGGAGAGCAGAGCGGGGTTTGATTCGCCTCTTGCGGCCCCGGCGAGGCTGGGCTAGCCCAGGAGCGCAGCGAGGGGCTGGCACTGCCAGCAGCCCCCGGGGCCAGGTCGCTGGAGCTCCACACCCTTCCTCCAGCCGGGACGAGGGAGGGAGGGAAGCGGGGAAAGCGCCGTGCCAGGTCCGTGGCTCGGCAGACGCCCCCTCCCCGGATTGTCCCCAACCCCTCGCTGGGGACAGCTGGCTCCTTCCCCCAGCCCCACGTCGCGGTGCCACCGGTGGAGCTTGGCACACCCCTCCCAGCCGGCTCGGGCACCGGGAAAAAAACCCCTCGTTTTCCCGCTTTTACGCCTGGAAAAGGGCGCCTTGGAGAAGCCCCGAGGACCCACGGCGTGCTCATCCGCTGCTCCTTTGCCACCCCCGGAGCAGGGATGTGCTTTTCCCCCACCGAGCTGGTGCTCCACGAAAGCTGAGACCCCACCGGTACCTCCCCCATCCCGTTTTTTTTTTTGTTTGTTTTTGGGTTTTTTTCAGCTGATTCATGAAATTTCTGCTCTGGCAGCACCGTGTTGCTTTAAGCTGTTTACTCGAGTTCAGGAGGCGACAGCGCACGGGGTATTTTTAGCTCGCCGGGGAGAGGAGAGGGATTAAAATGCAGTCAGTGTTACAGACGCTGGGGCTGAATCAGTATTCCTGCACAAGCGTCTCCGTGCCAGCGTTTTCCATTGAGTGTCTGAAAAACCCACGTTTCCATGGAGACCCAGCTCCAGGGCAACCCGTTTTCCTTGCAAAAAAATAATAATACCAAAAAAAGAAAAGAGGAAAAGGCAAAGGCAGGTAGAGAGAGAGAGAGGGAGGGAGGGATGGGCGAGGGATGGCTCCCAGGAGGAGGATGGTGGAGATGAATCCTGGTCTTTTCTCGCCTGGGATGGTGGGGTGGAAGCAGAGATGGAGGTGTGAGGTTGTGGTTGGGTTGTATTGGGCTGCCTGACTCGTCCCATGCCCCTTTGGTGGGTTTTGGGGGTTGGATGTGCTTTCTGGGTGGTGGGTTTGGTAAACTGGGGGTTTGGAGGAAGGTGGGAGCTCTTGGAGAGAAGAGGAGTGGTGTGACTGCGAGGGGTTGGGTTTGGGTTTGCTCCTCTCCTGGAACTGGGAATTTGCAGCCCCCATCTCCAGGAATAAAATGGGTGAAATCAGCAGATTCTCTTGCTTGTGTTGGGTCCTGTGTCCTCTTCTGCCTTGGGGCACCTCTGAGGGGCTTTGCCAGGGGCAGGTTGTCTCTGGCCCAACGTGCTGGAGCAGAAATGCTCCCAGAGGACACGAGGGTGAAGGTGGTTGTTGAGGATCCCAATGCAGAGCTGTCCTGTCTTGGTTTGCACGTTGGCCAACGTGGGGACATCAACCACAAACCTCTCCCACAGAGACGAGACTGAAACATTGGGCTCCTCCTTTATTTTCCATCTTGGTGTCTCCCCCTTTTCCCCCTCCCTCCTCCTGCTGCAAATATCCTGGAAATTCAGAGGAAGAAAAGAGAAAACTGTTAATTCCTGCTGGACATTTCTCTGCTTGTGCCCAGCACTGTGGTCAGAACCCACCTCAGCTGGTGCAGCGACAGCGTTTGGGTGGCAAAGCAGGAAGAAAAGGTGGCGTTGCCAGCGTGGAGAGGATTTGGCAAAGAGGGACCCGGGGCTGGGTCTGCAGCAATGAGAGGATTGTTTTTTCCGGAGAACCTCAGGACAACTTGGCCCATGGACTCGTTCAGTGGCACCCTTTGGGGTGGGGCTTTGGTGGGGACGTGGGTTGTGTGTTGAACCCCAGGAGCTGATCTCTGCTCACGGGGCTCCACCAGGGCTGTCCCACCTGGGCCACGATTTTCCCGAACAAGCCCCGTCCTTAAACCCACCGAGATCCACGCTGGGCGTACGGCGTCTCCTCCCAGCCGCCTTCCCTTTACTGTGATGGGATTTTCCATGGAAAACCCAGCATGGAACCACTTCCAGCTGCCCCAGCAGAGGCTGAGAAGCACGATGGGATCAAGGACAAAGCAGGGACCGGTTCTCGGTTCACCCCATCGCTGCTTCCCTGCTCGGGAACGCTGGATCCACAGGGACGGGTCCATGGGGGGTGTGTGAGATGGTGCAACCTCTGGGCAAGGTTGGGATGGATCCTCTCTGGGGGGATGAGCTCCTGCTGCTGGGAGCAGAAGGCTCCCCATATCCAAGACCTCCTGGTGGGATCTTTGTTCTCGGGCAGGATCTGAGGGCGGGTGGAATTCATGGAGAGAGGGAAGGCCACGGCCAGACACGACCCCCCAGACCTCTGGGGCTCTCCAAAACAGAGCAAAACATTGCTCTGACCCTTCAAACCAGCCAAGAGCAGCCTCTGTTGAACAAATCCCTCCATCTTCAAAGCAGAGTCTGTGCCGTGCCCTCCTTCACTTGGGAAAAAACACTCTCAAATCTGCAGAGAGGCTTTTTGAGTTTCTCTGAGGCGTTCCATGAAAAGGGAAACAGGAGTTGAACACGCCACGTCCTCCAAGCAAGATCCAACCTGAGAACCTGTCCCAGAGCTGATGATTTTACTGCAGCCCTTCTTGGCCTGATTTGATTTGTATTTTTGCCCAAGCACAGGCAACTTTCAGTGAAAAGGTTCCTTTGATCTGAAAAACTGTTCTCATTGGCTTTTTTTTAATCGAGAACCACTTCCAGTGGCATCAAGGGCTGTTCCCCCAGCCCTGGCCTGGGCTCAGCATGTCTGAAACTGCTCCTATCCAAGGGATTCTTTTCTAGGATTGGAAGCAGCCCACGGGATGGGCTTTCATCCCCATTCACGGCTAATTTAGGCAGGTTTGTTCCTATTCAGGCCGTGCTCAGAAAATGGGCTGTTTTCCTTGTTCTGGGTAATAAAAGAGGGGGGAAAAAGTAACCTTTAGTCCCAGCTCCTTGTTTTTTTTGTGGTCTTGGAAATTGTGTCGTTCCCTGTGGAGTCAAGGTGGTGTTACCAGAGGGACTTTGTGTTGTGGTTCAGCTCTTGGATCGTGGTTTTGGCCAAAGTTTGGGATGGGCTGGGAGAGGGACCGGGCACCAGGAGCTGGGTTTGGGTTGGAGGTCCAGCTGGCTGCAAGACACCTGGGTATGGTGTCCCCTGCATTTGGGGACCACATGCCAAGGCCATCTCTCAACCCTGCCGGATCCTCAGTGCAACCAGGGAATTAGGAATTAGGAAGCAGGGCCTTCGTGTGCATGTCTGAGGCTGCACCAAACACACGCCAGTGAATTCCCTCTTGCCACTCTCCGGGCTGCTCCGTCCTCAGCCTTTGGATTTTTTCCCAGGGTGAGCAAGTCCTCAGCTTTGCTTCCTGCTCCCAGAAAAGGGTATTTGTGGAACAGCCTGAAGGAAAAAAAAAACAACAAAAAAGCCCCACTAAAAGAAAAGCCCAAACCAAACTGCAACACTCCTGACTTTCTTTCTCTCAGTTCCCTGACTAAATTTTCCATGGGAGCCTGTGGTTTTCCTCCGGGAAAGGAGGATTTGTGCAGCTTCATTCAGAGGTTGGGCTCGATGATTTGGAGCTGTTTGGCCAGGAGATGGGGGAGATAAGTCATAAACCTGGTGGGAAGCAGTTTGGGAACAGTGTCCTCCCTTGAGCGTGGAGGTTGCAGGAGGCTTGGCCAGGGGAAGAAGGGAGAATCCCAAAGAGCAGCTTCCAGTGTGGAACATGGAATTTCTGCCTGGTTTGGGTTGGAAGGCACCTCAAAGCTCACCTCATTCCACGCCCTGCCACGGGCAGGGACACCTTCCACTAGCCCAGGTTGCTCCAAGCTCCATCCAACCTGGCCTTGGACGCTTCCAGGGATGGAGGGTTGCTTCCAACTGGTAGAGATCCCATCTCCTTCCAGACTGCCAGCAAAGGGAAGGTCCATCGTGTCCGAGCAGCTTTGCCAGGCTGCAGCAGCTCCTCGCAGGGTCAGCACTGGCATTGTCCCTTTCAACGTGTTCCCTCTTTCCCTACAAACAGGATAAACAGGATTCCCCCCCAACTCCAGCCCCTGCTTTGCATTTTCAGCTGCCACTTGCAGCTCTTTTGTTATTTTCTGCTGTGCATTAAAGAAAAAAAAAAAAAAGGCAGCTGATAGCATCTCACTGATCATGGAAGGAAACTATTCAGGGACGTTAACTGGTGGGATTGGAAAACTTACCATAACGGGAGACCCAGCGTTCCTTCCAGCCCTGCATCCTCCCAGCTCCCTGCCAGCCAGAACACTTTAAATGGCATGTTAACAACTCTAAAAAAGCACCCCAAGGCACTTTCTGGGCAGAATAACTGGGAGTCAGCCGGAGCTGGGGGCTCTTTGTGTCTCCGGAGTGCTCGTCCCCGCTCGGGGAAGGACGTCACCTTCCTGTGGCATCCTCGGTGCTGAGTGGGGTGTTGAAAGGCAGAGTGAGCTGAGCAGCTCGGCAGGGCTGGGGATTTGTGAGGAGAAATGGCCTTCTGAGAGGCCGGGGCTGAACTGAAATGACCCCTCTGGAACGGCACTTTTGGAAGCCCCCAAAAGGAGGGAGAAGCTGGGACAGGGGCAGGGTCCCCTCTCTGCCCCTGGCTGTGTCTGTGGTGGGGGAAATGTGTTGGTTCCTGTCTCCCAGATGGGATGTATCCCATGATGGGTGTGAACTGGGGGAGAGATGGTGAGGAGCCCCCTTGGTGTCTCCCATCCTCTGCCTAAAGCCCTCAGGAGACACCGTGGGGTAAAAGTGCCTGGTTGTGGAGCTGCTGCCCCTTATTGCAATTCCTGAGGGTTTTTGCTGCTAAATCCAGCCCTTCTGGGACCAGGATGGGTGTGGAGGAGGGTGGATGAGGGAGAAGGAGGAGAAGAAGCAGCACTTTTCTCTTCATGTGCATTGTCTAATCAAAGGGAGCCCGGCTTTAAAGGATCCTGACTTCACACTCAGCGTTGAGCCCAGGGGGAACATCCAGCATTAAAAACGTTCCAGGGCCTTTGTCCCTCAGCACCCCTTTGAAATTGCTGGCAACCAGCAGGCTTGGAGCAACGTGTTCTGGTGAGAGGTGTCTCTGCCCAGGGCAGGGGGTGGAACAAGATGGTCTTTAGGTCCCTTCCTTCCCACCTAAACCATTCTGTGATTGCACAACTAGCTGTGCTGCTCCTTGTCCTCCACACCAGCCCCAGGTACCACATCTGGGGATAAAACAGCCCATTTTGGTCCCAGGGATGCTTTCCTTTCTCTCGTGGGTGAGAAAGCAGCTGGGTGGGGTCTGGCTGTCACTCCCCCGACAGCTGCACCCAAAAAGCCAAGCCAAGGAGGGGAGGGATGCACGCTGGGGTTCAGCTCTCAATCCTGTGGGGTGTATTTGGGTCAGGACCCAATTTTCCCCCCTCTGACGGACAGTTTTTGGGGCAATACGGGGCCAAGGCTCTCTGCAGAAGGATCTGCTGGTGGCTGAGGGGGAGGAGACGTGGCCAGCGAGGCCGGGAGAGGGTGGTGGGTGCTCCGGCAGCTGGGGGAGCGTGAGGAGCCCGTGACGAGGATGCCGCTCCTGGAAAATCGATCCTAATCCCGTTGTCTGCGCCGCAGAGCCGGCACCGCCCCGGCTGGCAGAGGGCGAGGGGAGCAGGGGGAGCTGAAGGGAGGCTGGAAATCGGGAGGGCTCCCGCGTCCCCAAAGCCCTCATGGCTGGTGGGTGATCCTAAAAGAGGTGCCGGGGGGACCCCCAATTCCCACAGAGGGCGGGGAGCTGCCCGTGCCGGTGCGGGAAGGCGTCCTGCCTCTCGTGGTCCTCAAAACCTGAGCAGGAGGGAGGAAAACCCAGACGTCCCTCCAAGAACCCCCTCCTGTGCGAGCCGCAGCCCCGCTGAGCCCCAGCCTTTGCTCCTGGCACACTTCCCTGCTGCTTTTTCCCTCCGGATTTCCAGCCTGGGGGACAAAACCACCCTCTCTGGAGCTGCCCTCCCCCCCTCAAGCCGGCACCCACACCCCGTCCCACCTCTCACCCCTGCTCCGCAGGATCAACCCCTTCCCAAAGACGGGGAAGAAGCATTCCCTGGGTTTCTCCCCCGCCCCGGATGGAAGATGCAGGTGGATGGGTCTTGCCTGGCCTGATTGGAATTCGCCTCAGCACACCCAGGGCTGGCTCGGTCCTGCGGATCCCCACCCTGAGCCGCTGCAGAGCGGCTGCTTCGCCCTGAGCCGGCACCCAGCAGCTCCCGAGACCCCCAACCTCAGGCTGGGGACGGGGGAAATCTGTAGGTCTAGGGAGGAGAGTGTGCGTGTGGGGAGATGTGGATTTACTCTGCAGGGGGATTAAAATTTCTAGGAGAGGATGGAAATCATCCATCCACACCCGGGACACGGGGGGGAGAGGAGCAAACCCGCCACGGGGCCTGTCACGAGGCACTTTTTTAGCCTCAGGCACAGCTTTTAACTCCCGAGCTGAGCTTTGATATCCCCAATCAAGGCTGCTCTGCCGCTGCCAAAAGGCTGCTTTGTCTTTGCTGCTTGGATTACGGTTATTTTCGTGGCTGGAAGAGGGGCCATTGTGTTCAGTAACTTCGGCTTCGTGGGGCTGAGCCTTCCTTATTACACTCATTACTTGCCGAGGGAGGGAGGGAGGGAGCAGCTCCACGGGTGGGGAGCTTTTTAAAGGAGTCACCTACGGCCGTGCAACCTGTTATGAAAGCTCTGCATAAACCAGGAAGGATTCGTTACGTGGGTAATTAGAGGAAAATCAACACCTCTTGGCGGAGAAGGGTCCGGTGTGTTCAGTCTGGGAACTAGGGGGGCGGGGTTGGAGTTGTTTCCCCCCCATCTCGGGGCTGTTTTCCTCGGGCAGGTGGATGGTGGTGGTTGCCAGCCCAAGGGTTGCTGGCTGCCTGGCTCTCCTTGTGGGCACGGAGAGCCGTGCTGGCTTAATTCCCAGGTAGGGATCTGCAGCGCTGAACGCTTGATGGCACCTTTGCCTGAGCATCCTCCGCATTCCCACCGGGCTCTGCCGATGGCGTGGGCTCAGCTCTGCCCCCTGCACCCCTGCTGACCGAGAGGACGCCGGTTTTGAGCACTGGCAGCTCCACTCCGGGCAGGATCTCACCGTGGGAGGGGCTGGAAGGGCGTAAAACGGGGACCTGTGTGGTCAAAACCGGGGTGGGATTTGGTGTGGGGTGGAAGGCAGGGGCCAGGAGGAGCCCTGAGACGGGGGAAGAGCTGGAGCTGGGCACTGGAACAGCGTGGAGTCTCCCTCTCTGGGGACATCCCAAACCCACCTGCACGTGTCCCCCGTGTCACCTGCTCCGGGTGGCCCTGCCTCGGCAGGGGCTTGGGCTGGGTGACCTCCAGAGGGCCCTTCCAACCCCGACCCAGCGATCCTGCGACGAGCTGCAAGTGTGACACAAAGTCTTGGCCACGGGATCCACGGGAGCGGAGCTTGGAGAGGGGTTTAGGAAGGGATTACTGGAATTACTGGGCACTGTGATGGCTGGGAGGTCTCCAAGGAGCAGGGCAGGAGGAGGAAGGGATTTAGCACAGGAGCCACAGTCCCTTCAGTCTTTCCCGTGCCAACCCTGAGGTTTTCGCCCTCCTTGGCCCCTCTCCATCGCTGTCCCCTCTGTCCCTTCGCTCCCCGGGGCACAGGGTGACTGTGCCACCCCCTCCAGCTCTGCCAACACCTGCCATCAGCCCAGCCCACGAAGTGAAGATCTCAGGACCTTCTGTTGTTGACCCAAACGGTTTCCAAAGAGGTTTGGGGGATTTGGGGAGGGGTTTGGGGAATTTTTGCTGCACTGGGGTATTTCTTTTTCCCCTCCGTCCTCCTTGGGGAGCAGAAAAGGATGAAAGGACCTGAGGAGCTCTGGGGTGGGATCCAGGCTTGAACTGCTGCTGGAGAAGGGCAGTGCAGAGAGGGGGAGGGACAGGAGAAGAGCCTGAACTCCTGGAGACACTCAGACTGGCTCCTCTCCTCCCTGATTTTGTTTAAATTAAGCCATCTGCTCACATTAAATGGTGAATTATCTCAGCTGCTGCCGCTCTCCCTGCGGGAACAGTGGCCAGAGGGGAGGGGGGGACACTGCAGGGCTGCACCCCGGGCCCTGGATCCGGGGAAAACGCGGCTCCCACTGGAGGTGGGTGTCACCCCCCCCCACTTCTGTATCCCAGGGAAACTGGAGCTGGTCACCTGGGAAGATCAGAGCGCTGCTCCACTGGCCTTGGAAGAGGCTTGGGAGCTCTAATCCATCTCACCGAGCCGAGGGGGGTGTGACCTTCCCTGTCTGGTGTCCTTGGGAGCCCTCCCGGAGCCCTCAGAGCTCTCCCTGCGAAGCTGCGGCTCAGAGGAGGGCAGGGATGGAGTGCACCAGGATGGAGGGGCTGGAGCTGCCTGGGGAACGACACCCCAGGACCTGGATTAGCTCAGGGGGGGATTTTCCCTTCGTTCCTGCCTATTCCTCATGTTGTTTGGCTTGGAAAGACCTTCCTGGTGATTGATGTCCAGCCAGCTCAAGGTCAAGGTGGGGGGAATCTTCTTCTCTTTGGGCAGTTCAGAGACACCCAGACCCTGCTGTGGGGTCCCACCTGGGGCCCCTCAGTGTGGGCTGACAGCCCCTGGCACTGGGTTCAGGCCCCTTCTGCTCCTGCCACGCTGGATGATCTCTGTGGCAGTCATGGAATAACAGAACAGTTTGGGTTGGAAGGGACCTTAAATCCATCCAGACCCACCCCCTGCCACGGGCAGGGACACCTTCCACCATCCCAGGTTGCTCCAAGCCCCGTCCAACCTGGCCTTGGACGCTTCCAGGGATTCAGGGGCAGCCACAGCTTCTCTGGGCAGCCTGTGCCAGGGCCTGCCCACCCTCCCGGGGAACAATTTCTTCCCAATATCCCATCTAACCCTGCCCTCTTCCAGCTTGAACCCATTCCCCCTTGTCCTGTCTCTCCATTCCAGATGAACAGCCTCTCTCCAGCGCCCCTGGAGCCCCTTTGGGTCAGATCCTGGGAGGTGCTGTGAGGCCTCCACCCAACCTTCTCTTGTCCAGGCTGAACAGCCCCAATTTCCTCACCCTTGGCAACAGCCCAGCTGCCACCCCACCCTCCCTGCAGCTCCCCCTGGCCACACATACGATCAAACTGAAGAGAACAGAGGGTCTGACAGCTCTGCTGGGTGCCCAGGCAGGGCTGCACAGGGGAATGTTCCCCCCGGATGCTCTTGGCTGGTGATGGCAGCACCCTGAACCTGCACCCCCCCATGCTCTGCCCTGTCGCTGTCCTTGCTCAGCCTTGTGTGCTCTTTCTTTTTTGGGGGCTGGTTTTTTGTCTTCAGCTCCATCTCCCAGACAGGAGAGATGAAAATGAGCTCTTGTCCTCCTCGGAGGAGAAGATCAGGGAGAGACACGGAGGAAAAAGGGAGGGAAATTAAGCAGAAATAGCTTCAGGGGTCATTTAAAAATATCCCCAGGACTGCCTTAAATATCTATTTAACAAGAAAACATAGTCCATGGCTGAGGGAGCTGTAGGCACCAAATGTACAGGAGGGTTTTGATAAAGACCCACAGGATCTAATCCCAGCCCAGGGTGGGAGGAGGAGGCACAGAGGTGGCAAGAAGATGAGGGAGATCCCAGGGCAGAAGGAGGCTCCAGGTTGTTCTCAGCCAGGTTGTTCTCAGGTTGTTCTGAGGCTCCAGGTTGTTCTCAGCCACTCTCCCGTGCCCATGAACTGCCCCCCACACACACTGCACAGAGCCACATTTGGAGCATTCTGGGTCTCTAAAATAAGGTCCTTTTCCCATCAGGATCCACCAGCAGCCAAATCCCGGTGTCCTGCTGATGGAATAGCACTGGAATCCAACCTGTGGAGACCCTGCGGGCTCCCACCAATCTTCCTCGGGTGTGTTTGTGGTGCCACCACCCCATCCCTCGTGGTTTTCCTCCCTTGGGAGTCACCTGTGCTGGTGCCTCTGCCTGGATAAGGATGGCCTTGTCTTGTCCCCAGGAAGGCTGGGACTGGACAAGGAGCATTTTTGGACTTCAGTCCTTCTGGAAGTGACCTGCTGATGGACCAGCTAGAGGGATGGAAAGGCATGGAGTTAAATCCATATTACAACGTCCACGAGGAGACACGAGTGGCAGGTATGGCCCCCTGGGAGGAAGAGTTTGAAGCCACCATGGGGATGAAGCTCGGTGGGTGTGAAGCACCAGGAGGGACACTCTGCCCCTTGCACCAGCTGCTCTGCTGGAACTGAGGTCCCAGAAGGGTTTCCCAGCTCCCAGTCCTGTAGAAAAGAGATGATTTCCTTGTTCTTTGGAGCACCCAGGTGGGGAGCTGCCCTCCCTGGCCAGGTCTGCTCCAGAAGCTGCACCACCAGCCAGCACCCTGAATTATTCACGGCTCCCAGAGGATCCCGTTACACCTGGAGAAGGCTCTCCTTGAGCAGCACAGCCTTGCCCAGAGCTTGGAAACCCAAGATCTTGAGGGAATTCAACTCACACATTCCTTTCCCGGGTCCAGCAGTTGCTCTGAGGCAAAGTCAGGCGAGGTTTTTGACTTTGGGGCCCCGGCTGAAGGTTGGTGGGTGTCTCCTTACAGACCTGAGGGCTTTATTGATTGTCTCCTGCCCGAGTTCCCACCGTGTCCAGGCGGGAACTGTTCCCCTCCAGATGACAAACGGAGCTGCCAGCCTCTGATTTATTTTAATTGCCGTTTTTCCCTCCCACTGGTGACATAAAGACATGATGAATCCGTGCTGGAGCACCCGAGGTGGGATGTGCTGGGGCTTGGTTGGGGACATCATCCATCTGGATGCAGGGAAAAAAATCCCTCTTTGAAAACCCCCCAGCACGGGGAAACTGAGGCTCTAGATCTGCTTAGGAGGAGCTGGGAAATTGTTCACGGGGGAAAGGGAAGAGAAGCTGTTTCAGGGGGTGGGAAAATGCCAGGGTTTTGTGATCGGGATGAGCTGAGGGGTTCCAGGTTCTTTCTGGGCTCCTCAGCAGCCCCACGGGGTGATGCACCTCAGCGCAACACCGTCGTCACTTGGGAAGCTGTTGGAGAGGAGGGAAGACGTCAGGAAGATTCCTCCGCGGAGGATCCTTCCAGGATCTAACCCTAAGGGGCTCCAGGGAAGCTGGAAGATTCCTCCGCGGCTGCAGGGACAGGGACGAGGACAGGGACGGGGACAGGGGAGGATGTGCTGTCCTACATGACACCACAGCTGGAGCCTCTCACAGGGAAGAGCTGGGACGTGACAACCCCCCCCCCACACACACACACCGAACACTACAGGGAGATGGGGATGACCCTTGGAGGTGCGGAAGAGATGCACGAGATTCCAAGGAGCCGCAGTGAGCCCTGGGGGCATCTCCTTTCTCCCCCCGTGCAAGCGCTGGAAGCTCCACAGGCTCCCGTCCGGCTTCTCCTTTCCAGCATCCTGGAAAAACGTCTCTTGCCGCAGGCTGTGTCCTTGCTTTACTCCCCGCTGGGACACCGGGAAGGGCGCGGGTCCCAGTGCCGCTGTCACCCTCTGGCTCCCCAGAGCAGCCCTGGCACAGCCTCTCCCTCCTGGAGCAAGTGCCACTCGTGCTGCAAACACGTCACAGTCGGCGCTGACGTTACAGCTCAGAGCAGGGCTGGGGGCGTCTCCCCCATATTCCCTCCCTCCCCCTATCCAAGGAGAATCCTTCGCCAAAAGGCAGCCGAGAGTCCCGGCTGGGATGAAGTTTGGGTGTCTGGGGCGTTCTGGGGACCTGCGGTTGTGTGACGTCCCCCCTTCTGGAGCTGCCACCTGTTTGGTGTCTGCCCAGCAAAGCCCGGCTCGTCCGTCACTCCCGGCTGTGTCACTGCCCTGTGGTGACACGGAAATGGCTCCAGCGTTTAAAGGCGCCTGCCTGCCGGGATCGGGATCGGGATGGGGATCACGGCAGGAGCACGGGCGGGCTGAGTCCTCCTGGGCCCCGCCGCTCCTCCTGAGCAGGGGGAGGAACCGAGGCGGGGAGTGGGGATGGAGCAGATCGCGGTGGAAGGATCTCTGAGGGAGCCGGTTGTGAGTTTGGGCTCCTCTGAGCACAGGTAGAGCTTGGAAGGCAAAGGCAGCAGCTTGCAGGGGGCAGATGGACCGGAGGCAGAACAGAGCCAAACCACCTGAAGCTCGTGGATACCCAGAGCTTCCCAGAGCTCCGCTTGGATTCCTTGGGCTGCGTCCCTGGAGGAGGAGCCTCCCGCCGGGAGGAACCAGAGGTGGGCACCCAAGAAGGGGTGGCTCCACCCCGTACAGGCATCACTGCCCTGAGTGGGACCATCCCCAGCGAGTCCCGGGGAGGGAAACTGGGAGCCAAGGGCTGGGGGGTCCCTGGGTACCCAAATCTCTGTAATTATAGATCCGCGTCCGTGCACCAGCTCCCCTCAGGACACAGCGCTTTGGGAAGGATGTGGTCCTGCAATGTGATCCCAGATCCCTGATCCTGCCTTAATTCTCTCTGTACTTCGGGGGTTTCTTCCTCCCTCTCCATTAATCTCTGAATATTAGGTGGAAAGCGAACAATTACCACACTAATGGCTCCATAAATTCCTTCATTATTTATTAAACTCGAGCGCTCCCCGCGCAGCGGAGGGAAAGAGACGAAACGGAGAAGAAATGGGAGCGGAGGGGGGTGACGAGCCGGGTCAGGGGGGCTCGGGCTGGGCTGCGGCAGCGAGGAATTCACGGGCTGCCGTTGCCCTCTGCCGGCAACGGGACGGAGAGGGGCTGCTCTTCCTTGTCCTGCTCTTCCCTGTCCGCTGGCAGAGCCCCGGGGTCCCCAGGGACACGAGGCTGGGGAGCCCCGGGGTGTCTGGGACTGCTGGTAGCGAGGATGCTCCGCCACGATGCGACCACCCTGCCCGGCGACCCACAGCTGTCCCCAAAGCTGCCCCCAAATCTGTCCCCAAAGCCCTCGGAGACGACGCAGAGCAGCGCTGCACACGGATGACATAAGCCTGGTTTTAGGAGAGGTTAATTCCGGCAGAGGCACGGGGAAGGAATGTTGAAGTCCCCACCTCGTGCAGCCGGACACGGCCAGAGGGAAATCCGCTCTCTCCCGGCTTTCCTCGAGGTGCCGGGAGCTGTTCGCTGCCAAACCTCCCCGGCATCCCGCAGGGGTGGGGGCACGTTCTCCAGCTTATTTCCCGCTGGCCCAGGGGAGGTGTGACCTGCAGGGACCATCGGGCACCGAGAGCCGCCGCGCAGGGGGAAGCTTCGCCTCCTCTGCGGGTCGGAGAGCGCGGCGAGCTCCGCTGCCGGGAGGGCCCTTGTGGCCTCGCCTAAGTGGAGCTAATGGATTTCCCTGTCTCCAGCAGCCAGCTGCGATCTGAGCACGTCTCCTGGAAGGAAGGCAGCTCTTCTGAAGGCAAAACTGCGAACAAGCGGACGCCTCCCCAGCCGAGGTGCTCACGAGCCTGCCTGGACCAGGAGGATCAGAGCGGGAGCTCTGGGTCCTGCCAGGAGCCCTTTGCTCCTCCACCATCCACTCCAGCCAGGTTTGGAAAGTAAAATGCACAGTTAAACCCCAAGAAAATGTTTTTGTTGGTTGTTTTTTTTTTTTTTTAGGCAAACAGCAAATTTCTGTGGTTCTGCAACACCCCAGTATCCTCTGGGATGAGCCCGGCTCCACAGAGGGACGTGCCTGCCCAACTGCCATGGACACCAGATGTAATTAGATGTTTAGATCTAGGCCAGGGGCTCCAGGGCCATCTGGCACCTGAATTATTCATACACTTATATCTAAGCACAGGCAGAGCAGAGCACAGCTCCTTATCCAGCCTGGGCCCAGGGGGACGTTCCTGCTTGAGCCGGATGGTTTTTCATGGCCTGACAGAGCCTGATCCTTTCCAGAGCTCCTTCCCAGCGCTTGTGATGCCTTTTCCCAGCGCCAAACCCGCTCCAAAACACACCAGAGATTGCACAGAGATCCACATCAGCAGCAGCTGATGCAGAGGTGGAAAAATCCCAGAGGAGAAGAGTCTCCCCTTGGAAGGAGAGGGCCAGGAGGCCTGAAATCAGATTAACTGTCTGTCAGGAGGGTGATGTGGCCCAGTGCTCCTCCAAGGTGTCTTTCACTCCATGACTCATGGGTTGAGGAATTTTAATCCCTGTCTTTCTCTCCCCAGCCCAGGCACCCGAAGAGAGGACCTTGGTGATGGATTTCTTCCCCAGCCAGCGGAGCAGTGCCAGGTTTTACCAGATGTAACCTCAAGGATGAAGCTGAAATATGGCAAAATAGGGTTTTCCCCGCAGTTTTCCCTCACCTGTTTGAGGATTAATTCCTCAGCTCCCTCTGGGCAACCTGGGATAGTGGAAGGCGTCCCTGCCCATGGCAGGGGTTGGATGAGCCTTAAGGTCCCTTCCAACCCAAAGCAGCCTGGAATTCTGTGGTTCTCCACAGTCACTACTGGGGTTCCTCAGGGAGCTGGGAAGGGGCTGGAGCAGCAGGAGCAGCTGAGGGAGCTGGGGGGGCTCAGCCTGGAGAAAAGGAGGCTCGGGGGGACCTTCTGGCTTTGCAACTCCCTTCTACAACTCGCACGGGCAGAGCAGAGAGGGGGAAAGAGGAGGAAGAGCCCCAGGGCAACATATGGCAGTGGGAACCTCACAAAATATAGGGATTAGAGCGGGATGGGAATCCTCACAAAACACAAGGATTGGAGCAAGATCCCCACAGGGCACAGGGATTAGAAAGGATCGGGATCATCACAGGACACAGGGATTACAGTGAGACCAGGATCCTCACAAAACACAGGGAATAGAATAGGATCGGGATCCTCACAAAACACAGGGATTAGAGCCGTTCCTGCCCCACGGGAACCGGTTTTCCCTAACCCAGAGGCTGCAGCGGCTCCGAACCTTCCCCTCAGGCCCAACCCAGAGCTCTCCCCCTCCCCGGGCCGCTGAGCCTCGAGGAAAGACGGAATAAATCGGCATAACACCGCTTTTCTGAAGCTTTAAGTAGGCGATATGAGCAGTGGTTCGGAGGCTTCGAGGCAGAACAGGGCCCTGCAGCTCCTCAGGGTCCCACAGCGGGCAGGGCAGGCCCAGAGCCCTGCGGGGCTCCCACACCCGCGCCGGGAGCGCTTCGCTGCACTCCCCGGGGCGGATGCGTACCAGGAAACACGGAGAGGGCGCAAGAGGCACTGAGTGTAGCCGAGCTCCCCCCTTTCCCACCCCGGCCGGTTTGTTGAAGGGCTGAGGGGACTCACGGGGTGTTCGCAGCCCCCGCTCCGCCTCCCAGCGCCGCCCGGCGCGCTCTGAGCCCTCAGCGGCGGCCGCGCCGCGAGCCCCGCCGGGGAACCGCCCCCCTCCCCGCCGCCGCCAATCAGAGCCGCCGCTACCGTGACTGATGTTCGCTGTAGCCAATCAGCACGCTCCGCGGCCGCACCTCACAGGTCGCTGAGGGGATTTTCCCGCCCAATGCGGACCCGGGGGCGGGGTCGCGCGGAAGCGCGCGCTTCGCCCTGAGCGGCGTGAGGCTCAGCCAATCAGAGACCAGAGCGAGGCGAGCAGTGACCAATGAGGGAAGGGGGCGGGGAAAGAGCGGCTCGCGAGAATTCCAGAGGGACGCTGGGAACCCGCGTCTGAGCGAGGGGGCCAATGGGGGAGGGCGGGGCGGGGCCATAATAGCTGGCAGGTAAGACAGCCAATCGGACGGCGGGCATGAGTTCCTCCCAGCGGCCAACGAGCAGCGAAAATCTTCCCGTGGTTGAACCGCCGCGATTGACAGGCGGGGCCGCCCAATCAGAACGCCGCGCCCTTTCTAACTGACCAATGAGCGGGCTGCGGCTCTCCCCGCGGGCCAGCGGGCGGACTGACAGCGCGGCGAGCCAATGGGAGCGCGCAGCGCCGGGCGGTGGGCGGTACCTCCCCGCGGAGGCGGCCAATGGGCGCGGGCGCCGCCCCGGACAGCCAAGGGGCGCCGGGGCGGGGGGGGAGGGGGCGGCGCGCGCTGCCGGCGCGGCTCCCAAGATGGCGGCGGGTGCGTGAGCGGGGCGGGCGGGGAGGGCCCGGCGGGAGCGCGGCCGCCGCCGCCATGAAGGGCAAGGAGCGCTCGCCCGCCAAGGCCAAGCGCTCCCGGGGCGGCGAGGACTCGGCGTCCTCCTCCTCCTCCTCCCGCGGCTCCAAGAAGCCCAGCGGCTCCTCCGGCAGCGGCGGCGGCGGCGGCTCCAACGGCGGGAAGGCGGCGGCGTCCGGCGAGAGCAACAGCGGGAGCGGCCGGCGCGGCGCGCACACCGACAAGGGCCGCGCCGGCAGCCGCGAGTACGAGAGCGGCGCGGCCGCGAGCGGAGGGGGCCGGCACGGCTACGGCGGCAAAGCCGCGGAGGCGTCGCGGAGCAGCAGCAGCCGGAGCGGAGAATCGCGGGCGGCCGCCGCCTCCTCCTCCTCCTCCTCCTCCTCGGAGCCCGGCGAGTACAAGACGCTGAAGATCAGCGAGCTGGGCTCGGCGCTGAGCGACGAGGCGGTGGAGGACGGGCTGTTCCACGAGTTCAAGCGGTTCGGCGACGTGAGCGTGAAGATCAGCCGCCTCCCGCCCGGCTCCGGCCCCGGCGCCGACGAGCGCGTGGCCTTCGTGAACTTCCGCCGGCCCGAGGACGCGCGGGCGGCCAAACACGCGCGGGGCCGCCTCGTGCTCTACGACCGCCCGCTGAAGATCGAGGCCGTCTATGTGGGCGGCGGCGGCCGCCGGCGCAGCAGCCGCTCCCCGGCGCTGCTGGACAAGGAGTCTCCGTACGGCGCGGCGGCGGCGGCGGTCGGGGCGGTGGCGGCGGCCGTGCGGCACCCGCCGGCCGGGGCGGCGCAGCGGGCGCTGTCCCCCGCGGGCAGCGGCGGAGCGCTGGGCTACCGGGACTACCGGCTGCAGCAGCTCGCCCTGGGCCGGCTGCCGCCGCCGCCGCCGCCGCTGCCGCGGGAGCTGGAGAGGGAGCGGGACTACGGCGGGTTCTACGAGGCGCGGGTGCGGCCCGCCTACGGGCTGGAGAGGGTGGCCGGCGTGGCGGCGGCCGGGGGGTTCCGCGGAGGAGGAGGAGGAGCAGGAGGAGGAGGCGGTGCCGGAGCGGCCGGCGAGGAGGAGATCAGCCCCGAGGATGACCAGAGGGCCAACCGTACCTTGTTCCTGGGCAACCTGGACATCACCGTGAGCGAGTCGGACCTGAGGCGGGCGTTCGACCGTTTTGGGGTCATCACCGAGGTGGACATCAAGAGGCCGGGCCGCGGGCAGACCAGCACCTACGGGTTCCTGAAGTTTGAGAACCTGGACATGGCGCACCGGGCCAAGCTGGCCATGTCGGGGAAGGTGCTGCTGCGCAACCCCATCAAGATCGGGTACGGCAAAGCCACCCCTACCACCCGGCTCTGGGTGGGCGGCCTGGGGCCCTGGGTGCCCTTGGCCGCCCTGGCCCGGGAGTTTGACCGCTTTGGTACCATCCGCACCATCGACTACCGCAAAGGGGATTCCTGGGCCTACATCCAGTACGAAAGCCTGGACGCGGCGCAGGCGGCCTGCACGCACATGAGGGGCTTCCCCCTGGGGGGCCCGGACCGCCGGCTCCGCGTGGACTTCGCCGACACTGAGCACCGGTACCAGCAGCCCTACCTGCAGCCCCTGCCCCTGCCGCCCCCGGCTCACTACGAGCTCGTGGCAGAGGCGGCTGCTTTCGGGGCTCACCGGGGAGCCCCCCCCGACCCTCTGCGGGGGGCCCGGGACAGGACGCCACCGTTGCTTTACAGAGACCGTGACAGAGACCTTTACCCGGAGACAGAGTGGGTGCCCCCGCCGCCCCCCGTGCGGGACAGGAGTAACCGGGCGGCTGCCTACGACCCACTGGAGAGCCTGGAGCGCCGCCGGGACGGGTGGTCCTTGGAGCGGGACCGCGGGGAGAGGGAGCTGGGCAGTAGCAGTCGGGATCAGCCCAGGAAGCGGAGGCTGGCGGAGGACGGAGGGCGGCACTTGGACCGCTCCCCCGACAGCGAGCGCTCCTCGTCCTCCCGCAAGCGCCACTGCCTGGCTACCAGCTCCCCGCCGGACCGCAGCCCCGAGCTCCTGGGGGGCCGGGAGCGGTACGGCAGCGACCCCGAGCGCTCGTCCCGCCTGCTCCTCTTGGAGCGGCCGTCCCCCGTGCGGGAGTCGCGCCGGGGCAGCCTGGAGCGGGGGCAGAACGAGAAGCGCGACCGCAAGAACTCGGCGGAGCGCGAGCGGAAGCACCGCGGTGGTGCCGCCGCCGCCGCCCAGGAGGGCAAGAGCCCGGCCAAAAAGGATGAGCGGGCGGCCGAGGGAGGCGGGGGGGGCTCCCGCCTCAAACCCCCTCCCCAAAAACAGCAGCAGGACGGGGCGGCGCAGGCCGGGGCGGCGCCCAAGCTGTGCTTGGCCTGGCAGGGGATGCTCCTGCTGAAGAACAGCAACTTCCCGTCCAACATGCACCTGCTCCAGGGGGACCTCGGCGTCGCCAGCAGCCTCCTCGTGGAGGGGGCCACGGGGGGGAAGGTGGCCCAGCTCAAGATCACCCAGCGGCTCCGGCTGGACCAGCCCAAGTTGGACGAGGTGAACCGGCGCATCAAGGTGGCGGGGCCCAACGGCTACGCCATCCTCTTGGCCGTGCCCGGCGCGGCGGAAAACCGCGCGGCCGCCGAGCCTGCCACCACCTCCACGCAGAGGCCGCTCAGGAATCTGGTGTCCTACCTAAAGCAAAAGCAAGCTGCAGGGGTGATCAGCCTCCCCGTGGGGGGGAACAAAGACAAGGAGAACAGCGGGGTGCTGCACGCCTTCCCGCCCTGCGACTTCTCCCAGCAGTTCCTGGACTCCACGGCCAAGGCGTTGGCCAAATCCGAGGATGACTATCTGGTCATGATCATTGTCCGGGGGGCGTCCTAAGGGGCCCTCGTGTTCTGTTCCCAACCCTGCCTACTCCTCCACCCAGCCCCTCCAGCGTGTGCCAGGTGCTATGGGATACAGCCTTAGCCAGCCCTGTTGTTATTTTAATTAGACCTTTGTTTGTAGGTGACTTTTCCCCGGCCCAATTTTCTGTTACTACGTTTTTCTATAAAGGTAGAAGCCAGAGAGGTTGGTTTAGGTGTAGTGTGAATAGGATATTTTGAGAATTCCCTATCAGTGGGGACAGCAAGGAGGCTCGGCCTGCTTTGATTTACAAAAAAAAAAAAAAAAATAGAAAAAAAAATAAGAAGAACGAGAACTGGGGAGGGGGAGGGAGGGGGAAAAGAAAAAACTCCCGTCTTCTTGATTTTGATTTGTGTCCTTATTTCATTTCATGTTTTTTAAAGCAAGTCCAAGAGCTTGTCCTCTGACAGAGCTCCAGACCCAACAGACCAGGTTTAAAGCACTCGTTGGAATTGGAAAACCACACGTTTAGTGGCAGACTGGTGTCAGCTCCTTTTCTGAGCCCTTGAAATTCCGCGTGGGCCTCGGGGATCCCTTCCCTCAGGAGCTGGAATGGTTTCCCCTTTGGGTCGAGTGGCTCAAGGTTGATGTTTTCCAGGTGGGCAGCTCCTGCAGAACACAATTCCTTTTGGGAAAGGAATTCCTTTCTCATCCAGCACCCCCCTCCTCCCCCTGCCAGGTGCATGCACTGAAACTGGGCTTTTTCCCAGGTGTATCCCCCCATTTCCCAGTGCATCCCATACGTGCACTTTGGGTTTGAAGCTGTGAGGAGGTTTTGGTGACGAGCTGGGAGCTTTTGTTACGAACCAGGAACGTTGTGCCTGCTCTGGTGTGCAGGAAACGAGGAGGTGCTTGAAGGAGAACTTGAGTTCTGTTGTGGGTTTTCGGTTTTACTGCCTTTTTTTTTTTATTATTTTTTTTTGGTGTGTGTTTTCCAAGAATTGCAGGTACAGTGGGGTCTGGTTCCACAGTGCAAACTCTGAGCAAGTAAGTGCTTCTCTCCAGAGATGCTTTTAATTCTGGGATAATTTAATTACATAAAAGTTCTCATTAACGTTTTACCTCTGTGTTAATAGCAAGGAACTGCTGTCTGCTAGGAACTTCAGGTACAGTGCAGTGGGCATTACATGAGGTTTATCATTTTCTAGGCACCTGGAGAAAAGTGGTTTTAGCATCTTGGAGAAGTATTAAAAACACTCCGAGGTGCCAAGGTTTGAGCTCTTGTTCCTGTGATTCAAGGATGAAACAGTTCTGCCTTTTTTTTTTTTCTTTTCAAAGAACATGGTTAATTTTCTCTGTTTTTTCCCCAACAATTGAGCACTTTTCTTCACCTGTCTCAGCCACCTTGGTAATCCAGGCATTTAGGAGGGAAGGAGGGATTTAAATCCCTGAGGGGGATCTAAATCCCCAGTGCTCTGTTTAACAACCAAAAGGATGTTGCAGCAACTTCTAAACTGGAGTGTAAATCTGACTGGTATCTCTTTACAGGCCCCAAAATTGTGATCTTGCACTTAAACCCAGAATGTAACCTTGCACTTAGCCACGTTTTCAGGGATTTGGGCCACGGAAAAGCGACGCTGCTCCAATAAGATTCCTTGGGTGATGGATGCAGGGGTGGGTTGATTTGTGGTACAATTTGATCAAATTCAAAATGGGGAATAAGTTGTGAATAGGAGATGAAGGAGGAAATGTCTTGAATGTATTGTGTGGGTGTAACTGAACTTGCTTGAGTTTCTGCCACAAAAATAGGGAAATTTTTGTTACTGAACCACTTTGGTTGATTCTTTTATCTGCCTGGAATGAGTGGACACAGTGTCCCAAGAACTAAGAATTCCAGTGTGGCAGGAGGTTTTGGTTTTTACAGCTCCTTTTCTTTCTAAATGAGAAGCTAAAAGCCTCATTTAATGCTCTTAAATTCGGGGGGTAAAACTCAGGAGTTCTGGGTTGTCCTTCAGGGTGAATGTGAGAGATGGCAGAATTCAGCTTTCAGCTTCCTATTAACAACGAGAATTTTGGGGAATGACACCTTAAATGCAAATCACTGTGTTGTGGAAGTTCCAGAGTGTTTACCACTTAATGCAAAGAATGTTTTGGTTGGAGCAGGTGTCTGTTGTGTGTCAGCAGGGGATCAACTCTGTTCGAGTGCTGCTTGTGTTCAGAGGGAGTTTTCTCGTTGCATCCGACAGGAATCACTTGCAAAGGGTTTCCCAGGAAAGAAATTTGAACCTCTGGGAATTCAAATCTGCCCCGAACCAGGGGGGAAAAAAAAGCAAAAAAAAAAAGCACTAAATGTTTGTGTTGGGCACTGAAAGTCGCTGAGAGCAGCGTTTGTTCCGCTGAGGCACAGCAGGCACCTGCTTAAAAAGCCATAAAACTTGGGGTCAGCGTGGCTGGTCAAGGCAAACTCAGTGTGGGAAGAGCATCCTGGGTGCACTTCCAGTTTTTCCTTGGGAAACCCTGGTGGTTTTAACTACCACTGGTTGCAATGAGCCAAATTGTGCTACGCTGGGGTGTGAAAAGGAGCGGGCGAGGCTGTGTTTGACTCCAGGTTTTCCGGCTCCTTATTTCCTGGAGTTTCTCCCCTTAAATCTGGTTTATTTGTGGTGGCTGCTCTGTTTTGTAAGCAAAGATGTTAACACCCTTTGAGGGTTCTTACGGCAGAACACTGACTGGCAGCGCTTTGCCAGGATCCCGGTGCTGCCATCCCGGCTGGGCTGTGCTTTCCTCCCTGCTCTGAGGGATTCCCCCACCGGAGGAACTGTCCGCTGAAGTTGTCTTGGCCAGGGCTGAGCATTCAGAAGCCCGTGGGTGATACCACTGTGTGCAGAGCAAAGCAGATGTAGCAGTTGTTGGCTCTCTCCTTGCGTCTGGCATTCCGTTGCTCCGGCGAGAGCTCGGTTTCCCTCCACATTTGTGTGCAGCTGTTGTTCCGATATTTCATTAGCGTGTTGAATTAGCCTGGAAAAAGGATGTCCCTTTTCCTGAATCATTTCACCCTTGTGCTTGAACGCTTTGGGGAAAGAACCTCAAGTGACTCATAGTTTTGTTTGAGATTTCAGTTCTTTGGGGGTTTGGTTTTTGATATTTTTTTCCTTCTTTTAATTGGAAACATTATGCAACTTCCTTGGCCTCCATCCAGCTGCTTTGTTTGCTCCCGTTGAGCTGCTGTGGTGGGAACACCGAGGTTACTCTCAACCCAGAGGTTTTAGGGTCAGAAATACCAACGCATCTTTGTCAGCACTGCAGAGAGAAGGGCCAGGCAAGACAAAAAAATCTTCCCTTCTCTCTCTCTCTCGTTTTCCCACGAGGGTGTTAAAAGGTGGAATATTTCGGTGACAACTTTCCCGACATCCCGTAGAGGGGGAGCGGAGAACGAGTTGGAATTTCTTCCACGGGTTTGGGAGACCCTCTGGTTGATGGTAACTGAGGTGAAAGGCCTCAAGTGTTAAAGGGGGAGGAGGAGGAGCGAATCAAAATTGTGAAGACAGGTTCAAAAACTCTGAGGACTCAGGGATAAAACGGCTTGGAAAACGGTGATTCCTGGCTCTTTAAGTGAAACAGTGTTGAGGGACTCCTGGGGAGTCTGTGTGTGCCCAGAGGGGAAGCAATGATGCCATGTGTCTCTAGAGCTTTTGGGGTTCTTTCCCCTTTGTCCCCCGCTGTGTAGCATCGAAGGACAGATATTCCAATGATTCACAGACTGGACGATGAGGTGATTTTTGTATCAGGCGTAAAAAACGGCCCGGCTGGTTCAGAGAGGGGTTCGTTGAATATTCAACTTCCCGCAGTTCCGATTGTGTGCGAGCGCTGGCTGAGAAATATGACTTGAATAGTAACAATTTTCAGTTCCACTGGGTGTGTCCTTGATTTGACCTTTCCTTTACTACTTGGCGCAGCCAAAACGAGGGCAGAAGAGCTGTGTTAGCAACACTACATTTCATGGGTTTGGTGAGAAAGTTGCCTTCAGGAGATAACCCCGGGAGGAAAGTCAACCCAATTTCGCCATAATTGGGTTGGTTTTCCTCGTGGTTAATGGTTTCAACGTGTCCCATCAACTGTTACTGCGAGTTGGGTAAATGCTCAGTACTGTAAGCCTTAGTTTAACCTTGGTCCAAAACGAAGCCCTGCACTACTTGTTTTGCATCTGCCCCTGGAAGAGACGACTTCATTCTGAGGTTTTGTGCCCGTGGGTTGAATTGGTGCTTTTTTGAAATCCAAGTAGAATATTCAGAAAGGCCTCGTAGCTCTTTATGTTCATCTGTACAATGTTAGGGAGGGGGAGAGGGGGGAAAAAAAAAGCAACCCCCCAAATCTGGTGTAAACATTTGTATTGAAATAACGTTTTCTTTCCTCCTCGCAAAGCAAATCTGGTGGACTGCAGAAGACATGGGATACCAAGCTCTAAAATGGACCTTTGGGAAGAGAAGCTGTGGCTTATGTGGAATTTCCATGGGCCTCCTGATGGAAGAAAGCTTATCTGTTTAGTATTTGTGCATTTTACTAAAAAATGGCAGCTTTAAAAAAAAAAAAAAAAAAAGTTGTGTATCTGCTATTGTGATGCCAATGCCCGTGTTTTAAGTGGAAAAAAAAAATGACCTCTTTGCTTTGTGCTGTGTACACAAGATTGCTGGAAAAAAAAAAAAGAGTAAAGGAAATACCCTTTTTATGGCTCACACAGCTTGAAAGTAGCTGTCACTCAAAAACATGCGCTCACAGTTGAGCTGATATTTTGTTTCATTCTAAATAAATTGTTTCTTTTGAGGAAAAAAAAAAAAACAAAAAAAAAATAATGGTTTTTCTGGCCTGGGAGTTGAATTGACGACAAACGCGTCGGCAGCGGAGAGGGGTCCCCGCTGCTGCTGCTGCTGCTGCTGCTGCTGCTGCCCCGTGTCTGAGCTGATAGTTTCGCGGGGCTTGTGAGCAAGAACGGGGGAGAGAGAGAGAGATTGAGAGAGAGAGAGAAAACCGACACAACCTTTTCGCGTTGACCGACCTGTTGTGCCAAAGCGGAGGAATTCTGGTCCACTGCCTTGCCGTGACCTCCCCCGTCCCCACACACCCCGCCACCACCACCTCGGTTTGCGGTGAAAACAAAAAAAAAAGGGGGTCACTCGCTGCCTCACTCGTCACCGGGACGGGGAAACGCTCCTGGCTGCCGGCACACAAAGGAGCAGGGAAGCACCACCCTGCGTCTCCCAACGGTGGCCAAGTCGTGGGGCTTCGCTGGTCGGAAGAGCCGGAGTTCCTGAAATGTTTTTTTAAGTTGGCTTGATTTGTTTCGTTCACCCGACACGGTTTTTGCCTTTAGTTTCGAATCTTGGTTGTTGGTTTCGTGTGTTTTGTTTTTTTTTTTTTAATTTGCTGTTGGTTTTTTGTTGGGTTTTTTTTGTTGTTTTTTTTATTTGGAAGAGGAAAAAAAAAAAAAGGTTCGGGATTATTGCTTTGAATGTTGCACGTTAAAAAAAACAAACAAAAACCAAAACAAACACCACCTTTGCACCAAAATTGCCAAAAGAAAAGAGAAATGAGCCCTTGAGAGTGTTTAAGTGCTGTTAATAAAACGAGGCGCTCCTCTGTCTCCGGGGGCTTTCCAGCACTTGTGGGTTTAGTGCTGGATGGATGAAGAGTTGCTGAGAGCTGGAGGCGGTAATTTAAACCTTTGAGTTGGTGCCTCGGTGCCTTATCTTGACCGGTTTTGAAGCCAGCACGCCTCGGATGTGCATGCACCCTGCTCGCGCCCCAGGGCCCCCTTGCAGCCGCCTCCTCCTCCTGGGGTCAGCAAAAATCGGAGGCATCCCGAAAATCCCGTGCCGGGGGCTCCTGGGCCGTGGAAGCTGTTCCCGAGCAGGAGCACGACTCCCGTGTTTGCCGCAGGAGACTCCAGGGCGGTGGTGGAGGACCCGTCATCAAGAGGAAGCTGCCCCCGTTTGCATCGTTGGCTTCAGACCCTCTCGTGGTGTTGCTTGGGTTCAGATTAATGTGACGTGCGATGAAGATGCTTCGAGTGGCACTTTGCCCTGATTGCCTTGACATACTTTTAAAACTGCCGTGGATAACGAACCTAGTGCTGTCCTAGTGCAGGATCTTTGCTAGGATGCAGTGCCTTCCAACCTACGGATGCTCTGCAAGGTGTCTGTTCCCCGGGGCAAAGCGCTGTGTAAATCCCGAAAACAGGTAAGGGGGTGGGAGAGGTTGGACTGAATTGTAATATGACAGAAGATTGTTGTTCTTTTTTTTTAATCTTGGTTCTCCAGTTGACTAACCCTTACTAATGTGTTTTGTCCCATCAACGTGCTGCTCCACCTGCTTTGGGAATGGCAGCCATGGATCCGAATCTTGGATGTGCTTCTGTGTTTGTTTTGGGGAGGGGGGGGAGTCCCATTAACAAATGGGGCTGTGGAGACCAGACTAAGGGTCCTCATCTTGGCAAGCTGGAGCTGTTGTTTTGAAGTCATGAACTGCTCGAATTAACGCTGCTTTAACCCAGAACAGTGTTTGTAATCTGTAAATGTTGATAAGGAAAAGCCAAGCCAATGATTTGGCCAGTGATCTGTTTATGGGATGCTGGTGGTGTAAGAACGTAAATTAAGCTGTTTGTTGTAAATGGGAGCAGTTATAGCTGTTGCTGGTAATGAGGGGAAGGAATTGAGGAGGGAGATGCTGTTTCTTCCAGAAGTTGGGTTGTCTGTAGCTAAAATTCGTATTTGTTGTGGTGTGTTCCACGTGCTGTTAAGATCCAACCTCTGAGTCTCATTTGAAGTGTTGTACAGAAGGTTTGGGGTTGGTGGCAATAGTGGGAGCTGTATTTCAGCCTCTCTGCCTAGGCTGGGAGTGATCACTTGAGTGATCTGTCAGTGTAACCCAAAAAAAGGGGATGTTTTTGGCACCTGCTCCAATATCCAGGTGCGTGTGTGTCAAGTCTTGGGCACTCTCCCGCTTTTTGGTTAAGCTTTGACTTCTGGGTCAGAAGATTTCTGCTTCTCTGCCTCAGATTTCCCTGTGTGTTTAACTGGGAGATTGTTCCCTGTCTCCTTTACATTATGTATTTATTCCAGGGACTGGGAGTTATCGTGGGATGTGGTGTGGGATGATTCTGCTGTGGTCGCTTTGTGCCAGCAAGTTGTTTTTTCGGGTGCTGGGTCTGCCTTTCGAGTGGGTTAGAGGGACGTTCCAGCCACCAGGCTGGTGTTAAAACCAGTCTCTTGGAAGGGTTAAGTCCTCTATATGCACCATATTAATTTGGCTAATGAGACTTCTGGGGAAGGTGGATTTCTAACGAGCACCATTTAATTAACTGCGCTGCAGCAGAAAGCGGCGCAAGCGGATTAGTCGGGAGCTGGTTATTGGAATTCACACATTTTTTTAGGACTGTGCTTTTACCAGCTGCAGCTGAATTAATAAGTCTCAAACATCAGATGGCCCAGATTCTGCTCTTGGCCAGTAACAAGCTTATGTGGGCCTCGTCCTGCTGGTTTACCACGAAATGGCAAATGCTCCTGGAGCATTCGCTCCCGCCACGTGTCGTGGGGGTTGGGGCAAGACCAGGAAGGTTTCAGCTGAACAGGCAAGGGGTCTGCAGAAGGGGCAGGGAGAGGAGTAGAAAAGCTCTTGAGGTGATGGATCTGTGACTCTCATTGGGTGTCCTGCAGTTACTGGCTCAGAGCTGTGTGCTGAGTGTGATCAGACCTGGCCTGGGAGCTGGGTGAGGTGTCAACTCCTGAGGCAGAGTAAGTTCTGAGGGACTGGATGAGCTCCACATGGAGTGATGGGTTTAACAAGAGCCTCCTGTTTGTCCATGTGCTGGTGGAGCTGAGGTGCCTCTACCGGGAGCAGAGAACATGAACGTGGTGGCACAAAGGTCTCCTCTTTGTCAATCCTTCACATCCCACTCCAGGGAGGTGCTAATTCACCACGGTTGGAAGGCAGAGGTGTGGATGCTGGGAAACATGCTGCTGTTGCTGCTGGCCTAATGAATTGCCCCTGCCAGCCCAGCTCCTCTTCCCCAGCCCTGAGGGTTGAACTGGTGTGTGTTGTCCCGCCGGGGGGACGGGATGTGTGTGCATGTGGCCGGTTCAGAGGAGCGGATGAGCTGGAGATTAATTGCGGGTCACGGCAGTTTCATCTCCTTTATCTCCCTGCCTTGACCTTCACACCCAGTTCTGCAATTGGATCTGGAGATTTTCAGTTCCCTCCGGCATTTCCTGTCCCCAGATCTGGTGACGGGCCGGGCTGGCTTTCAGCGACGCTCACCCTCCAACCCAGCCGCGAACTGGCACGTTTCCCCCAGCGATCCTTCAGCCTGTATCTCCTTTCACCCGCACGTTCTGCGTCCCCAGCCTGCAAAATGAGACACTTGAGGTGTGTCCGAGGGCACACGTGAGGTGCAGAAGGGTTTGAGCGAAGGGAAGCCACGGGGGTCTCCCAGGGTGGCTGTTAAGCTCTGCTTGCCCACGGAGAGGACCCTGGTGCTCTTTGGACCACAGTGGGGTTTGCAGTCCCCTTTTGGCCAGCGGGTTGCTCTGGCTGTTGCCAGGCCAGCCTGGGGTGCTCCAGCTCTGACCTGGGCTGGGCAGAGGTTTGGGGCACGATGGGGTCTTGAACCACCCGTTGAGCTGAGGCTCGTGGGGAGGACGTGGTGAGAGAAGGGGATGTTGGTGTTCCTCGTGCTGCTCCCTCTTGGGTGGATGAACACAAGGCTGTGTACAAGAATACAGGACTCTCCATCAGGAACTGCAGTGACAGGACGAGGGGGAATGGGTTCTAGCTGAAAAAGGGGAAATTTAGGTCAGAGATATGGAAGAAATTCTTCCCTGGGAGGGTGGGGGGGCCCTGGCACAGGTGGCCCAGAGAAGCTGTGGCTGCCCCATCCTTGGGAGTGTCTAAGACCGGGTTGGACAGGACTTGGAGCAGCCTGGGCTAGTGAAAGGTGTCCCTGCCCATGGCAGGGGGTAGAACTGGATTAATTTTGAGGTCCCTTCCCATCCAAACCATTCCAGGATTCTGCCAGCCCAGCTTTCTCCTGTGCCATGGATTCATTCCTGTCTCTCAGATATCCTGAGTGCCTTTGCTCTTCCTCCAGGCACTCGGAGCTGCATCCCAGCAGCAGTTGGGAGTCTGAGAGAGCCCAATCCCAGCTGTCCCATCCCTGTGACCCCCCTTGCCTCAGCCAGGGTGGCTGTGACTCCCTGTCCCTGCCTGACCAAAGGCCTGAGGGGCTGGAGCTCGGTTTGTTGGTGTTTGAGTCATCACTGGGGTGTTGCAAAGATGCTCTTTGGCCTCTTCCACTCCGGGGTACAACTCCTGCTCCATCAGGCCCACGTGAGGAGTGTCTGTAAGGGAAAGCTTTGCAAAGCTTGGTGGTGGCTTTGGAGGCAAAGTCTGCTTTGGAAACGGGACTTTGACCCGTGGATTGCTTCTGGAATTGTCCGTGGCTGTGAGCAAGAGCTCCCATCTTGTGGTTACTGCAGGCTGGGAAGTTTTTCCACAAGGATCTCTTCGCTAAAGCTAAAACTTCTCAGTTTTACAAACACCTGGTCTGATTTTTGTTAATTAGAATTGCTACTAAATTCCTATGGGCTTGGTTGAAAACCATTGTGGTACCTTTAAAGCTTTTCATTGTTATTTTCTAAACACACACACACACACACCCCCCTTTCCTGGGGAGGCTTTTATCTCCCTGGAAGTGAAACTTTTTAATCCAGACTCTGCTGTATTTCGGCCTAATGACGGCCCTGCACTGCAAACACGGCTGCAGGGGGTGGAACCAGCTCCCAAAATAAAGCCAAATGTTCCTGTTATCAGTGGGTTTGAGGGCGAGTAAACAGCAGAAACCACACGTGGCATCTGCCAAAGCGGGTGAAGGAAGAGCTGCTGTGTTTCCTGTTGCTGGAAGGCTCAGCTGGTCATATCCTCACCCAGCTGTTTGAAAGGGCTTTGGGCTTTTTTTTTCGTGTGGCTTAAAGTAAAAGCGGGAACCTCTCGGGACTGTTGGGAGCTAGAGCTTCTCTGGGGTGTGTTGTGGCCACCACCCCAAAACCCAGACCTGACACAGCCTCTTGTTCTCCTTTAAAATCAGAATTAGGTAGATTTCCACCCCCTCCCCCCCACCGAGTGTCCTGGTGTTTCTCACGAGTGGGTTTGTGTTTGAAGCAAGAAAGGGTCGATGTGAGATCCCAGGTCATTTTGGGGTTAAAACCCCCAGAAATTCCTGCCCCTCACGCTGGTCCCAGCCCCCTCCTGAGTGTCTCTGTGATTCCCAGCCAGTTTTCCAAACAAACCCATTCCTGTGATGTTCAAAAAACAGCTGAAATAATTCCAGCCCTACCTTGGTGGGTGGAGGGGGAGAATTTTGTTGCAAGATAAAGGTTGTTCCTTATTGTACAATAAACAGCAGGATCAACTTCCTCTGGATCCAGTGCCTGGGTTTGTCTGGTGTCAGCATCTGAGGAGGGCTGGGACAGTCACAGCCTTGGTTATTAGAGATTATTTTTTTTTCTAATCCAGGGCAGAGCCTGACCGCAGAGACGTTTATTTTGTGAACTTTGGAAGGGCCAAACCCACGTTTTAAAAGCTCTTCCCCGGCTTTCCATGACCCCGGAGCAGGTTTCCAGGAAGACGGGAGGAGGAAGGGGCACCTGCAGCTGATAACCAGGACCCTCAGGGATGTTCAATGACTTTAATTGATATAAAATATTAATGTAATTCAAGTGTGAGTCAGGGATGCAGCTTCCTTTTGTGATCTGATTGCACCGACCTCCAGAGCTGAGTCTTAGCAGCTTTTAATCCTGGCTTATGTAAAACCACTTGCAGCGAGTTTAGGACCCAGCAGGTGCCCACCCCATCAATCATTCCTGCCAAAGCCTGCCACGGGCAGGGATCAGATCCCAGAGGGTGCCCAGGCTCCTCCTCCAGGATTACACCCGGGAATCATCACTGGCTAACAATGGGAAAGCATTTCCTCCTCCTGGAACTCCCGGGAAGGTTGGGAGCCGTTTGGGTGGCCCAGCCCCAGGAATTAACTGCTCCTTGACTGCAGCAGTGTCTTGTTGGAGAAGCCAATTCCACGTTGTTTCCTTCCTTTCTTAATCCTGTGGTGCTAAAATGAATCAGGATTCAGGGGACCAGTCCCCTGGCTGTTGGTACTCAGAGAACTAATTATCTAAATGAGGTTTTGTTGTTTTGTTTATTTTTTTTCCCTAAAGGAACTCGGGTGTTGTGCCGGGTTTTTTTGGAATACAGTGAAAATCGGGGGCTGGCTGTTGCCTCGGGCTGCTCGTGAAACCCTTGGGTTACTCGAGCTCTGGGACCCCTGCAGATCTTTTGGAGGCACCTTTAGTGTTTTGTTGCTTTCCACCGTGAACTTGAGAAGGTTTTTAAACCGATGGATCTGGGTGAAAGTGCTTCCAGGTGGGATTTCCCATCGGGATCCAGCCTGATGGCACTGTTACCCCACGGGCAGAAAAGGGGTTTGGGGCAGGAAAAATATTCCACTGGGGGACTCCACACTCAGTGCTGAGGTTGGCAGTGCGTTTTAGAGGGTTTTTGATTGATTCCAGGTTAAATTATTTCCTTGGAAAGACCCAGGAGGTTCTTGGTGGTTTCTTTGCAGTGCAGAATGTGGAGATGCTGCTTGTGAGGTCTGCTTGGGTTGGAAGCAGGAGGGAATCCTGCTCCTGGCCCAGCACCTTCCCAGGCACCACATTTAAACAGCATTTTATTCCTGCTGAAGATCATTTTTAGCCATTGCTGCTCATTTTTTCTGCCCCATGTTCTGCAGTTGAGAAAGGGAGGAGCTTCCTTTGAGTAAAGGAAGCGTTTTCAGGGATAATTTCTTCGTGGAGGGGGTTGTTAAGCATTGGAATGAGCTTCCCAGGTTGGTCTTGCATTTGTCCCAGCTCTTACCTATGCAAAACCAGCTTTAGGAAGTTATTTGCAAGGTGATTTCACCGGGATGAAGAAATCTCCCTCTTGGGCAGGTGTTCCCTTTGTTTCTCTCGTGCACATGTTGTGTTTTGCAAGCAAATAAATGCCTTTGATTTCTTCAGAGCTGCAAAGAGAACTAAAACATCTGCTCTTGTGCTTCCCTTCCCAGCAAAAGGTGTGAGCAGAGAAGTGTGTTTGACCACCCTGAACTTGATCAGCTGAAAGACAAAGGTCTGAAGACCCTTTTCCCACCTCCCATCCCGGATGGAAGGACTCCCAGGGCACCTGGGAGGAGCTTCTCGTTGTGGCCACTGGTTTCCTCAGCATTTTTTTTGGATAGACAAGAGGTAATTGTGGGTGCAGGAAGGCACTTTTCCCGTGCTCGGTTGTTTTGGGTGCAGATAAAGGCTGGTGGTGCCTGCCTGGGGGGGGTTGGATGCTGCGGGAAGTGGGATCTCCTGAGCTTTCCCGAGGGGACAGGCACGTGTGGGAGGCCCATTTTGGGGTTGGTCTGATGGAGAGGACGGGGAGGGCTCCCCTAAAAAAACCTGGAGGTTTGGAGGGAGCCCCTGTCTTGGAGCACATGAGGATGGGAGGTGTGGACGCTGCAAGGGATTGTGTTGAAAGGCTGAAGGTGTCAAGATTTTATTCCCAGGGATTGAGCAGACCTGGGGAAAAGTTCCGGGAGCCGTGTAGAGTGAGGGGCAGGGGGGTGAGGATGTGGTGGGTTGGCTCTTTGTCCCCACATGGCTTTGGCCTCACGCTGTTAACAACTGAAAGCTCTGCTGAGTTCGGGGAGGGGCAGGGTGAGAGGGTTTTAAAGGTTCTGGGTTGGGAGAACCCGAAGCCAAATGTGCCCCTGTTACAGCCAGCAAACCAGAGGTGCTGGTGCAGTTTGGTTTGCTCAGCAGGAGAGCGAAGATCTCAAATGTTACAAGAGGTGGAAACTCGAATTCTTCGCCGAAATTGTCATCTCTGCTGCAGGACTGGATCAGTGCAGGATTGGCTGAGCCAAACTACACAGCCCCAGCTCCCCTTCCTAAACCCCAGTGCCTTAAACTCTTCCTAAATAATAAATCTTCTCCTTAAATCCGTGGTGGCTTGGGAAATGTCCCACTGGAGATCCATGTCCTGTCCACTGGTCCATCTGAAGGCAGAGGGTTTGGTGTTGTGGTTCAAAGGCGTGAAAGGGTGGTGGTTACAGTGTAAAAGGACCATTCCCAAAGCGCTTCCTCCCTGGGGATTCCCGGGAGAAGCTACAAAATGAACCATTTTGTAGCATATTCCCCATTCCCTTCAGTTTTTCCCTGGTTTAAGCACAGATTCTCTGCCACTGTGTGGTTGTGTAACTGCTGAATTTGGTCCATCATCTGTGGAAGAGCTTTTTTTTTTACCTGTGACAATAATTCCTTTATACTTTTATAATATTCCATAGCTTTTTATTAAATATAGACCACTTAATTTTGGGCTTGAAATAACCCATTTGACAGTTGAAAGGAGTGTTTCTGTAGGGGGAAACAACTCTCTTGATGTTTTAATATTAAAAAAAAAGGGATGAGGGAAAAAAAAAAACAAGAGAAAAAAAAGGATAATTAAATCTGTTTGCAATTTAATAATTAAAAATAAAGGGAGGGGAGGAAAAAAGAAGGTGGCTGGAATGAATCCTGTGATATCCCAGGCTGACAGAATAATTTCGAACAATAATAATGCAAAAAATTGTGACTTTGCTACTAGAAAGGAAGTCAAAGCAGCTGTTATTTAATTCAAAATCAGATTTATGGGGTGCTGGTTAAATACAGGCTCAGCACTGGAGCTGCCTTTGTGGGCCCGTGGAATCCAGGGAATCTCTGGCTGGCTTGGGAAGGTGGGGAAGGGCAGAGGAGGCTGAGGTGGGGTTTGGTCTCTGATTTAATTAGACTTGTTTTGCCTGCAGGTCGTCTGTGCTGTGGCAAAGAACTGCCCCTGGGAGATGGGACAGCCGTGCCCTTCCTGCGGGAGAAGGAATCCGTATCCGGATGGAATTATCAGCCTCGTCTCCCCATCCTGGGGTCCCTCCCCACGGCTCTCCGTACAGGAGGAGCTGAGGTCTCCCTGTGCTCTGGCACGTGGGAGCTCCTTGGCCACCACATCCCAAGAGGTGACTCAGCTGCGCTCCTGGGAACGCTCGGGAAGCCAAGGGATGGCTCAGGTTTGGAACTGGCGGGATGAACACGCCGGGATTAAATCCAAGCTCTGGGAAAACGCAGCTCAGGAGCAAAGGCGGTGACAGCCAGGTCCGATGATTTTTTTTTTCCCATCAAATGACACTTTACACTGTGAATTTCTCAGGTGGCTTTAATGAGGAGAAATATCCAGATATCCAGACAGAGAATAATCAGGAGAAAAACCCGGATATCCAAACAGAATCTAATCAGGAGCAATATCCACATATCCACACTGAATCTAGTCAGGGGAAATACCTGGATATCCAAACCGAATCTGATCAGGGGAAATGTCCAGATACAAAAACATAATCTCATCAGGAGCAATATCCAGATATCCAAACTGAATCCAATCAGGAGCAATATCCAGATACAGAAAGTGAAGATAATCAGGAGAAACATCCAGATATAAAACCAGAATCTGATCAGGAGCAATATCCAGATATCCAAACTCAATCTAATGATATCCAGATATCCAAACTGAATCTAATCAGGAGAAATATCCAGATATCCAAACTGAATCTAATGATATCCAGATATCCAAACTGAATGTAATCAGGAACAATATCCAGATATCCAAACTGAATCTAATCAGGAGAAATATCCAGATATCCAGACTCAGTCTAATGATACCCAGATATTCAAACTGAGTCTCATCAGGAGCAATATCCAAATATCCAAACTCAGTCTAATGATATCCAGATATCCAAACTGGATCTAATCAGGA
>JAYRBT010000075.1:1558371-1570020 GCA_036023395.1 Myiotriccus ornatus
TGTCCCTCCATCCCTTGTCCCCAGTCCCTCTCCAGCTCTCCTGGAGCCCCTTCAGGCCCTGGAAAGGGCTCCAAGGTCTCCTTGGAACCTTCCCTTCTCCAGGGGAACATTCCCAGCTCTCCCAGCCTGGCTCCAAAGCAAAGGTTCTCCAGCCTTGGAGCATCTCCAGGGCCTCCTCTGGACCCTCTCCAGCAGCTCCACATCCTCCTGTTGTTGTTCCAGGGCTGGAGGCAGCTCTGCAGGGGGGTCTCACCTGAGGGGGCAGAGGGGCAGAATTCCCCCCTGTCCTTCTGCCCACACTGTGGGATTTTTCCAGGCTGGAAAATGCAGGGAGAGGCAAATGTCCCAGGGGCAGGAAAAGCTCTGTCCTGGCCAAGGTGTTTGGAGAACAACAATTCCCCTGCTGCCAGGCAGGGGTGGGACAGTCACTCCTAAGAGCTTGAGGAGTGCCAGGTCCTCCCCAGTGCCCTGTTTTCCCGGCACAGGGAGAAGGGGAAAAGCTTCTCATCCTCCTTGTCTTTGGGCCCAGGAGCTCTCAGGGCCCAGCTCTGGGATCTGTCGCCAAACAAGAGGTTGTTGAGGCTTCTCCTGATGTTCCAGAGCCTCTGTTTTGTGGGAATGCTGCCACGCCCATCCCTCCTTCACCTTCCTCTCCTTCCCTCCCCTCCAGTCCCAGTTCAGTGTTCATTCCAGCACTGCTGGGGGTAAAATCCATGGGAATGTGGTCGTTATCCTGCTGTGGTTGGGGTTAAACTGGGCACGTTTTCCAAGCTGCTGGTTGGGGTTTGCAGATTCCCCAGCAAGATGTTACCTGTGTGTAAAGACATTCCTGAAATAGGATTTCCCCCACACACACCTTATTTGAACTGAAAACTGGGATGGATCCATGTGGGAGAGTGAGCCAGCAGCTTTATCACTGCATGTGTGTGGTGGGGGGATGTGTATAAACACATATTCTATTAAAAAAAATAATATAAAAATATAATAGATATAATATAAAATATAATATACTATATTATATATTACAGAATATATATTATAATATATTTAATATTATAATATATAAATATATATAATATGTTATATTGCATAGATACTATATAAAATGTGTATATTTAAAGTTGTAGATGTGTAAGAATACATAATATTGACATTTGTAATGTAGAATGCTTAATATATAATGTATAATATATATTGTATATTAAAATAAATTATATTACATTATATATATTATATATTTTATATATTATGTACAATATATTATATACAATATATATAATATATACTATATAATTAATATATATAATATATAATTATATATAATATAGTATTATTACTATTCATTTTATTATAGAATATATATAGTATATTATATATAGTATATTATATATAGTATATTACATATTGTTATTTATATATTATATACTATAATAAATATAATGTGATATACTTTATATTACTTTATACATATATTATATCATATCATATCATATTATATTTATTATATCTTTACCTGCCAGAGGAGGTCCTCCAATGGCTGCTATCCCTGCAAAGAAGGCAGCAAACCCCAGGTAACTGTGGAGCTTTTCCACACCCACCAGATCCACCTGTTTGGAAACCAAAACGGGTCATTAGGGATGGATTTCGTGGGAATACATAAGCAGAAGGGGTTAATTGATTTGTTTTGAAGCACGAGAGATTAATTGATTTTTTTTTCTCTTTTTTTTCTTCTCCTGGGGAGTTTCCTCGTGAGCTGCAGCTTTGGAAGGACTTTGCCCATGCGGGTCTGATCCAACCTGGAATCTCTTCGCCTCCTTAAGGCCAGGATGGAAATTGCTGGGATGGGAGATACTTTTGTGCCTTCCAGATAAACAAGACTTTGAGGAATGTGCTTTAAGCCGCGAATTCCTTCCCAGAAAGAAGTGCCAAATTATAATTATGGAATCCTGGGATGGTTTGGGTTGGAAAGGAACCTTAAAGCTCATCCAGTGCCGTGGGCAGGGACACCTTCCCACTGGCCCAGGTTGCTCCAAGTTTATCCAGCTTGGCCTTGGACACTTCCAGGAGTGGAGCATCCTCTGGGAAATCCATTCCAGTCCCTCCTCACCGAATTCCTTCCCCATCTCCCCTCTCTCCCTGCCCTCTGGCAGTGGGAAGCCATTCCCTGTGTCCTGTCCCTCCATTCCTTATCCTCAGTCCCCCTCCAGCTCTCCTGGAGCCCCTTCAGGCCCTGCAAGGGGCTCTCAGGTCTCGCTGGAGCCTTCCCTTCTCCAGGGGAACATTCCCAGCCCTCCCAGCCTGGCTCCAAAGCAAAGGTTCTCCAGTCCTTGGAGCCTTCCATGACTGATCCGTGTGTGTTGCAGATGATTCTGGGATTGGGAGCAGATCAGCACAACCCTCCGTGTGGGCGTTTGGCAACGAACCCCCCCCGACTCACCAGCACCGGCAGCACCAGAGCCATGAACCCTCCACAGAACACGGAAAAGGCCACGGTGTAGGCGAGGAGCAGCGGGAATGTCGTGGCCAGGGGGCCCAGGAGGTTCGTGATCCCGCTCAGGACCAGGTAAGTCACGTGGAAATGGTACTTCTTGGTCCAGTTCTGGTCGGCCACCCAGCCCGAGAGCAGCTGGCTCAGCATCTCCGTGATGCCTGAAGGGGACAGGAGTCACCAGAGCCTCAAAAAACCCACTTCATTTTGGGGATATTTTGCCTCTTTTGTTTCCCCTGTGTCACATCCAGGTTTCACCCAACCCCAAAGGGCTGAGACGCCAGAAAAAGTTACAGGGGGGTATTTTTAGGCTGTTGTAAAATTGATATTTGGGGTGGTGTTTTTTTTTTTTTTTGCCTTTCCCCAGCTATTTACCAAATCTGTAAATATTCAGTCAAGGGCTCTGCACTCAGCAGAAATCTCTGAAATGCCCTTCAGTAAAACCAGGAAAGATGAACTTGCTGTCTGGTCCCTTCCCCGAGGTGGAGAAAAAGGGGGATATTAAGAAGAAATATGTGCAGGAGATTTGAATTTGTCTAAAGGAGCAAATAGCCTGGCATTTCTTTAAAGGCTCAGCAAACTTCTGATCCTTGTAGGTTTGGTGGGGGATTTTTTATGTTTCTTGATACATTTTTATGAACCAAAGATCAGAGGGAGAGCTCACTCTGTCAGCTCGTGTCTTGCACCATGTCTCTCCCACTGTTAATTCAAAATACCACCTGGATTTCTTGGCTCTCATAAATCCCTGGACAGCACATCCCTTCTAAATATCCCACAGCTCTGTAGAAGTAAAATGTATTTTTTGTACAATAAAATATTTGATTATGACTTGAGGTTGGAGCTGCTTTCTTAACCAAGTGTGTTTATCTCAGTTTATAGTCAGGCATGAGGTTGTTTTTTGGGGAGTTTAGTTGCTTTTTCCACCCCCCATCCCCCTTGGAAGTGGATTTTTTTCCCCACAATATTGAAATTTTCTCTCCTGGCTCAAACTGGAGCTCTTTGGATTCTCAGTGAATTGTGGGTTTAAGTAAAGCAGGGATGGTGGTGAGAAGGAGGACAGAGAGCACCTTTTTACTGGAAAATTGGGGTTTTTTTTGGGAGCAGGGAGGATGGGGAATCGTCCACATTGAACTGGGAGAACCACCCACCCACCTTGGTGATTCTGAATATACAGAGGGATCAGGGCTGGGAGCTCAACCTCTGCCAGGAGGATTCCTCCTAGGACATATCTGGGACTATTTCTGGGTAAAATTCAGGTTGGTTTTCTCTCCTAAAATGGGTTTAAAAGGATTCCTTTGCCTACCAGCCACTGAGATGAGGTAGGAGCCATCCATGCTGCTCATTCCCAGCGTCCTGGCTCTTGCCACCAGGTGAAAGAACGGCACGAAATAGGCCAAGTGGCTGAACAGAAAAGACCAGGTGAAGATGAAGAAAACGGGATCCTTCAGGGGGGACAAGTCCAGGAGAGGCTGAGAAGTTTCTTTTTTGGCTGCTGGAAGGGGTTTGTTGCTTCTCTTGGCCTCGGTGGCTGTTTCTGGTGAGGACCTGCCTGGGGTGGGTTTCTCCAGCTTTCCCAAGGCAGGTGGATTTATGGGATCAGAGACACCTTTGCCACAGGACATCAGGGGTGTCTCTGTGGTGGGAAGCTCCTCTGCACTGGGAGGGGGTAATTCCCTGTGAGGGGTTCCATCTAAACATCCATCAACAGTTTCTGGGTCCTTCTGTGTCACAGATGAGGTGCAGTCCTGGTTTTTGGCAGAGGAGGGGCGGGTGCTGATGGGTCTCAGCAGCAGGCTGGAGGGCACCAGGTTCAACATGATGCCTCCAAAAATCAGGAGGGTTCCTGAGGGAAGACAGGGAGCTGTTTTATTCTTGGAGTGAGAAGGAGGAACAGCAGAAAATAAGCTTTTAGAGCAGGCTGTTTGCACTGAACATGGAGAGAGTCTGCCCTAAGAGAGACTTTTGCCTCCTCCTTACGGAGGAGGTAACAAAACGGGAAGTTTTATTTGTGGTTTTTCTGGCTGGAAGTCCTTTCTGCTCTGATGCACACAGCACATCCAGAGCTGCCTCTGGGATCTGGGAGCTTGTTTTGTTTACCCTCTGCAGAAGTCATGAGGGACCTTCAGGGTGGCCCAAAACTGCAGTAAAAGCAGGGATTTTCAGTTCTCTGAGGTCTCTGTTTTGCCTCTGATTTTAATGAGTGATTAGGTGTTTAATCATTAAGATGTCCCCAAACCATCCTAGAAGAGGCAGAGCTGTTGAATTTTTAATCTTTTAAAGGAGCCTCTTCCCCTGCCCGGACCTCCCCGAACGCCCCCTCGGTGCTGATAAATTAGGATAAACAGGAGATCTCTCACCTTGCCAGCCGTAGGAGTCGAGGAGGAGCTGGGTGAAGGGTGCCATGAGGAAGGTGAGCCCCATCCCAGACCGGGCCACGGCGTTGGAGAAGCCCAACCGTGCCCGGCAGCGCTTGGCCGTCATCACTGCGGCCGCCTGGTACAGGCAGGCAAAGCCCAGCCCTGGGGGGAAGGTCAAAAATAACATCTCTCTCTCTCTAGGCCCAAAAAAGAGTACCACGAGCTCTTGGAATTCTTAGTCGTGCCACGCTGAGTCTCTGGGGTGCAGCGTTCCTGGTGGGAAGGGGGGGGTTTCTCCTGGATGTGGTTGGACTCGGAGAGCAAGGATTTGTGTGTGGTGTTTAATGTCCTGGGAGGGGGAGGTTGGAGGCTGTGCCCTTTTAGTGAGGGGGTTTTAAAAGGCCAGGATTTGGTGGAGCCAGAAAAAAACAAATCAGGGTTAGCTGGGACTAAGTGTGTTGCAAGTGTGTTTTGTTCTGAGCGTGGAGTTCTGAGGATTCACACAACAGCTCACAGGAAGGAGCTGGGGCTGCTTTGCCACTCCAGGTTTTACAGAATCACAAAATAACTGAGCTGAAGGGACCCCCAAGGATCATCAATCCAACCCCTGGCCCTGCACAGACACCCCAACAATCCCACCCTGTCCCTGAGAGTGTTATCCAAACCCTCCTGGAGCTCTGGCAGCCTTGGGGCCGTGACCATTCCCTGGGGAGCCTGTTCAGTGCCAACCACCCTCTGGGGGAAGAACCTTTCCCTGAGATCCAAGCTGGCACAGCTCCAGCCCTTCCCTGGGTGCTCACAGAGAGCAGAGATGGTTCTGCCCCTCTGAGGAAGCTGCAGAACCCCCCTGAGCTCTGACCTGTCTCCTCCAGCCGAGCAACCCGTGTGCCCTCAGCTTCCCCTCCGGGCCCTCCCCGCAAGGTTTATGGTTAAAGGAGCTGATTCCTTCGTGGTGGCCCAGGGAAATGTGTGTCAGAGGCTGCTCACCCAGGAGGAGTCCCATGGAGACGCAGAGGAAGGGGACACTGGTGGCCTGGGTGCTGAGCAGGCACCCCCCTGCCACCAGCCCGGCCCCGAGGAGGGAGGTGGGCCGCTCGCCCAGCCCCCGGCACACGACGGCCACGAGCGGGGCTGCAAGGGAGAGAGGCACAAAGCTCAGGCTGAAGGTGACAGAAAGGCCTCCCCACCCTCACAGCCCAGGATTCCTTCCCAATGTCCCATCCGACCCTGCCCTCTGGCAGTGGGAAGCCATTCCCTGCGTCCTGTCCCTCCAGCCCTTGTCCTCTCCAGCTCTCCTGGAGCACCTTTAGGCACTGCAAGGGGCTCCAAGGTCTCCCTGGAGCCTTCTCTCTTCTCCAGGGGAACATTCCCAGCTCTCCCAGGCTGGCTCCGGAGCAGAGGGGCTCCAGAATCCTGGAATCCCGGGATTTTTTGGGTCGAAAGGGATCTTGAAGCTCAACCCATTCCACCCCCTGCCATGGGCAGGGACACCTTCCACTAGCCCAAGTTGCTCCAAGCCCCATCCAACCTAGCCTTGGACACTCCCAGGGATGGAGCAGCCACAGCTTCTCTGGGAATTCCATCCCAGCCCCTCACCACCCTCACAGGGAAGGATTCCTTCCCAATATCCCATCTAAATGACATACAACCCCATCTTCGGACCACATTCCTGCTGAGACACGTGTGGGCACCGGCCACATCCAGCTTGGAGCAGTCTGGGAAGGGAATCGGATCCGCAGAACACCCCCAGTGCTCTTACAGCAAATGTTCTGGGGTTAAAGCACTGTCCCAAATCCTTGGGGATGCCAGCTCACCTCCTAGGAAGCGCAGGGAGGACATGATGGAGCCAATCCAGCTGACCTGCTCCGAGGAGCCCCCTACGTCCTCTTGGAAAGCCACGAAGAAAATCCCGAAGGTCTTGAGCATCCCCATCACGAGGACGTTGACCTGAGGCGGGAGCAGACAGAGGTGAGGAGCCACGGGGGAGAGCAGGAGGGAGGAAAAGCTTTTCCATCTGCTTTTCTTGCGGGGATAATTAGTTATGACGGTGAACAGACCGGGACACTTGAACTGGTGTTGGGGAATGTCAGCAGGGTGAGCTCGTGGTGGCCACGCTGCAGTTTCATCTTAACAGGCCCTCAAAAACCTCTCTGCAAACTCCTCTAAGAAACAAACTCACTCTAGAACCCAACTCTTCCAGGATGTTTTTGCTCTATGAGTTACTTTTTAATACTAAAGCAACAATTAAATGGGTCTTGGCTCTGCTGAAGATCACTGGGAGTCGATGGGGGGGTGAGAGGAGCAGGATGGATGTTATCCAGGACAGTTTCCCAGGCTTGCCCTGCCGTGGGAGCAAAGGACACACACTTTGTGTCCTTAATTTTAACTCCCTCTCACCTCTCTGGTAGCAGATGGTTAATGATTGGCAGCAAGTTACTTGGGATGGGGTGGAATTGGGGAAAGCTTTCCCAGCTTGGGGGGTGGTGCCTTATTTACAATTGCACTTGATGACCTTAAAGATCTTTTCCAGCCTTCAGGATTCCTTGATTCATCACTGGTGGGAAGACTGTGTGGTGTTAAAGCCTGTGGAATGGAGAATTGGTGCCTCTGAGTGGTGTTGAGGTGCCTGGTGCTCCCAAGGGGGGGAGTCCCAAGTGTGTGTGTGCTGCTCCTCAGTCAATCCCTGGCTCCCAAGGTGGGATCCCACCCTTTCCGAAGGGACAGGACTCCTCACCGGGGTTTGACACCAGTACTGACGTGTTTGAGTAGAGAAAAGTCATTTTATCCTCGCAAGGTGCCTTTGGCCCCGGGCTGTGGGCTGGTCACCCTCGTGTCCATCCCTGGGATGTTTGCAGCTGCCGTTCCATAGGGAAGGGTGGAGCTGGGTGGGATCAGCCTGTCCTGTCCTCTGAGTGAGATGTGAGGCTTTTCCCTTCACTCCAGATCGCGGGGGAAGGGGGTTCAGCGGGATTTGTTCCCTGCTTACCAGGAAGAAGTGAAGCACCGCTGCCCAGGCCCACCCTCCCAGCGCTGCTCCGGCCCCTGGGCTCTTCCCACCTTCCTCGGGCTCTTCATCTTCCCTCCTTTCCCCTGGAACGGGAGTTTCAGGACGCATTAACACCTCCCCCCGGCGCTGTTCCCGTTCGAAAGCTGATCCCCCCGAAGGCAGGACCTGCCTTGGATCCCCGTGGCTGCTGCCCCAGCAAACCCCGCAGTCCGCCCTCGGTTTGGAAGGGTGGGGGGAACAAGGGGTGTTAAATTACACATTATCCCTGCCTGGAAAGAGTTTAACATCCGTTCTCTTTCCCACCGAGTTACTGTAACCACTTGAGCGATTTGAAGTGAAGCACCTTCGCAGCTTCAGCGGTTTGTTTTGTGCCCCGATCAGGGAGGGGCTCACCTCTGTCTGATCCAGTTCTGAGCCCCTGGGAAGCTCTCCCGATCCCATCCTCTGCTTGTCTCCCTTCCATCCTCTCTGGCAGAGGCAGGACCCTGCCCCAGGGAGCAGCTGGGGCTGATGATCCTGAAACCTTTCCTTACCTCCTTGCTGCCGCATGCTGGAAAATCCTCCCCAGAGCAGTCGATGGCAAAGAGGAATCGTCTCTTCATTTGCTCCAGAGCCTAAATCCCCCCTTCCTGACTTGGCAGCCCAGAGTCTGCTCCTTCATTCACATCCCCGAGAGGATGATGGTGTCTGTCCTTCCTGCAAGCCCCAGAGCAGGACATGGAGTCTGGCAAGCCCTGGGGCCGAGTGACAGAGCCCGTCCTCCTCCTCCTCCTCTCTGTTAGGCCACAGGGCCAGAGTCCCTCCCCTTCCCCAGCTGGGAGCAGGAAATCCAGGGCGTTTGGAGCAGAAATCCTGCTGGGAAAGAGGAAGGGAAGCCTGCAAGGGTTGTAACTCCAGGGAAAGCTTTGGATGTGGCCGGAAGAACGAAGCGGGAGGTGGCAGTGCTGGATTGGATCAAGGCCTGTCCCTGCCCATCCTGCTCAGCCCTTGGCTTGGGAAACTGTCATTTAGGAGGGGATAGTCTGGAAAACTTGGGAGTCTGCAGCTGGATGGAGCAGCTGTGCTGCTGCAGCCCTGGAGGCAGCGGGATTGGCGTTGGCTGCCTGCCCTGACTGTGAATGTGCCCCAGCTCCTGGATAAACACGGCCCTCGTGCTTCCTGCCCTGCTGGGGGCTGGTCTGTCACCCCAGTCGGCATTCCTGAGCCCAGAGAAAACCGGGATCACTGTGGGGACCCTGATACTGATCTCTGCCCCCTCCCTTGGCAAAGCTCCATCTTTCCAGAGGAGCCCAAGAAACACGGGAGTCTGTGAGCTTTTTCCTTGTGGGAAGGCTTTTAATACTTGTCTTGAGCTTTATTTACAGGGGGTGGGGTTTGCAGGGAGGGTGGTTAAAGGGCTTGTAGGAGAGGGGGGGCAGCATCTGCACTCAGAGCTCTTGGAATTCCAGGGGAAAACGCTCCAGCAGCTCCACCTTGGTGGGATGTGGGGAGAGTAGAGAAGGACTCTTTGAGGCCACCACAGAGTTTGGGCACGCAGAGATCTCAGGGCTTTGCTGAGAATCAACACTGAGCTGGACAGGAGTGTGGACTGAGCCAGGCAGAGGCTCCTCCTGCCTGTTCCATGTCAGGCTGGGGCTGTCACTGCTGAACGGAGCAGCTCGTTGGAGCCACGTCAGAGCAGCCTGAATGTCATTTTCTCTCTGACCCAGCCCAATTTTCACCTCATGCTCTGCTGGGAAACTCCCCTTCCCCTCCATGCACGAGAGCAGCTGCAGCCCAGCTCCTTTTCTCTCCCTGCCACGTGGGAAGCTCTGGAGTGGAGCAGCTTCCCAGGCCTTTTTTGCAGGATTGTTTCCCTGCACCGTTTCAGATCTGGGGTCTGGGTTTGTGAGGATGTTGCCAAACACGCATTTCCAGCTCACACAGGGCCAGCACATCCAGCTTTCAATCCAAGGCAACAAGAGAACAAGAAGTTCTCCCACAGAAAGTTTTTAACTCGAGGAGGTGAAATGTTTCCCAGCAGAAATTCCTTGGGAAGCGTTTGTACCTTTCCTGCTGGAGGAGCCTCCATTAATTCCAGTCTCTTCTCCAGAGAAATGCTAATGAAGGGAGTTTGGAAACGAAGCACCAGGCCCAGCAAAGAGAAGCAAAGGGGTGTTTTTTTTACAGGTCATTTATTGATTTCTCCAACCAACAACACACAGTCACACCTGGTAGGATCTGACCACGAGTGACCACGTGTCACCCTCAGCACCTCGAGGGCTACAGTGGGAGTTGGGAGAGCTGCAGAGCTGCACGGGAGCTGTTCAGTGGAGAGGGAGAGCCTTCATCCTGGGTCTGGGGGGGGTTCCAAACCGGAGCTGGAGTGCAGGGCTGTGCAAGGGAGGAGGAGCTAGGAGAGCAGCTGCTTCCCAGCGATCAGGATGCCAACTTGTGCACTGCCACGGTGATGGTGTCGTGCTTCTGGATCATGATGTTCCTAAAACAAGGGGAAAGTGCTGAGGGAGGGGAGGGAGGAGCTGCTAGGGGTGGGAACTGGGATCGTTCAAGCCAGACCCTGCCTCCCTTCCCAGCCCGTGAACTGGAGGCGTCCCTGCTCCCACAGCACCGCCTCAGTCACCCCCGGGGGTGCCAAGAGTGGAAAAGGAACGGAGCTGCAGGAACCACCCCCCTCCCCCAAAGGTTTCCCGCTGCTTTTACAGCTCCCGCCTCGTCAAATCCCGCCGATCCAGAGACCTCCCCCCGAGCCTCCTCCCCAGCTCCAGAGCTGCGGCTTTTCCCGGGAGCTGCTCCCGGGCTCTGACTGCTCCGGGAGGCTCCCAGGGCTGCGGGAAAGGAAAACGGGGGCCCGGCAGGCCGGGGACTCACCCGGTGTCCGACTCCAGGCACACCACGGGCGTGTCCGTGGGGTCGGAGCTGAGCTTGGCCGCCTGCTGGGCCAGCACGGAGATGATCCCGGCGTGCTCGTCCGAGAGGGTCCCTCGGCCTGGGGGGGGCCACACGAGGGGGGAAGCCCCGTGTGAAGCGCGTTTGCCTCCCCCAGGCTAAGGGGGGAAGCTGATCCTGCCTCATCCCGCTCCCCTCCCTGGGACCCTTCCCTGTGGCACCTCCCCGAGCTCAAACCACCGAAACGCCTCGAGTTTTAGGTGGCTCTGCAGGTGGGTGGTGGCCCCCGGGGACGCCCAAAGGTGGGGCCAGGACAGCAGGGCAGGGGCTGGTGTCCCCAGAGTGGGGGGTCACGCAGGACAAGGCAAATCCTGGTGCTCCCCCGCGGAGTCCTTAGAGGGTTTGGGGACCCCCAACCCGGGGTCTCACACCCACAGAAGCCCTTAGAGGGCACGGGCAGGACACGGGGAGCCCCTCGGGGTAGGACCAGCTGCCCCCCGCGCCGCGGTCCGCGTGGGACAGCGCCCGGCTCCCCACTCCCCCAGGAGCCCCCAGAGGGGACGGAGAGACCCGGGGACCCCCAAACCCCGCAAGCCCTCGGAGAGCCCCTGTTTGCTCACTCACAGCCCAGGTTGAGCCCCTGCGAGTCGGTGCACAGGACGCCCACCACGGCCGGGCTCTTCATGCTGGGGAGGGGGGGACACACACACAGCGCTGTCAGGGCCGGGACTTACCCCCTGCGGCCCTTCTCGTGTCCCCCTCGTCCCCTCCGTGTCCCACCCTGTCCCCTCCGTGTCCCCCCCGTCCCCTCCGTGTCCCACCCTGTCCCCTCCGTGTCCCCCCCGTCCCCTTCCGTGTCACCCCATCCCCCCCCGTCCCCCATCCCCTCCCTGTCCCCCGTGTCCCCCCCG
>JAYRBT010000075.1:1570120-1583676 GCA_036023395.1 Myiotriccus ornatus
GTGGGGTTCGGGTGGGTTTTGGTGCAACCCCAACACCCATTTCTATTTCCCACGCCCCCCCCCCCTCAAAGGACCCCCATGTGTGGCTGTGGCAGACACTGTGTTGGGATTTGGTGTTTGAGGCCAGGCAAAAGCTTCTTTACACTTGTTCTTCCCCCCCAGAATTCCTCAAAAAACCAAAACCAAACCAAAAAACAAAACAACAACAACCCCCCCAATGAAACAAAATAAAACAAAAAAACCCCACAAAACCAAACCCCCCAAAATAATAATAATTATAAAAATAAAGTTAATAAAAAGAAACCACTGCAATGACCAGGTTGATTCTATTTAGGGTGGGTTTTTTTTTTTTTGTTTCACACAACAGAATTTTTGCTTTTTATTTACAAGGGAAAAACCCTGCAGCATCTGCCCAGCTGGGTGAGTTCGTGGCACTTGTGAACACCACAAAAAAAAAAACACCCGAGAAATGGATCCCAGAACAATACAGAAGGGGAAAAAGTCAAGAAAAAACCCCATAATAATTCTTAAAACTGTTATATATATATATATAATTTCGTGGAAGCTGGGAGAGAAATCCAAGTCCCTGCTGCTTCTTCATTCCTGCTGTGCTGGACAAGACCTGCAGGACCCCCAGGGGCTGTGGGTGTGCTCTGAGGGAGTGGCATGTTGGCCCTTGTCCCTAAATGCTGTGCCAGGAGGCAGATCCTAAACCCTCCTGGCGTGGCCATCCCGCACCAGTGCCGAGAGCCCCTGGAAAACACCGCCCTGGAATGGGATTCCTCCGTGGGAACATCCCCCCCAGCCAGGAAAACCCTGCTCACAGCCACGGTCACACATGCAATAAAGGAATAAACCAGCTGAAAGCTTCCAAGCGTGAATTAGAGAGGGAAACACGCGTCTGGACTGTCTCCAGCAGGGAATGTCTGTCCTGGAGTGCCATCTCCTGGCAAAATCTGAGCTCCTGGGCGCCGGATCCCCATCCCTGGAAGTGCCCAAGGCCAGGTTGGACGGGGCTTGGGGCAACCTGGGATAGTGGAAGGTGTCCCTGCCCGTGGCAGGGGGTGACTCTGGGTGATCTCTAAGGTCCCTTCCAACCCAAACCATTCTGGGGTTCCCAGGAAATTCCGCTCCAAGGAGGAGGGAGATGTTTCTGGGTGACCAATATCTCACACCTGGCAGCGGGTTTTGATTTGTTCCGGGGGTAAAAAGCACCCAGGAAACACCTTCTTTTGATAAAGCAGAAGGGTGGTTTCTTGCCTGCCTTTTAGCTTTTCCTTTGGCAAAACTTCCAGAGGGAATTCAGTCAGGGAGGACAGGAAGGATTGGCTCCTTGGGGCTGGAGTTCAGAACAGGACTGTTACTGAGAGCTCTGAGCTCTGGGCTTGCATTTGGGAAGGCACCAAGCTGCAAACCGTGCAGGAAAATTGGGTTTCCCCCGGGCTTTTATCAGTCACCAGCTGAGTGTTGGCACTTGGAATTCCCAGCCTGGATTTCCTCCTCTTTTGGATAAATAGGAAGGAAGTTAATGAGTCTTGGAGGGGTTTCATGGCTCTGACCCCATCCTTGTGGCATAAATCGGGGGTTCCTTTTGGAGCTGGCTCCCCACAGTGGATGGTGGGGAGCCAAACTGCTGGGGAAACCTCTGCAGAGCTCACAGATCTGGAGATTCATAATCACCTGTTTTCCAGAGAAGCTCTGGCTGCCCCACCCCTGGAAGGGTCCAAGGCCAGGTTGGACAGGGCTTGGGATGGTGGAAGGTGTCCCTGCCCCCGGCAGGGGTGGAATGAGATGAGCTTTAAGGCCCTTCCAACCCAAACCAGATTGGGATTCTATAATGTCCTGAACTTCAGCTCTCCCACACACAATTCCCAGCTGGGGACCGGATAGAATTCCCGGCTGGGAGCAGCACAGAGCCAAGAACAAAAAGCTGAGTCCAAATAAACAATGTTTCCTGCGTGCCAGACTTTGAAGCATTTATTCCTTTATTTGAGGATAAAGTTTACAAGTGAATAAGAATCAGGTTGTTCATCCTTCCATCCATCCATCCATCCCAGCACCATTATGGTCCATGTTTGCTGAGGGAGCAGGAGGAGGGATGAGCTCATGGCCAAATGTTTCCCAAGGAATAATCAACAAAAGTGCTTCAGGTTTGAGGGGCTGGGAGAGAATCTGGGGGAGGGGGAGCAGGAAAAACGTTAAAAGAAGGTAAAAAGTTTTAAGTTTTCCAGAGGAAAAGGAAAGAGAGGCTGTTGTGAAAGGAAAATAGGGATGTGGAAGATCGGCTGGAGAGAATGGAGTGATAAACAGGAGGAGCTGGGGATGCTCCCAGCTGTTCCCAGTTGTGCCTCCTCCAATCACCCCCACGGATGAGCAGAACTTGGACACAGTGGGAAGGAAATCAAACAGCTCTCACAGCTTCTCCTGTCTGAGATGACTGTAGGGGGTTTGCAAAGGATGGAGAAAAGAAAACGATGGTGGAGGGATGGGGAAAAAAAAATCAGGGAGGGCAGATGAAAAGGGGGATTTGTCCCAGATGGAAGAGGATTTGTACTTGTCGTGTCTCAGATCCATCCCCTGGGATGCAAAACACCTTTATTGCAGAAAGACACTGCACCAAAAAAAACCCCAACCAACAAACCCCCAAAACCAAACCAACCACAACAACCCCCTCCAATCAGAGCCGTGGGATTTCTGCCGCGGGGGGTGGGGGGGAAATCCCAGCAAGCCCAAACTCGCATTTCCCATCACACCAGGAATAACAAAAGCCAATCCCTGTTTCCCCACTGCTTCCTGAGCGAAGCTGCAAAGCAGGGACGGTGGAATGTTCAGGAGATGAGACACCAAAGGCGGCAGATGTGGGATAACAGCGGATGGGAGAAGAAGAAACTGTGATTTGATGAAGGCAGAGACGTCCAAAAAAAAAAAAAACCAGCTGAGTGAGACAGTGAAGTGGCAACAAAATGTCTTTGTCAGAAGAAAACCTGCTGGCATTGGAGAGAAAGGCAAAATGAGCTGCTGCTGGCTTCTCCCATGGCAGTGCCACTGGAGATTCGCACGGTTTAAGCAAACCAGAAGTGCCTTTTCACAGCAGGGAAACAATCGGGCCTTGCTTTCCCCGTGGATTTTCTCTGGGCCACTTTTGCAGCAGCAGAAGTGGCAATAAAGACTACAAGGTCACTGTGGCTCGTCCCCAAACGTGTCTGTACATCAGGTAACCCCCAGAACCGAGCATTTGTTGCAGGAGAAAGGCCGTTTTGTTGCAGGGGAAATCCCGTTACCTCTCTCAGAGCTCGGTTTTTCGCCACAAACCCCGGTGTCCTGGATGTTCCTCGTGGCTGTGCCACCATTCCTGGTCGCCATCCCTGCCCTTCTAATCCCCTCACCTGCTGGTTTGGGCCCACCCATCACTGCTGTGCCCAGCAAAGTTAATTAGTCAGGCAGACCAGGGGAACTCAGCCAGCTAAAAATATCCCTTCTAATTTCTTTTTGCCAGCTTGTTTTTCAGGCAGAGCAGTCCCAGGTCTGGGAATTCGGTCAGACCCCCCAGATCTGAAGTGGTGGGTGGAGGAGGAACTATTTAAATGGATTAAAGAAACAGGGAGCTGGACCCACCTTCATCCCTGGACAGTTGTGTGCCACCAAGCAAAGCATTTCATGTCATTTTGCCCGTTTTTCCTCTCCAGTAAATGGGGGAAACCTCTGAATGTGGAGGAATTCCACTTTAACACACGAACAGAGGACAAGAAATGTCAAAGCAGATGAGCATCAAATAAAAAAACAAAACACCAGGCCGATGGGCAGGGCAGAGAGATAAGAAAGATGGTATTTATTTGAACAGCCACAGGAAATCAGAGATTGAAAAACGTCTAGAAAAAACAAAAAAAAAAAAAAAGAAAAAAAAAGCAGCAGCATATTTGGTTTTAAAAAAAGAAATAAATAAATTAATTAAATCAGAGCGTGCGGATGTTTGATACCTTTTCCGGCCAGTGCCACCTGACAGGGCCCAGTCCCGTCACGGCCTCGAGCGTCATTTTTTGGCCTTGTCTCGAGGGTAACCCCCGTTGGTCTTGTTGAGGGACTCCATGCTGCCGCTGCCCGTGGCCACGCTGGCCAGGAGCCGCTCCACCTCCCCGGGCAGCATCTGCTTCTCCTCGTTCTCCGTCTCCCTGTGGTAGAAATAGTTGAAGTTCGAGACGATGACGGGCACGGGCAGCGCGATGGTCAGCACGCCCGCGATGGCGCACAGGGTGCCCACGATCTTCCCGCCCAGCGTGGTGGGGCACATGTCGCCGTAGCCCACCGTGGTCATGGTCACCACGGCCCACCAGAACCCGTCGGGGATGCTGGAGAAGTGGGACTGCGGCTCGTCGACCTCCGCGAAGTAGACGGCGCTGGAGAAGAGGATGACGCCGATGAAGAGGAAGAAGATGAGCAGGCCCAGCTCCCGCATGCTGGCCTTGAGGGTCTGGCCCAGGATCTGCAGCCCCTTGGAGTGCCGGGAGAGCTTGAAGATGCGGAAGACCCGCACCAAGCGGATGATCCGCAGGATGGCCAGGGACATGTTCTGCTGCCCGTTGAGCTCACTCTGCTGGATCAGCTCGGTGGTGAGCGTCACAAAGTAGGGGATGATGGACACGATGTCGATGATGTTCATGATGTTCCTGAAGAACTCGGTCTTGCTGGGGCACACGATGAAGCGCACGAAGAGCTCAAAGGAGAACCAGACGATGCAGGCGGTCTCTATGACGAAGAAAGGGTCCGTGAAGGTGCTGTGGGCCAGCAAGGTGTCTGTCACATTCCTAGAAAGCTCCTGGGCAGACTTGAACTCCCTCTCCTCCCGGAACTCCGGCAGGGTCTCCATGCAGAAGATGATGATGGAGATGACGATAACCAGGACGGAGACCAAAGCTACGCCCCGGGCTGCGCTGGAGCTTTCGGGGTACTCAAAGAGCAGCCAGAATTGCCTGTGAAAGTCATTGGTTGGTAAGAGGGTCTCAGGATCCTTGATGAACCCTTCATCCTCCCTGAACTGGTCCATGGCTTCGTCCCCCAGCTCGTAGAAGGTGATTTCGTCAGCAAAGACGTCGATGGGGACATTGGCCGGGCGCCGTATTTTCCCGCCAGACTGGTAGTAGTACAGGATCCCATCAAAACTGGGCCTGTTCCTGTCGAAGAAGTACTCGTTCCTCATGGAGTCGAAGTAGCGCATCCTCTTTTCCGGGTCCCCGAGCAAGGTCTCGGGGAACTGGTCAAGGGTCTTGAGGCGCGTCTCAAACCTCAGCCCGGCGATGTTGATGATGACTCGTTGGTCCCCCTCATCCATGCCCACCCTCTCCCCCACCAGGTGGTCGCTGAACTCGGCGGAGAACCTGGAGAAGATGGTCTCATTGTTGGCGTTCTCGCTGTTGATGAGGATCCGCAGGTTGGAGAGCAGGTTGGCGCAGCTGGGGTGGCCCTTGCGCGACTGCCCGGCGGGGCTGAGGTCGTTTGAATAACAGGGATCCTCCACGATCTGGTCGGCGTTGTCAAAACTGACTAGTGCCACCTCCATCTCCTTCCAACTGGACACGTCCATCATACACTAATCAGATTAGCAGCATAAATCCCCGGATCCGACGCCGGCAGCTCGAGCCTTTCCCACGCTATGAGGATCTGCAAGGGAAGGGACAGGGAGGCGATGCTGAACGGGGCTGGGCACACAGGTCACTTGGAGAGCACCTTCCAGGCCGTGGGGCGGGTTATTTCCCAGACCGGCTCTGTCAGGTGCTCGGGAACAGTCACTGTGTCCCCAAAACACCCCCGGGCATCTCCCCAGCACAGCACTGACATTGCTCTGAACTCGGAGCAAAGTCAAAGACGAGCCCGGGGACCAAGTTATGGAGCTGGGAAATTACCTGCCCTGCCTCGGGGAGAGAAATTAGATGTTAACATGGAACAGTTCTGGGGAGATCTGCCCCAAAATGAACTCTCCAAGTAAACCCGAAATCCCGATTTGTTGATGGGAGACACCACGGAGGGACAGGCGGGGCTGCTCCGTGTGACCACGGACCACCAAGGGCACGGTGGCTCCCTGCCCCAGGGGGCTTCAGCAGGAGGGAGTGAAAAAACCCAGATGGCCCCAGACTGCCAGGAATAGCAGCACAATTGAGGCCACGGAGCAGCAGCGACGCTGGGGCCAGTCCTGTGACGAGGATGGTCCCCAGCGCAGGGTCTGCTTAGTCCATCCCGGTGCTGGGGTGATATCCACGGAGACCGAGCTGCTCCCGATGCCCCAGCACCCCAATTTCACCGAAGTAATTCAGGGCTGCGAAGTTTGTTTCCTCCCCAGAAGCAGATTTGTCCATCCCTGCTGACACACAGCCAGGAAAGGGGGGGTAGCACAAGCCAAAACCCCAAAATCTGTTGCAGAAATAGATTTTAACATCCTGTCTTGCACAAATCCTCCCTCTCCTCCTCTCAGCTTTGCAGCCCTGGCAGCAAAACTTCCTACAGGAACCAGCATCCTTGTACCAGACAAGGATTCAACCTCACTCTTTTCTCAGCAGAGATTCTGAATTTGGGGACAAATCCCACAATTTTTTCATAAGTTGTTTTCCCGACCGTGTCCCGTTTCTTAAACCAAAGCCACAGAGAAAAGCTGCTCTTAGGAATCCATCCCCGTGGAACCACTTTGGGCTGGTTTTGTGCCAATTTTCCCACTTGGGGGACACGGAGAAAAGAGTGCTCGGGGCAGGGGAGCAGAAGTGATGCCTGGGGGAAGCAGCAGACATGTGGTTTTGCCCCTCAAAGCGATGTGCTGCAAGTCCTGAGTCCTCCAGCCCTGGGGATGTCCAGCTTGGAGCTGCTCCAGCCCAAGGGCCAGCTCTTCATGGGGGTTGGATTCTTCCCAGGCTTAACTATTTGGTGACCCTGCGAAAAGCTGGCGCCGGAGGGACAAAATGTGACATCAGAGCAACAGCTCAGAGCTGTGGATAACCCTGATTTCAGGAGCACCAGGAGGCAGACAAAGGGACACCACGAAAAGCCTGGCCCAGACAATGCTCTTTGGAATCTTTTGAGGGAAAGCCAAGTACCAAAGACAAAAGAAACAGCAGCACAAATCATTCCCCCCCCCACACACCCCGTGCATCCTTATTTTTGTTTTTAATATAAATCCCCCGAGATGATTTTAAATCTGAAAAAAAAAAAAAAAAAAGGTAAAGGAAACAAGTTTGAATCAGAGTTCAGTGTTCAGTGGATGGGGGAACCAACCTGACCCATCACACCTCCAGCCTGGGGGGAGAGCACAGAGGGGTCTCCCACCTGCCCAGGAGTTTCTCCTGGCAGTGGGACAAAGTCAGAGCAGCTAAAGCTGACCATGGAATTGCATCCTAAGGCAGCACCATGAGATGATCTTGGTATTTTAAGCATTAAGTTTTAAGTGCTTAACTGGTAATACTGCTGGGCAAGAAAGTTCCCCAGCCCCTGCTTGGAGGACGTCTTCATCCCAAGATTTTTGGTTGCAGAAGGCATTCTGGTGTCTTGAAATATGGCTTGGAACTGAATTTTGAAATCTGGCTTTGCTCTGGAGCCCCCATGAACATCAAACCGAACCCCCCTGCATCATCCCTTGAGGGGAAACTGAGGCACAGAGCTATGATGGGACAATTTACACGTCATGGCCAGGACCGAGAGTGGAAAATTGTCCCCCCTGGGCCATGGAAAGGGGATTTTCAGCCCTGTTTTAAGCAGGGCTCTGACACTCCTTTTCCTGCCTTAAAGCCCCAAAACATGCTGATGTCTGTCTGTCTGTCCCAGCACCAGAGGGAGGTGCCCCATCTGTCCCCAGGCCCCCCCCCCCACCTTCTGTGTCTCATTTTCTGTTTAAACCAAAATTAAGGGCCCGTCCTGAAGCCACAACACCCCCCCCTTCCAAAGCTCTTCCCCTGCGCTCCGGCCGAGGCTTGAACTGGAAAGTTGCCTCTTTTTTTCCTCCTAAATCACCCAACATCTGCTTCTCGGAATCTGATTAACTGATATCCTTCAGCAGAAATCCCTGGCTGCGGAAAATAATAGTAATATAATAATAATAAAAACCACAGGAGGGGGAGCAACGGAGAGAAGAGGAAGGTCATTTTGAGGGGGAGTTCGTGTTTCGCACATCCCGTCCCAGGAAATCGGGGCTGTGGTTTCCACCGGCCCCTCTGTATCCGTCGAAACCTGGAATTTCCCTACGCTTCAATTCTACTTTCAATCTCCCTCGCTCTCCTGAGGCAGAAAATACCTGTTTCCAAGGTTTTCCAGAAAAAACGCCATGACCCCTTAATGGGATGGGGAGGGGGAGCGGGTGATTCTTTCCCATTACCCACCCAACACGAGCACCTACAAGGACTCACCTGGGCAGGGCATGGAAGTGCCAGCGCTCTCTGCATCTGGAAAAAGAGCCATTAACCACACATGGAGAGGTGTAGGGAGAGCAAGAGACGAGAAACAAACCAGTCCAGCCGCACCCTTGGAAGGTCCCTTTGGGATAACGCAGCCAGTGTCATCCGAAAGGCTCCTCTCTCTCGGCTCCACCGTGTCATTGGCCGGGGATGGATTTTGGCAGGCGGCGCCCGGCACGGTTTGGGAGCCGCCATCCCCCCTTTCCCCCGGGGAGCCCTAAAAACACCCGGGGGGCCACGAGGAAACGGGGCTGGCCCGCTGCGAGGGGCATCCCATCGCCGTGCCCCGCTCGCCCGGGGACGGGGGGGGGACGCGGCCACCCACCTCCTGCCCCCACCCGCCCGCCGGGCAGTGAGGATGTGCCCTTCTGGCTGATGCCACCTTTAATCCCCAATAAAGCTCCGGATGGTCCAGCGGGGACAGGTCTTGTCCGTGACGTGGAGAGGTCTGAGCTGGTCCCCGGGAGAGAGAAGAGAGAGAGAGAGACGGGGAGCGGGGACAGGGACCCGCGCTGGCGCCAGGAGAAAGATTCCCAGCGGGCAAAAGGGCTCCTTTTGGCATTAACGTCTAATAACGGTGTGAAAAAGAGCAGGGGAGGGGAAAGCCCGAGGGTTGGAGCATCCCCCGCTGCCCACCTACCTCTCGCCTGTGGCCACGGGGACAGCGGGGGCTTTTCCAGGAGGGGACGGTGCCACCACCGCGTGGGACACCTCCCGTCCCCGCCCCGGGGGGACTGGGGCCGGTCGCAGCAGCAGGTACGGCTGGCACGGCCCTGCTGAGGGCATCGCTGGGGAACAGGGGAGAGGGGTTGTGCCCCTTCCTCACCCCTGGATCCCAGCTGGATGCTGGGCTGGTCATCACCTCTGCTAATGAACTGACAAATCACTGAACACCCAGGGCGGGTGGGACCGGGCAGGTTGGCCCCGCTCACTGGAATAACTGGGATTTTGGTTTGCCTTTCCCGTGTGTTCTTTCTTTCCACTCCGCGCTCATGGCCATCCTCACCTTGGGTGCTCCAGAGGGGTTTCATCCCTGCTGGGTGGATCGAACCTTTACCTTCACCCAGGTTACCTTCCCACCTTCCTTCTCCTCCTCCTTCATCTCCTTCTCCCCCCAGGCATTCGGGAAGGCAGAGGAGGGGGTGACACATTTTCTCCCCTGAATTCCTCCGTGGTGACGTTCCTTTGCTCTTGAGGGACACGGTCACCTCGATTTCCCTCCCTCCAGCATCCTTGGCTGTCCTCTGAGGTATTTCTCCCGCCCTGTGGCGTTAATGAGCACATTAAACTTCCCTGTCCCGGAGGAGAGCCCGGCTTGGAGCATCCAATACTCATCTCTGGCCTTCTGTGATGGAAAGGGGACATGAGATTGTCCAGACCTTTGATCAGGCCCTTCAGGGCTGCTTTACCATTTTATACACCCCTTTTGCACCTGTGCAGGTTACAGTCCTCGCATTTCCTCTCGTCGCAGCGAGGCAGCTGGGAGGGGATCTACTGAGAAAATGGAATTCAGTCGATATTCTCGGCTCTTCAATTCACCCTGAGTCCCTTTCCCCTCCAAACCCAGCTTTGGCAGGGCTTTGACCGCAGGGTGATGGGGTTTGTAGGCAAAATCTGACCTTATTTGAGTTGGGTTTTTTTTGTCCCTAACATCTGCCTGGAACTAACCAGGGTCACATCGTGCGCCCGGACAAAGAGCATCTGTGGCTGAGGGAAACGCGGAGAGCGAAAACCAGCCAGGAGAGCCGCTGATCTGGCTTGTGCCGGGGCTGAGAGGCTTTAGCTGTTAATAGGAATATCCCTGGAGTCAAAGCAGGGTTGTGGTCCAGGGGAGACGGGTACCGGGGGGGAGATGCCCGGAATAACATCGTTGCCTCCAAGAAATAGGACAGTTACACAACTCCCGCATCCCCGCAGGGTTTGGCCGCACCCCGGACACCCTCGGGAGACTCTGCCTTTGTGTTCAGCCAAGGTGACTTTAAACACCCTTAGGCACTAAGATTTCAACCTCCCCCAGCCAGGCTGCCCCAGGCATTCCCTCCGGCACTCCTTTCCTTCTAACCCCCTGCTCCGCCCTCCTCGTGTCCTCCAGCGCCGCCGGAATTTATCCCACGGGCAAATTTGGACGCCGAGGGCGTCCTGCATCCCGGAGGGACCGTAATCCAGGGAGTGATGGCACGGGATCACTGCCCAGCATCTCTGCACACACAGCTCTGACATCAGAGGGGAGACCAAACACCCACGCCCAGCCCCACCCAACGCAGAGAGGGATTAGCCGGCAAAGGAGGGAGTTTTGGCAGCAGGTCCCTGAATTATTGTTTGTTGTCCCTGCGGGGAAAAAGTGCAGCTCGTCACTGTTTCTCTGGGATCTGACACGGGACGAGCTGGAGCGGGGTGGGAACAAGGAGGGGAAGACAGGAGCGGTCCTGGAACATAACGAGGCGGTGACACTCGGGCTGGGTTTTCCCTGATTCCCAAGCAAAACGATGCCTCTGGAAATCCATGCGGGGCCGGGCTGTGTCCTGTGCCGGGCACCAGCTTCGGTCCACAGAGCCTTTCACTGCAGTAATGAGCCTTTGCTAATTATTCTCTCTCTCTGCAGCACTAATTACCTGGAGTTCAGCTCTATTCCAGCCCCACGGCTCCGGGATGGAGCTGAGGTGGCTCCACTGCACCCCCACAGTGGGAATTTTTCCTTCTTCCCCGCTAATTGAAGTGCCCCTCAATTAGCAACACCACGCCCCTGCACGCGGGAGGGGATTTTGGGGGGTGCAATATGCAAAAAGACACGAGTTAAACACTTCAATGCCCTCGATTTAGGGCTGAGTTTATTAATATTTGAGCTCTGGCTCGGGCACAGAGAGCCCTTGGATGCTCAGTGAGGTGCCCGGGGCACCTGCCATGGGTGGAGAAGGGCAGGGATCACCTCTGGAAGGAAAACAAGGAGCTGCAGGGGGGGAGATCCTGCAAAAACTTCGTGGCTCACAAGAGGCGTGTGGAGACCGAGATGTTTAAATTGAGGGAAGGAGCAGGAAGGGGGGAGATGCTGGTGGTTTGTGAATGAAAAAAATACGGGAAAGAACAATTCCAGTCTTCCAGGGGATGACAGGGGTGTGGGAAAAGCTGCCTCTGCTGTCAAGTCCTCCACGTGGGGATAGCGGAGAAATGGAAAAGGGGCCAAAATACACGGGAATATTTGGCAATCCCAGGGTTTCTCCTGCCCCCACAGCGTGAAGGATTCCAGGGCTCAGGAGTAGCTGGTCCTGAGACTCCCTTGTTTTTAAAGCAGAGGTTAAAGTGTGTCTGAGGCAAAGGAGGGGTAGGACTTTTCATATTTAAACTCACAAATTGTCTTTAAACTGCCATAGGGCAGGTTTGGGTGAGATATTAGGGAGAAACTCTTCCCTGGGAGGCCCTGGCACAGGTTCCCCAGAGAAGCTGTGGCTGCCCCTGGATCCCTGGAAGTGTCCAAGGCCAGGTTGGACAGGACTTGGAGCAACCTGTGCTAGTGGAAGGTGTCCCTTCCAACCCGAACCAGTCTGGAATTCTATGCAGTTGCACCAGGAAATAAAAGATCAGCCTGAAACAACAACCACCACCAACCTCTACGAGCTACTTCCTTCTCCGTGCCTCAGTTTCCCCGGAGCTGGTGTCGTGCTCTCTGGGCAAAGATGTACATAAAGGAGACCCCAAACCAGATTCCTGGCCCTGGGATGGAGGTGTCCATCCCTGTAGGGGGAAAAACACCCCCGTAACCCTCCCCTCTTCTCATGCCTCATTCTGATTTTTCCACCCCGGAAAAAAAATCAGATTATCATCAGAGAGCCCGGGACATACAGTACACGCCACGAGACAGATGAAACCTTCCTCATACCCAGCCATAGAGCCCAAAATTAATCAGCTCCGGATTAACCGGGTCAGGATGTAATTTAATAACAAGTGAGGGCGAGTTCCTGCTCGGAGCCGACGTGGTGCCACACCGGGTGTGCCTGAAAGCTGCTGCAGCCCAGCACAGGTAGCAGGAAAATGGAAAAGCCAGATGGGATGAAATGAGCTCTGCAGGGCTGGAGGGATGGGGACAACCTGGGTCTGGGCCAGGCTTGGCTGCAGCTGAGCCCTCCTCGTCTTCCCAAAGGGCTCAGAGTCGGGATTTTAACCTGATTCAGGAAGATTTAAGCGGATTTTTGACTCTGAGGGTGCTGCGGTGGCTTTTTGGGGGGTGCTGAAGTGGCCCTTTGGAGGCTGAAGGTGTGCCCTCCGCCGGGATTCACGAAGCAGCTGCTGCTGCCGCCAGGGGTTTGACACACTTCAGGGAGCATCTGGTGAATGAAACACGGGCACAAAGCGCTTTGGAAAGGGCTTTGATTAGCCTGGACCTGAAGAGATGTGAGGAAGTGGGTGCCTGGAGTGACCTCTTCCCTCCCGAGCATCCTGGCGCCTGGATGGGGCCGGGGCAGGCAGCCACCCCCACCCGCCCTCCTTCTGCTTACTGCCCTGTAACACGATGAAGAACTCGATCCCAAATCGATGGGAAACTTTCCCAGGCTGCCCAAAAGTGCTGGGACGGAGGCAGAGCCGCCTCCCCCTCCCTGACCCAGCAGCCAGAGCTCGGGGCTGCAACCTCTGCCCGCTCCCGGGGAGGAGCAAATGACTTTGTCCCCCCCTCAAAATCCGCACCGGCAGCAAACCCTGGAGCAGGTCGGTGGCCAGAGCCAAAAGTGGATCGAAGGGATAAATGGGAAGCGATAGGAAGCTGCTAATCGGGTCAGACGGGCTCCTGCACTGATCCCAAGGTCTGCAGCGACGGTACCGAGAGGAGCCCGGGGCGGGTTTGGGGTCCCGGCGTCGCTCGGGATTTGCGGCTGAGCCAGAGCCAGTGGATAGATCAGGGCACCCCCCCAGCACATCCCAACAGCCCCCCAGACCCTCCCCCAGGTGAGGACGTTGCGATTCGGAGCCGGCAGCAAAAAGTAATTAAGAGTAATTAAGTAATTGAGATGGTGCCAGTGAGACCCTCTGGCTGCCGGTAAAGCCGGGGTTCATCCAGCACACGCCCGGCGATCCGTAGCACTTCACCCTCCCTCCTCTGCCAAGGACCGACTAAACTTCCCCCGTGGTCCCCGTGACCCC
>JAYRBT010000075.1:1583776-1608701 GCA_036023395.1 Myiotriccus ornatus
GAGGTGTGCTCTTGCGATCTAACTACCACAAAACCGCCCCCAAACTGCCCCTTCCCCCAAAACCCACCCCAACTTTAACCTAGACTACCCCAAACTGCCCCAAACTACCCACCAGCCCCTCATCTCCTCTGCCCCCCAAGTTCACCCCAGCACAACGAAACAAAGAAGGGAGCAACAAACCCGGCTTTTGCATCATCCTCATCCTCCTCCGGCGTGAGGGGACCCCAGTCCCCCTGTGGGCATCGGCTCCTCCCTCGGCCGTGCCAGGCGGGGGCTGCCCAGCCGTGCTGCCCCTTCCCCTCTCCCGGGCAGGGCTGGGATGCTCCAGCCTCTCCTGCGGAAAGGCGATGCCGGTACCCACGTGAGCCCAGTGGGACTCCTTGCCCTCGTTCTCCTTGTGCCTGAAATGGGTTCTTGCTCCCTCCCTGCTGGGCCCTGCCCGGCAGCGGCGGCAGCAGCAGCAGAGTCCAGGACTCCAAGGCTCCTCTTATCCCACTCCAGAAGTGCTCCACGGTCTTTTCTTTGCGAGCAAGGGCGAGGAAGGAGCAGCCTGAAGCGCAGGAGGAGGAGGATGATGATGATGAGGAGACCTTTTCTGTCCCCTCCATGTAGAGCTGCTTGCTGGGACAGGGCTGGTCCCACAGGGACCGTCTTTGTTTGCACCCAAGGAAGGAGCATCTGGAAAAGCGGGAGACTCCGTTGCTCCCACCCCCAGCAGGGCCACGCCAGGAGGAACCAGCCAGGTGGAGGCATCCAGGGCTCCTCTGGCCCTTTGTCCAAGGCACTTTTCCAACATCTGGGTCTGGCTTTGCTCTGGTGCACAGGAAAATCCTCCCTTCCCAGGAGCCTGTGGTTGCCATTACAGGAGATCCCAAATTCCTGAAATTCAGGAGCAGGAACTGCTTCCCCCGAAGGGCTTTTTCCATCTTGAGTTCATATGATCGGGGGGAGCCTGTTCCTCCATGAACCCCCGTGGGGGAGTCACACCTTGATGTGCCTCTCTGTGCCCTGGAATCAGCCTGGAGCAGCCCCTGGCAGGTGCTGGACAGACGTTCTGGAGGTGGCCACAGTCCCTCTGTGATTCTCAAGACCCACTGGGGTGTGACCATCACCCGACTGCTGCCTGTTCAGGCAGCTGTTTCAACCCCTTGCCTGCTTTTCCAGCAGGATTTAATGAAACCACAACTACTTCCCTTTCCATTTCTCCCTCCAGCCCTTGCAGGGGCCTCTTCCTTCCCTCCCCATCCCAAAACTTCACAAGCAAAGGCAAACCCAAGGGCAACACCCTGGGAAGGGATCAAACACGTGAGGGGTTGGGGGAGCACCAGCCAGGGAGTTTCTAGACTGACCTCCAAAAGTCATCTGCATCCTGAATCCTCCTGCCAGCACCTTGGGATGCTGAGCTTTTCCCTCAAGCTTTATTCCATCCCTGTGTAATTGGGGCAGGTTTCCATGCTGTGCCATAGAACTGGGGGAGGAAAACACTGAGCTCAGCCTGCACTGAGCCCTTTCAGGGCATCCCAGCAGGGGTTGGGGTGTGTGCAAAGCTGGGGGCTCCCAGAGGTGCTGCTCCAGAGGCAAAACCCAAGCAAATAAAAAGAAAACTAAATCCTGGAAACCCAGGTCCGGAAAATCCACCCCCTCAGCTGTGGGGAAAAGGGAGATCTCAAAGGTCAGACAGAGCAGAAAGGGGCCCATCCTTTCTCCCCGGCAGCCTCGGGCTTCTCGTGCCAGGTTGGAGCTGATTTTGCCTCAGAGCAATTCCCGAATCTCCTTCCCACGACCTCTGCAAGCAGATCCAAGGCAGCCAAGCCTGGAGGGGTGTTTGGCCACCCCTGGGGGCAGCCCTGCCATGACCGTGGCCAAACCACGCCAGGAGCTGAATTCCATCTGGGGCTGCAGTGGGAAATCCATCACAGGGGCCCAGACGTAGAATCTCGGCTGTAAAAACTGCTTTTTAAGCCATTTTGGGGCTGGGGGAGATGTAAAAGAGAGCAGCTGAACCGAGGAAACCAAAAATCCTGTCTCTCTGGGAATCAGCAAGACAATAATTTCCCCCCCTCCCCCCCCCCATTAAAAATTAGGCTTTATTTAGTTGAGGCTTTGCTTGGATGGAAATTTCTAATCTCTGCAGTGATTGTCTCCCACTGAGACCGTGGAACTCACCCCACATCAAACACAGCTAACTGTTCTGGAGTAACTCTGGGGTGCCACTTGACTGGACCTGCACCCAACACCAACCAAGGAAAGTCTCTGGCCCCTCTGAGCTATTCCCCCCAGCCCTTAATCTCCAGGGACTCATTTTCCATGGACTTTTCTGTTGGAATTTGGAGGGTGGAAGTGCTGTCAGTGCAAGCACTGAGCCAGCAGCAGGACCAGCTCCTGCACTGACCCACAAGACCAGGGAAGACAACCAAACCCAGGCTCTCTGAAAACCCTGCTATCCTTCACCACCAAATACAAACTGTACCCAATCCACCTGAACCAGCACCAGTTTTGACCCAGCATTCCCATTAACCCTCCCCTGGGTTAATGGGAATCTGCATCACTGGGTCAGTGGGAATTCCCACATTCCCTCCCCTGGGATCTCCTACACCACCCCTTTCATTCCCAAACCAGCCTAAAAACAAAACACCCCACGAACTATTGCAGCCTGAACTCCCACGCCACCACTCCTGCATCCCATTCCTTCCCCTGGAATTCACCCCCATGGAACACACACTCCTGCCGCTGTTTTGGGGTCTAAGTGACTGCTCGGCAGCCTGGATTTCAGCCTGCCAGGAACACTGATGAATTCTTTCACTCCAGGTCCTTGTGGTTTAATTGGAGCAGGCTGAAGGCAACTCATATTTTCTGGGAGTGTTTGGAGGTCTTCAGCTTTTCTCCTTTTTTTTGCACATGTTCCCATTAAGCAGATTGGCAGCAGCTGAGGATTTTCTAATGGGAGCCTTGCAAAGCATTCAAACACATTACAAAGATCACAGCCAAAAGTAACCACTTTATTTAAGCCTTGGAAGAGAGACAGAGGCTGGAAATGCTCAGAGCACAGAGCATTTCTGAGGAGGCTGAGGCACAAACCCAAGAGCGGCCAAAAATCCTGTATCAGCACAACTTGGTGTGAAAACAGGAGTCAAACACCAATTTAGCCCCAGACAAATGGAAACCTTTTCAACCTGGTGATTCTTTCACATCCTACTGATGATAAAGTAAAACAAGGGGCTTAATTTAGGTGGGAACTTCCCGTGGGTGTCGGGCTATAACGGTTACATTTCCACTGTACCCTCAAATCTCCTACAGGCTTCCAGGAGCAGGATAAACGCAATTAAAACCAGTCACTCACCTGCAGTGTCGTTCAAGCAGCCCAAATGACAGTCCTGCCCTGAGCAGGAGGAGGATCCCGGGTGGCTCTGGACACGGCGAGTGCCTGCACGTCTCTGACGGGCAGGTGAGGATTAGAGTTTGTCTCAGGAAAGACTCAGATTCGGAAATCCTACACCCCCCGTGAAACCCTACCTTGCCTCGCTGTCCTTGGCTTTAAAGGAAACACGGTGCTGCAACCAGGGCTGTGGTGCATCTTCACTCTGCACCCCCCCCCCAAAAAATAACCTGCCCCCAAACTCCTCAGCAACCGCCCCCCAAGGCAGGGGTTGGACCCCCAAGGCAGGGGTTGGACCCCCAAGAGTCGAAGAGCCGAACCCTCCCAGTGATAATTTCAGCACTTGGGAACAGATTCATCCCCACACGGGGTGAGGGATTCCCTCGACATTCTGAATTTCCCACTGGGCAGCAACACCCTTTTTAAGGAGCAACGTTTATATTTTTAAGACCAAAAATGGTACCCAGGAGTCCAGCAGCTCTTGCCTGGCCGTCATGTGGGTTCTAGTCCAGGCTCTTGGTCCCACCAAGGCATCAACAGGAGCAGCTCAACCTCGGGGTTGGGTCCTGGCCTCACTCTCTGCCCTGTGCAATGCTTTAGGGACACGAGGTCAAAACTGGGGGGACCGGTTGACTTGTGGCCCCTCCGTGTCCCAGGAAGGTCCTGGGAGCCTTTCAAGGGATTTTTCAGGAGACATTGAGCATCCCACCCTGTGGAGAACTCCAAAAGGAGCCCTGCATTCGGCTCAGAGCAGCATCAGCACTGCTGGGGAAGAGGCGACGCACCCCAATGATGCTTCACTAACGGGAAGACCCACCTCGTTCCCACCAAGAACCATCTCCAGGAGATTCTGGTTGCTTTGGTGGGTCCTTCCAAGCCCACGGTACGGTGTCCTTGTCATCTTTATCCCAAGAATACATGGGATGAGTTCAGCCCATCATCCTCCAGGTGAGGAGGGTGGGAGGAAGGCGCACGCTGGAGCTGCGGCCTGGCCGTGCGTTTCTCGATGAGCAGGGACGGGTCTTCCCCACCCCTCCTTGCTCCCTCCTTGAGCTGACTGCATCTTGGGATCAGGTAGGTTCTTGGGATCAGGTTCCAATGCTGCAGAAATCACGGACAGCAAGTGGTGGCATAAGAAGCCCGTGGCTCGCCCAAGTCATCAGCTTGGCCGTTTTGCTTTAACCCAACCCACCGGGGGACACAAAGTCCTCCCTCCTACCTCGAGCACCACCTGAGGCCGTGCCTGCCCAGCCCCCCTCAGAGGTGGGGCAGCCTCGTGGGTATTTCCCAGGGGGTTACAGTTACACCACAGCAATGGGGAGCCTCATTAATTACTCGTGCAGCTGAATGGTGGTAACGAAGGCGCAGGACATATCGAGAATCATGTTTGCATGGCAAGTGGCACAGGAACACCCAGAGAGGGTGATGCTCCACAGAAAGGCCTGAAGTTGTTACAAGGACGTCAGAAGACTTGATACAAAAAGCTGGCTCATTAATAGCTAATGAGGGAATGAATTATGCACCCACTCGGGTGGATTGTGTTTCTCGCCTCCTCATCTCCATCACCTTCCTGCTCCCTGCTTTCTGTCCCACTTGTTGTTGGGGTTTTTTCTGCTTTATTTTCCTGCTTTGCAGGACTTCTGTCTGGTCGTCACCAGAAGCCTCGAAGCTGAATCCACCCTCCCTGCAGGTGACGCCCCAAATCCACCCAGAGCAACCTAAGGGACCACCCACCACCCTGAGCCCTCCCCGAGGAGGGCTGGGCGCTTCCCCCCATCCCACCAGGGCTGCTCCTGCTCCCAGAGCCCCCCTGACGCCCTGGACACCCGAAAGAGAAGCTGCAGGCAGCCAAACAAAAGCTTTCCAGCGTGTTTTTTCTCCGGGATGTGCCGTGCCCTGCTTGCCATCTGCCCGGCCCGGCGGGAGCAGCCGGTGCTGGGAGCAGCCAAGCGCCAGCAGCTCCGCTCCAGCCACGCTCCAGTGGGTCCCCGGCAGGTGGAGAGGGATGGGGAAGGTCGAGAGAGGAGAAAAAGGGGAGGGGGGGGTGTGTTTTTGCATGCACTCGGCACTTGGGGTTCCCAGCATCCCTAAAAACCAGACCAAGAGAAGGGAAAGCTGAGACTTCGGGGGTTTCCCCGTTCCGCGACCGACTCGGCCGCTGCCCCGACACGAAGGGAGTGGCGGCATCTGCCTTGGCCGAGCATTCCCAGCTGGGATAAGATGGCCTGGGCTGCGGGCAGGCTGGGACTGCCACCCGCTCCGATTTCAGCTGGGACAGCGATTTTCCCTCTTCCCTCCCCCAGCCGCGTTTCCTTCCCGGTTTGCGCTCAGCGCTCCGGTGTCCGCCTGGCGCTGAGCCGGGTCCGTCCCGTCAGCTGCTCCCCTCCAGAGCTCTAAATCCCGGTCCTGAGCCCTCTTGCAGCGTTGTTAAAGGGAGCCAAAGCCCGTGGGAGTGGCTGTTCCGTGAAACACCTCGGATTCCACCACCCCTGTGCTTTGGGGTTGGCTCCCCGCCAGCCAGAGAAAATAGGGGTGCTCACCCAGAACTCTCCACTGTCACTTTGGGTTTGGGGTGTCAGACACCCCAAACACCTTTTCCCAGCACTCCACCTTCTCTAACCTTCAGTTATCACTTTCTCTGCACACTCTGATTTCACGGCTTGGGCTATGCAATCCCTCATGGTGGGGCAACCTGATCCCCCTCCCCTCATCAGACCGTCTACAAACACCATCACTGATCACCCCAGACCCCACAATGACCCCAGTGAAGTTCCTCCCTGTGGGACTTGATGCCCAACTCGATGCTTGCCCAGCTCCTGTTCCGTGCCTGTCACCTCCCTGATGGGTTTGGATAACCCCAACCCACGTCACGGCAGCTCCTGGTCACCAAAATCAGGCTATTCTGTATCAGTAACAGGAGACTCCCAGCACCTCTGACCAGGGCACATCTCCCTGGGGACAGCAGCACCTCAGCCCGCTGTCCATGTAGGATGGCATCAGAGGATCCTTCTCCAGCCCGAATTTAATCCCCACAACTGTCTCCTCCCTGAAGGGGCTGTGGCTGCATCGTTTTTTATTTCCTGCAAAGGATGAGGAATCACAGATTGGGTTGGGAGGGACCTTAAAGCTCATCTCATTCTGTGGGCAGTGACACCTTCCACTACCCCAGGCTGCCCCAACCTGGCCTGGGACGCTTCCAGGGATGAGGCAGCCCCAGCTTCTCTGGGCTGAAGGAAAGGAGAGGGAGAGAGTTTCTTTTCAGGTAACTGGGAGAGCAAAACCACACAGGTGGAAAAACGAAAAGGCTGGAGCAAAGTCACGATGAAATTCTTCCCCTTGGGGAGCCCCTGGAAACCAGAGAAATATGGAGAGGAAAGTGGGAAATTCGATCCTTTCTTCTCCTGGGGACAGCAGGAAGGCAAGTGGGGGGCTGTAAGCAGGCCCAGGGGAGGGGAAGCCCCTCCTGGGAGGTGCAGGAGACAAGGATGAGCCACCATCCATCCCAGGTGGACCATCCTTGCTTTATCACGAGGCCAAGCACAGCATCCGTCGTCTCCAAACCGCGTCCTGAGGTTACGGGTGGGGAAACTGAGGCACAAGAGGGTTGAGCTGCCAGAACATCCCTCACACGGGGGCGAGAGAGGTGCAGGTTTGTTCCCTTCGCTCCTGTTTCCACCCACGGCCTGAGGGAGCAGCTCTGCCCGCTCGGGTTCCTTCAGCTGAGCCTCCAAATCCTGCTCCTCCACTGAGTGACTCTGAAAAAAAAAAAAAAAAAGACCGCAAAAATTAAAGTTACCGTCAGTTAATCCTCAATTCACCTCGCGGGGAAAGTGTGCCCCTTCTGGAGGAGCTTTCGCGGGCCGTAAACCACACACAGACACAAAAAAAACCCCCAAATAGCTCGTACCAGGAATTAAATCCAACAGTGCCCCTGTCTGGGGGATGGAAATACAGCAGCTTCGCCCGGGAGGATTTTTACAGCACGACGCATTTGTTTAAATCTCACCAGGACCGGGGGGCAACCCAGATCCTCCAGGATCCACTGGCTGCATCCAGCCCCAAATCCAGGACCGTCCTGCTGAGGAACTGGGGTCTCCCATTCCCGTTCTCTGCAGGGGGGAGGGAGGGAAGGGGCTAATTCACCCCCAAAAAGGCTCCTGCAGGTCTCGGCAAGCGGCTGCGATGTAACAGCTCCTGCCAGAAGAGGACAGCGGTGCCCGTGTTTTGTTCAGCAACGCGCCAAGAGGGGTTTTAGAGGGCTCGAGCTCCCTCTTTGCTCCTAAAAATCCCCCGTTTCAACACACCCAGCAGGGTCTGGCGGGGGGGTCGAGGCTCCTCCCATCGAGCTGCGGGTGCAGGTCTTGGCTGCTGGGAGGGAGCAGGGATGAGCTGCAGCGAAAATCGAGTCTGGAGCCGTATTTTCACCTCCAATAAAATAGGATTTACTGGGGTTTGGAAAGGGAGCTGCTTCGGTGGGTGCCACCACTCCTGGGAAGGAGATAAAGGGTGTGCGTGGACTAAATATTCCTCTTCCTGCACTCAGATAGAGGAGAAAAAACAAAATGGAAACACCTACCTATAAATATGAATCTAAACATGATATTAATATGCATATAAATATCATATAACTACACAGGAACAGGTATTCAAGCTATTCCCTGACACCCTTTCCTAACTCCAGACTGAGGTCATCCGACCCCAAAGGTGAGTCTTGCCCACAGAGGGGCTGGCACGGGCTGCCAGGAGAATTCCTGGCCTGGAATTCCAAAGCTGAGGATTCCAGCGGGAATCTGCCAGGCCCCACTCGTGCACAGGGGGGGAAGGTCCTGCTGCTGCTCCTTGCTCCGGGGAGGAAGGTGAAGGTGGGAATATTGGGTGAGACTTTCCTGCTACCAAAAATCACCAGATTAGGGATTTCGGAGCAAAAAGTCCCCCGGGTTCAGCACCAGCTCCCAGATGTTGTAACAAGAGATCGAATCACAGCTGTTGAACCTCCAGTCTGCACAGATCCCTCTAAAAAACATCCACCACGGGATGGAGAGCCGGGGCTGTCCACAAACAAGCGTTTTCTCAGCCCCACTCCTCTAGCACAGGGGGAAAGGGGTCCTTGGTGATGGACACCAGTGTTTGGATGCTGCAGGAAGCAGAAAGGTCCCGTTTCCCCTCAAATTCCTGCAAAACCCCCTCACTTTTCCTCTGATTTAGAGCTCAGACAGGCTCATTAACCTTCACTCCTGTGAGGGAGGGAGGACACAAAGGGCAAAGATCCCATCCAGGAAGAGTCTTGGTGCAGATGAGCCTCCCCAGCCTTCTCCCTGAACGCTGTTTCCTTTCCCCAAAGCTCAACCCTTGCAATCCAGAACCCGAGAGAACTCTCGAAGCTCGGCAGAACCACGTGATGACCTGTCACATCCCACTCCATCAGCTCCCTCTGCAGCCGTGCTCGGCCGAGCAGAAATGATGGGAGAAGACCCGACAGGAAGGAGCCCCTTCTCCCTCCTTCAGCCGTTCCCTCCCTTTTCCTGATGTTTAAAAACCTCCTGTGACTCCTCGGCTTGTGCAAACCTGCAGTGATGCTCCTGGAATTTAAGGGATGGGGAGGGGGGAAACAGCCCTCTGGAAAATTTAGCCTGTTTGGGATTAAAAAAAAGAAAAAAAAAGGGAAAAAAACACCCACTCAGCACCGAGCAAATCCCTTGGGCTGGGAGAGGTTGTGCTTAAACATGGAGAGAATCATCAGGAGGTCTTGGACACTGGGATATCTGTCACTGCACGGCTTTCCAGGGGCAAAATATTTAAAATAAGCATTTGAAAAAAAGAGGAAAAAAAAAAATCACAGTTTTTTCCTAACTCCAGGTGGCTCCTGGGGAGCCAAAACTTCCCCTCCACCTTCCCCTCCCCTCCCCTCCCTCCCTCCCATCCATTCTCCTGCTCTTGCCAGCCCGGCAGGAATCACCACCCCCGGCCCCCTCCTTCCCGCGGCGTGTGCCCTGAAAGGAGCCGGGAAAATTTGCTGCTGGAAAACAAACCAACCCACAGAAAACCCACCTCGGCTCATCCCTTCCCATTAACAATCCCTCTTCCTCCTCTCGGGATCCCACAGGGGAGGAGGATGAGACAGGAGCTGCCAGAAAGCTGTCACAACATCCCCAGCACCGCTGCCTGTGGATCGCGGATCTGCTCCCTCCCACAGCCGCATCCTGGGTTTTATTCCTGCCTGAGGATCTAAACTCAGCTCCCTCCTCCCTGAAGCTCTTCGTGGCCTCACCTGCTCAAACCCGAGACCAGCACGTACCTGGCAGTCCCAGTAAGACCAGCAGACCGGGGGTGGTCCTAAACTGGTTTCCCTTTGCCAGAGTCCTTCCCGAACCTCAGGCAGGTGGAGCTGCTCACCAGGTTATCAGCCTCATCCCTTAGGTGCCCGAGCTAACCCACAGCCTTGCGAGGCTCCGAATTCCCTGAGGAGCGCAAATGAGCAGGATGTGCTGGTGGTCGGGACTGGAAAATCTGGGTGAAAATCCAGGAACTGGACAGGGAATAGGAAGAAAAAGGTGATGGTGATGGTGATGGTGCTGGGCATCCTGTTTGACCCCAGATCCAGGGCTGGTTGCAGTCTCCTCCCTTCCCATTCCCCACTGTTTCCCTAAGAGGGTGAAAAGCAGTGATGGAGAGGCTGGACCATCCATGGAGATGTTGGATCATCAGTGGAGATGCAGGATCATCCATGGAGATGCAGGATCATCCATGGAGATGCTGGACCATCCCTGAGGGTCGGTCCATCCTCTCTGTCCCACAGATCCCAAGCAGAGACAAATTCCTGCAGAATCCATTAGGGCTCTGCAGCACAAGCCCCGAGGAACGTGTCCCTGCAGATGTGACACAGGAAGGGTCTGAAGGTCCCATCCCCATCCCCATCCTTCTCCACGGTCCTTCCTGGGGGATCCAGGGGTAGACGAGCCTCTGTTTGCACCCATAAAACATCAAGATGTCCTGCACCCCTTGGAAAGTTGAACTGGGGGGAGCCTCCACGAGAAATTCCCAACTGGGAATTAGCTCCCTGGGAAATAATCCTGCCAGGACTGGGGAGAAACACTCCTTTTCCATCCTTTCGAACACTGGCAGAAGCCCCTGTCCTGACTCAGCCCTGCAGCCTGCCACCAATCCTCCCAACTCCAGGGGCCCTCCCGGAAAAAAAAACTTTTAGGCAAAATATTAGAGCTGGGATAAATTCCTGAAACCTGGGAAGGCAGAGGTTGGCTTTGGGAGGGGAAGGGGGGTCACAGCGGGAGTTCCTCTTGAAATCCCACATCGAACTGGAGCTGCCTCTGGTTTGGACACAGGGACAGAGACAGCTCTTGGCCTGGGCTCCCCCCCCATCCTTGCTGGAATAAAAGGTTAAAATAAGAACTATATTTCTTGGAGCCAGGAATGACTAATTCTCCTCTGGGAGCAAGGAAATAATTACGGGTCTTTCCCAGAGAAGGGAGAGCCCTTAATTATAAGGCTGAGCAAACCTTTGGTGCAACCCCTGGAGTTTCTCTGCTCCTGTGATGAGCTCCTGGCACCTCATTTCTCCATCCATGAAGCAGGAATGATCCCCCTCTCCCACCTCACTGGCACGACAAAACCCTCTCTGGGGCACCTCAGTGGGACTAATTCTGTGGAATCATCCCTTTTGTTGTTGTTGTTGTTGTTATTATGGTTGAATAAATTCTTAGGGAAACCCCAGAGGTGGCACGTGCCCACCCATGCACAAACAGGGAAATTCGGCGTTTTCCACCTACAAAAATCCAGGGAATCCTCTGTTTGCAGGCTGATGGTGCTCACCAGGCGTGGAACTGGTGCTGCTCCATAAGAACCCGCAGATTTTGGGATGCAGGCACCCAAATGCTGCCTTTGATTTCCTCCTGGGGTAAGGTGGGGTGGGGGGTTCTGCAAGGAAACACTTTGCCAGGAGAAGCTTAAAAAAAATCATCGCTTACAAACCCAGTCCCCCAGATCTTTGGATTGTGGCTGTTTTGGACGCTGGAAAACTGAGGGATCATTCTCCCGGTGCAGGGGGAGACACACATGGGATACCCCAGGGATCAAAGCCCCACGGAGACACACGTGGGGTGTCCCAGCAAGCCCGGCTGGAATCCCACACTCAGGAAGGGAGTTTTTAGGATGGATAATGGGGAGATGCCTCTCGGAGCTTGGCACGGGGTAGAGAGCAGCTGCTCCACCGCCCCGGCAGCCCCGCGGGGCTCAGCCCCTCTCTGTGCTGCACCACGAGCTGCATCCTCTCTTCCCACTCCTCCTCGCGCTGCTCCGGGAAGGATTTGCAGCCTCCGCGGGAGCTCTGGAAGCCCGTTTGAATTCTGCTCTCGCCGGGGGAAGGTGAAGGAAACGGGGCTGCAGATCCAACAATCTCCTTCCACGCCTCCCGCTGGCGACAAGGAACAGCCTGGGAAGCTGCCCGGGGGACAGGGATGTGCTGCGGGAATCAGCGGAGCCGAGGGACGGGCGTGCCTTGCGCCTTCCAAAGGGCGGGCGCTGCCTCCCCTGCCTCTGCCCCGGGAATTTCTGGGATGCGGGGCCAGCAGGAGGCAGCTGGGTTCTTCCCCGTGGCCGTACTGGTGAGACTGGTCCGGCCCCGGGGCTATTCCGAGGCAAACAAGAGGTCACCAGTTTAAGAACCGGCCCTAATCCCTGGGAGAGGAGACGGAGGATTGTGGGGTTTCTTTTCAGACGTGTTTCATCCCCGCTCCTCCCCTCCAAAAACTCTGATTTTTTTCTTTTTTTTGTCACCTGCTCCTCTTCAGACCCAAAATGGTGTCAAATTCCATCTGCAGGCTGGTGGGAGTCAGTCCTGGCAGGGAGAAGCTGCCAGGGACAGAAAGGCAAAGAGGATTTTCCAGTCCTGTTTTGCAGGAGAGGTTTGAAAATACTTATTTCTGCCTCGAGGGTGTGACTGCAGCCCTTGAGTCCCCAGAAAAAGTGTCTTCAGGGGGGTTGTGTTATGCCTTCTGCAAGCACCCCTGAGGAAAACTGCTGGGGAATGAGCAGGAGCGAGGAAGGATTTGCAGCACATTCCCAAGGACAGCCTTACCTGTGGGAAATTCGTCCTTTTCAAGCCACACAGGTGGGTTCTAAGACCACCTGGAGCCCGAAGTGGGATGCAAAACCCCTTGAAATCACCTCCTTGCTCAGGGACACGTAGGCTGAGCACCAAGCCCGGAGCAGGATTTCCATCCATTTCCATCCATCCGTCCATCCACGGGGTTTCTGACGTGCTCCAGAACGTCCGCGGGGCCCCAGCGTGTCCTCCCGTGCACCACTCAGACATGGAAGGATTGGGAAAATCCCTCTGGCATCGGTGCCAAGTCCATCTCCCCGTGCCCAGACTGTGCCTGCTGGTTCCCCTGGACAGCCTGAGACCCTTCCTTCCTCCCCACATTCCCAGCCCTTCCCTGCCGGGAGGAATCCTCCCCGCTGAACACAACAGCCCCTGCCAAGATAAAAGCGAGGCCGTGAATAATTCATGGCTCAATCTTTTTTACCACCGTCTGCTGTAAATATTTAAATAGCTCCAAGATGTCTGAGCCGAACTTGGGGAGGATGAACCCGAGCAGAGCCCCCGGGGCTCGGGAAGCAGCACCACGGAGAGGGGGAGCCGGGAATGGGGCGTAGGGAGGGTGGGAGGTGCCATGGGGATGGAAGGGGCTCTGGGGCAGGGACAAGGGAGCCCCGGGGGGAAAACTCATTTATATCTCCACAAGGAACAAACATCCAAGCCTTTCTCCCCTTCCAAAAAACAGGGAAGTTCAGAAAGGGATGCATTCCCTCTGTAGGATGCAGGAGAACACGGTTCAACTCTCCTCCCTCTCCTCCACTGCCTTCGCCTGGCGCAAAACCTCGGTGGAATTTCACTCGAATTTCTGATTGCCAAAAAAACGATCAGCAAATTCTCTTTCCTCCGGTCTGCAGCTCCCTGGGCTCTGCTCTCCACCTGGAAAACAACAAAAGAACCCCAGCAATCTGACACTAAAACAACACGTGACTCGGGGCCATCGTCTCCCAGCTCCCAGTGCAGCATCCAGCCCAGACACGAGGGGGTTATTTACCCAATCCCAATGGATTGGGACCATCTGGGAGCTCACTGCAGGAACCAGGAAACCCCTCCAGGGACGAACCCGCTCCCAGCAGCGGGCTTGTTTTATTTTGGTTTGCGGTGTGTGGGAGAGCAGCACGTCCCCGGGCCACGCGTCTCCTCCCGCTCCAGCATCGCTGCCGTGTTTCCCAACCCTTCCCACGGGGAATGGCTTGGAGCAATTCCTGCCACCGTGGCTGCAGGGATGGGGCCTCCTGGATGTGTCCCAGGGCCACCTTGCCCCCTGTCTCCCCAGGGCTCTGTTTGAAGTCCCCTTTGGGAATGTGCTCAGCTGCTGGAAGCAGAGGAGCTGTGGCTGCCCCATCCCTGGGAGTGCCCAAGGCCAGGCTGGACGGGGCTTGGAGCGACCTGGGCTAGTGGAAGGTGTCCCTGCCCATGGCAAGGGCTGAAACTGGATGAGCTCCAAGGTCCCTTCCAACCCAAACCAGTCTGGGATTCTATGCAACAGCTTTCCTACCTCTGCAGGCTGTTTTTGAGGGTGGTTGGTTGGTTGGTTTCCTTCCCTGGAGTAAATGAAGAATTTGGGACACCCAAAACAATTTGCAGTTTGAATATTTGAATGAGTGTTGCTCCTCAGCCAAGCATTTAACTCAGTTTTTAACCTTTTAAAAGCCTTTTCTCGACCAAATTAACATTTGAAACAAAAGCGATTTTGTTTTCTCGACGGGACACTTTGATAACTTCAAATCTTTTTTTTTTTCCTACCCTCATCTCCATTCCCAAGCCAAGATATTAATCAAAATGTTTCCCACAACAGCAACAGCAACAAAAGGCTTTGAGTCAATGAGTCATCACTTTTCTGTGAAAAAAAACTAAATAAAAAGAAACATTTCCCCAGTGCTCAGGAATGGCACAAATCTCCACATCAACCCCTGCAGCTGTGAGGGGGTCCTGGCCAGATGTGGAGGATTCCTGGGTGTAGGTGCAGGTTCAGGTTGTCTGGGCAGTTTTTCCTCCTTCCTCTGAGGTTGATCTACAATTTTGGGACAGGGGTTGACTCATCTCCCCCAACCCCCAGAGATTTTGGAGCCTCCGAAGGGGAAGGAGAGTGTGCAGATGAACCAAGCACCGCAGTGTTGAGCAGCTGGGGATGTTTCCCCAGCTCTTCGTTGTCCTTCCTACCTCAGGGCACGAAAACAGGGGGAAATGCCCGTGCACAGGAGAGATTCCACCAGTTTGTAGGGACTGAAACACCCCACGAAAGGATCTCCACCTGCTTTCAGCCTGGGAGCTGCATCAAGCGTGGCAGAACCCACAGGCAGCTCAGGACCCACCCCACGGGATCTTGGCCTCTTGAGTGGGCTCAAAATGTCCCCAAAACACACACACAAAAAAAGGGGTTCAAAAGCCAATGGACATCAGTTGTGGGTCTTTATACCCCTGCACAAGGGGTGGGACAGGACAGAGCCCACGAGGTGCTGCTGCTGAGGGGGCCCAGGTGGCTTCAAAAAAACAGAGAGAAAGAAAGAAAGGGGCAAATAAATAAATAAATATATAAATAAAATAATCTCGGAGCTGAAAGCCCTGGCTGATCAATTTTCCCCAGAAGGCCGCTGGGAGGCTGGAGGGTTCACTCTGTACTAAGTGGTTTATAGATTTCCTCTAAATAGGAAGATGCAGCTGCCGGTGAACCACGTCAGGAGGGTACAAGTCTGGCACAGGGAGGCAGGGGACACAGTTTGGGATTGCTGGAACTGGCCCCTTCCTCCTTTCTCTCCCCAGGAAAGCACATTTAGCAGGGATTAATGGGAGGAGACACCCCAGGGGATGCTCCTTCCCCCTCACTCCGGGGGGAGGGGGTTTTAAAGCCCCACAGGACACCAAACCTCTCTTTCTTTCTTTTTTTTTTTTGAGGATTTGTGCTAAAGGAACTTGCCCAACTTGGCCCACCTCCTCGTCATCCCACTCCAGGGGTCTGGAGTGGGATCCCACAGGTAAATGGGTGAGCAAGGATAAACCCAGGCCCGTGCCTGAGACAAGGTGAGATCAAAGGGGAAGGAGAGATGCTTAAACATCATCCCACTTACACTCTGGTGCCACCTGGAAGAGCGGAGAGGTTTCCACTTAAGCCAACAAATGGTTGGGGCTGAGAGGCCTGGAGGGCAGGGAAGGGGCTGATCAATCCCCTCATCATTTATTCATGAAAAAAGTAGATGGGAGCGAGAGCCACAGTGCTTGCAGGAGGATTTGGGAGGTAAAAATGGACACCAATAACTCTGGGAAGGAAAGTCTTGCCTGGAGGGTCGGATCAATAGGGAGAAGAACCAGGAGAGCTCCTGTCTCTGCCAAGGCCACTGGAAATCTGCCCACCCTTCCCAGTGCTTTTAAGAACTAAGAAAGTCCCTAAAAATGGTGTGGCTTTTGCTCCACGGTGGGAACATCACCAGGACAAGCTGAGAAGGACATTCCTCACTCTGGAGAGACTTGGATTCAGCCTGATCTTGCAGGTGCCTCACCAGGTCCCTTGCAACGTCTTTTGGAGGTGGAAATCCTCTTGGAGACTGGTCTGGTGGAGGGGACTCATCTGCTTGGTCTGGGAAGGTGTAGCCACGAGGCAGAACCCACGGGCAGAGCCTTCAGCCAAATATTCAGAGAGCAAGGAATAGGATACCCTGAGAAAGAACATCTGGTGGCTCCTCCTGCTCAGGAGTCAGCACGGAAACACATCCAAAATATTCACCTCCAGGCAGAGTCTGGGCTCTCCCGTGGGATTTCCGTGGGATTTGGGCACCTACACCCTCACCTTCCCTTCCCTGCAGCGAAACTTCCCCCTCAGTGAAGCCAGGGAGGCAGGACCGGGATCTCCAGGAATTTTAAGGTCCATTAACTGGCAGCTTAAGGCCTGAGCCTCACCAGGCATAAAACTGGAGTAAATCCAGGGACATGTGCAGGGTCAGGGCACCAGGGCAGTGGCAGAGGGTGCTGGGGCTCGGGTAGCCCTGGGAACCAAAAGGGGACATTCCCCGGAGGACTTCACGAGGTCCTGTTGCCCAGAGCACCATCCAGGTCAGCAGAGAGACATTCTCCACCCCAACAACCCAGCTCAGTTTAAATATCTGCCTTCAGGCAGCGCAATAATGCCTTAAAATTCTCCTTTCTCTGCACTCCCAGTGAAAGGATCCAGGAAAACCAGCTCGGCTGTAGATGTCGATGCAAGAGACACCACCCAGCAGAGCGACCCTGCTGTCCCCAAAACCCCTCCCCCCGTGCCATCTCTGAGGCTCGAGGCACCCACAGCCTGGTGTTGGTTGGACACTCAGCCCATCTTCGCTTGGCAAGGGCTTTTCTTGGAACACCACCCGGCCCAGGCGGGAGCGGGCACTGTTCCACCACGGCATATGGGGGAGCACAGGCAGCCCGGGAAAGCACAGCCCAGCTCACCAAAGGCACCAAAAGAGCATCCAGAGGGGTCTCCTCTCTCCTCTGTCGGCATGAAAGGCACCAGCTGAGAGAGCAGAGGGGAGCATCCCTATGGCTCTGCAGTGGGAATAGGGATCCGGGCATGGAGCTGGCGGTGGGAAGTGGTTGCACCCGTGGGAACCCCTCCACGTCTCAGCACGTCTCAAAGCCATCACATCCCACGCAGCCTCTAACAGGCCTTAACAAGGGCCTTCCAGGTGTCCTGGAAATCCGAGTGGCACCTGGAAGTGGAGCACCCATGGTCCATCCGGGCTTGTTTTGCTCCCCTCTTCTTGTCCCAAGGCAAAGGGCTACATCGAGTCAGATGGATCATGTGGAGGAGCTTCTGTGCTGACCATAACGGGGTTCCCAACACCGAGGCCGGGTGGAGAGTCCTCCTGGGAACACCTGCACGGGATACCCCCCAGGGGACCAGCCCCCAGAGCTCTTCGTCCCCAGGGAGCGCCAGCACGGTGACAGATGCCCTGCTCGTGGCCACACTGTCAGTCCCTGGGGTCAGCACAGGGTGGGAGGAGGGCGGGGAGCAGGATGAGGACGGGGATCAATAGGACAGTCATCTCCCTGCACATCAGCAGCCTCTCGGAGCGCATTTAATCCGCTAAAACGCATTTCCCCCAATTTTCTATTTATGGCAAAGAGACGTCTAAACCCCGAGCTTTGTGCTGAGCTGGCGGGTCTGCGTGTGCTGCTCCTGCTGCAGGAGGGAGAGGACAAACTCCCTGGAGCCACATCCCACAGCAGAGACACCCCCCAGCCCCTGCCAGGGGAGAAGCCGCCTGAGCAAACTCCCTCCCTGCCATCCCACTGACCCTGCACAGCACCAAAGCAATGCCTTGTCACGGCTGGAGGTGCCTTGGCTTCTCTTTTTGGAGCTTTCAGGGGTTGTTTCCTCCCCGTGACGACTCCCAGCACGGCCACCGTGCCCCCATCCCACCTGGAAACCCCTTGAACTGAACTCATGAGTTCATGTTCCCCTACAGACCCATCCCTAGGGCTGAACTGGGGGGTGGAGGGACCCCAAACCAGCGTTCATGGGCATTTTAAGGGTGTATTTGTGTGCCCATGCATAGGGGAGTGTGTCCATGGACACGTCCCATGGATGTGGGCCCATTTTGGGGTACCCATCTGTCAACAAATGCCATTTTCCAGTGTTAAAGGACCAAATGGCAGACAGCCAAAAAGCTGAGTCCGCAAGGCAGTGGAGGGGTTCAAGGGCAAGGCCCCCCAGAGAATCAGCAGCTCCTGTGCTGTCCCACTCAGGCTCCTTCCAGTGCAGGATGAGCACCAGCAGCACCCAGGGACACCGGTGCGGGTTTGGAGTGCACCCTGGGGCCCCAAAACTGAGGAACAAAACGAAGCCCATCCGCCCTTGGGCCGAGCTTCTGCTGCTTTGCAAGCAGTGTTTCCACCCAGCCCAGCTCCCCCCGAGCCTCCCTGCCCGGGGGATGCTGCAGGAATGCAAGGAGGGACCTTTCCCCGAGGAGGCTGCAAGGATGAAGCTGCTGCCGCTGCCGCTCCAGGGACCGTCCCAGGTGTCTGCAGCCTGAGCATCCTCCGGGGGGTGGTGGAGGGCAGCTAATGTTACCTGCTGGCCCCCGGCCAGAGCAGGGGAGGGGAGGCAGAGGAGGATTTGTGCTGCTGAGCTGTGCCAGGGAGCTCTTCAGCGCCCTTCCTCTCTGTCGTTGCGCCTCCTGGTGTGGCGCAAACCCCCCTCCAGGGTGGTGCACCGAGTGTCCTCCCTCAGGGACCTCCGTCTCTTCCTGCCCTGGGAAGGCTCCTGCTCACGTGGACGTCCAAACGATCCAAGGGTGGGATTTTAGCGTGTCTGCTGCATTCCTTGGAGCTGGAATGGGAATGTGGAAAGGAGGGGGATACTCACGGAGAGGAACTTTTCAGCCCTCTGTGCAGCACAGGGAGACTTCTAGAAGCTGAAGAGTAACTAAAATGCCACTGGGAGCTGAGCAGAGGACGCCCTTGCCCTGCAACCAGTCAAACTGCAGGAAGAGCTTCTGCATAAGACCATTGCCTGTTCTCCTCTCCTGGAATCGCTGCAGACAGACCAGACAGCTGAATCTTCTCTTTCCTAAAGCACTTTAGAGCTCCTAATGAAAAGCACTGTGCGAGAGCCACGGCACGGCAGCAACAGAATAATAATAGTTACTCTCCCTGCCTGCTGCTTGCCAGCCTTACTGGATGCCACAACCTTCTTTTTTTTTCTGCTGTGTCTATCTTCACAAAATTATGCCCTGTTACACCAAATGCTCTGTTGTTGTAGGGTTTTTGTTTGGTTTTTTTTCATCCTTAAGGGTTTCAGGGCATTACTGTAACTCAAACCCTTTAAAAACGTTCCTGTGTAAAGTGCTTTGGGCTGCCTGGCTGGGAGATGTTATACCACTGCAGAGCATCCTTCTTCCTGATTTGATGGAGGTCCTTCAGGGTTAAACCCTCCTTCTGCCTTTTAAAGAGTGGAAATAACCAGCTTGTGAGTGTCCAAGAGCACGGATCAGACTAGTCTGGAAGTGGAAGAAGTTGCAGCCATCTGTGCAGTTGCTGGAGGGAGGCCAACAGCCAAGGGGGACCTCATCCCTCCATCCCTTGGAGGTGCCAGTCTCTACACAGAGCACACTGAGTGGTCAGGTGACCCCAGCAGACCAAACTGCTTGGTTTGAGACATCTGAAGCTGCAAAACCACCCCCTGCTCTTTTCCCCCAGGCCTGCCCGGCCCTCCCACGGGGATGAAACACGAGATCTGGAGCAAAGCAGGGCTGGCAGCGGGCAGAGAGCGGCTGCAGCAGAGTGGGAGCCATCACCCATCTTCCCTCCACCCTTTCCACCTCCCCAGCCTGGTTTTGGGATTTCCAGGACCCAACAGCAGGGGCCTGGGACCATCCTCCCTCACCTTCCTCTGCAGCAGCTGGAACAGCGTGAGGCCCTTCCAGGTGGGATCCAGCTGGATGCAAACATCTCCTTGGGGATGAGAGGGCTTGGGTGTAGGACAAGCAAACACCTTTGTTTGCTGGGATGGGATTCACCTCAAACTCTTCCCCACATCGTGCCCAGGGATTGGTGGGACCTCCCCACGTCCGTGGAATCTCATGGGATCGCAGAACGGTTTGGCTTGGCAGGAACTTTAAATACCCTCTTGTTCCAACCCCTCCTGCCATGGGATCTCTGGTGTCCTGCTCAGGGAGGACTTGGGACTTTAGCTGATCCATCCAACTGATCCCTTTGTAAACTCGGGCAAAAGGGGGCTGTATCTGCTGTTGCCTCCTCCTGCAACTCAGAAATTTTATTATCCCCGGAGCCAAAGCTGGTAAAGCTGTGAGATAAAAATGCTATTTCTGCCCAGGATTTCTGCAGCTGCCTCCAAGCATTTGCAGCCACTTTCTGGTTATTAAAGCTCAACTGTGAAGAGCTGTGCTCCTTCAGCAGAGATTTGCCTTTAATTAGCCAAGGATAAAAGGACAGTGGGAGACAACCCCTCTCCTAAGCGGAAGAGGCTCCGCTCTCAAACGCTGCGCCGTCGGCGTTTCTGCGGAGGCAGGGAGCAGGTGCCTGGCAGAAGGCATTTGTTCTGCTTCCCTTCCCCGCCCCAAAACCTTCACCTCTCGCTGGGTACCAAAAAAACGCCCCCCCTGGGGCCTGATCCTGCCCCGCTGCCCTGCGGATCCGAGGGCGGCCACGCGCAGGAGGGAGGGCAGCGGGTGGATTGCGCCCAGCTCCGGCCCCCTCGTGGATTCGAGGAGCAGGATGACCTTGGCATCTCCAGCTCCCCGAATGCCGGCGCTGCTCCTGCCAGGAGCTGCTTTGGGCGGCCTTAAAGAAGCAGCAAAACAAACTCAGCGGCCCTGGGGTTCCTCTGACAACACGAGGGCTGAGTTCCAGCCCCTCGGGCGCCCGTGGAATCCTCTAAACCAGCAACCTCCCCAAAAAAACTCCTCTGAGGACCATCATGGTGGGTCAACACCCTCAGCTCCTGTGCCCACCCAGGGTGGTGAGAGAGCTTTGCCCCGACAACAGCAAGCCACAGAGAGCAGGAGTGGGGCACACCTTCTGCTGAGCCCTCAGGGAACTTCCCAGATTCCCTGGACCTGGATTCTCCCACTGTTTGTTTAGGATAAAAAGATGAGGCAGCCTCGCCGTGGCCCTTCCCCAGCACAGAGAGGCACAAGGTGTCTGAGCAGGACCTCAGCGCTCCAGGATGAGAAAGGTGCCTCCCCTGGGAAATCAGAATCATTGGAACAAAGGGCCTAAACCTCGGGGTGTATCTAAATATTTGGGAAGAGCTGGCTTCAGTCCCTGGATCTTATTTGTCTGCCCTAATGCTCTGTAGATGTGAGGCCTCAGCAGACTCAGCTCGGACTGTGTAAAATTCAGATTCATGTTTAATACACCCAAATATTGCTTCATTTGCCTAACCCGCCCTTCTCCCACCCTGGACACCTTTCCAGGGTGCAGAGGAGAGCTCTGCTCCCAGAAATAGGTTTTTCAACACCCGGCACAAATGCAAAGGAGGGAGAAGAAGGAGCAAGGAGGAAGTGGGAAGGAGAAAGAGAGACCTGGCCTGATTTCCAGAGCTGCAGGATAAATGTGCATCTCAAGAGCTGTGCGAGCTCCAAACCTTTGCCTAGGGGTTACCTAAAGATAGACTGTGGGGGCCCCACTTCACACGCCCACCCTTGTGAATTTTTTGTTCCCAGCTGCCTGGTTAAGGCTCTTTGGAATCACCAGCACTGCAGCAGCGATGGTTCAGCTCAGCACCAGCTCCCACCCGAGTCCCACTGTCCCAGGCACCCGCAGAGCATCACCAGGAGACCAGCAGCATCCCGAGCGTGGGATCATCTTCCCTGTCCTGCTCTCACCATCCCCATCAATGCCCTCCCCACAGATCCAGCCCAGGAGGCGCTTCCAGGATCCGAGTGCCCACTTTGCCAAATGGAAGCGGCCTCGCTCACGGCTAAAAATTCCCGCTGTTCCCGGGGGAACGTCCCCCGGGGGGGAGCATCCCAAGTTTTCCAGAAGTAACGCAGGTAGTGCTCTCTTGGCACTCGAATCCTTGCCTTCCTCGGTGGGAATGAGGGGGGTTTGGAGGGATTCAGCCCTGCAGCAGGGAGAGGAGCTTCTGCAGAGGTGCGTGGTGTGGCCTTCCCACGACCGGGAGCATCGCTGGGCTGCCTTGGAGGTCTCTGAACCGTGAGCTCCGGAGCGGACCCACGAGGAATTTTCGGGGGGTTTTGGTGAGCAGAGGTGACGCTCAGCAAAGAGGGTGGCAGAAAGTAGGTCAGTTAGCAGAGGCAGGACCAGCCAGGCTGCGCTGGGTGGGACCAGCCGCTCCCTCCAGCCGGGATGGCAGGCTGGGAGCCTCCAGTCGGGGGATGAAAGAGCTGCCCGGGTGTAGGGAGGTCTCCCCGTCGGGTGGGGTGATTCTTCCACCCTCTCCTGATCTCCTTGAAGGATGTCGAAGCACAAGCGGGTCGGCTGGAGGAGGCGGCGACACCCCGACGACATCTCCCCCGTGCTCCGAGCGAGGCCGGGATGGCGCCACACGCTGGCATTCCGACAATTTAAAACAATTACCGAGTCCGCCTCGCAGCCTCCTCCTGCCACAGCTCCGGAGAGCCCGCGCAGAGCAGGCGGCTCTGCAAACGACTCGTTCCACTTCGGTGTTCCGGTGGTTTAGGAGCCCGCAGCCAGCAGGACACTGAGAAGGGGAGGGTTTGGCGCCTGCCAGAGCCGGCTGGAGCCTCTTCTGGGCTTGGAAACGGGGCTGAGAAGCACAGACTGGTCCGGTTTGGGGGCTGCTTCCACTCGGCCTTGCGGCAAACACAGACATTTCGGTCGGGGTGCCTTGCTCAGATGGTTTTCTGTGCTTACATGTTTGTAATTGGCTACTCTTAAGCACTTTCTCTCCCCCCCACAACAACATCTGTCCGTGGGTTCAGCCACCCATTCATGTATTTTCACTGTCCTGGTATTAGGATTTGCGATTTGCTGGGTCCTTGGAGGCAGCTGGGGAAGGTGTTAAGGACGGGGAAACCGAGGCATGGAATGGGACGTGACACCCTTGTGGCCACACTGGCACAAGTGACACTTGAACCCAAGACTCGGAGCCCACTTCCATCCCCTTTCCCCTGGAGCTGGGATCTTTTTTGGTGCAAATCCCATGGGAATGCCGTACACACCATGCAGCACGTCCATAAGCCCTGGTGTCTATCACCGAGATCCATCAGCTCTTCCCTGAGCATCTCCCCCTCCACCAGCCCCTGCAAACTGGCTGATGTTGGAGCACAAACTGGTTTTCCCATGGCTCAGACTGCTTCTCTCCCGTCTCACAGAAGGTTTCAGTTGCAGATAAAAACACCTCGAAAACACAACCACTCGTCCTTTCCTCTCCCACCCTCCACAGAGCCGATATCAAAAATAACTCCTCAATAATATACATGTTTATTTCCTCTTAATTAGTGCCAGTATTTACAAAAGTCATGAGTACTCTGTGAAGAATAAATTATATACACTCATGATAAACCAGACAGCAAATAAATGCTCATTTGGGGTATGTATGTACACAGATCTATATACCTATATACAACAGGCAGCCTTATTGACTCGGGGGGCCCTCACCCCTTTCCACCCGACCCCCCCAGACACCCCCAGGCCGTCAATAAGAGCAAGAACGTCTATAAACACTGTGCAATTCAGGTACAGCTGGTGTCTAAATTTTCGCCTAGCAAACGCATGGTTAAATGACTTGAAATTCCTAACAGTTTTACAGGCCTCTCTCCATTCCTGGTCCCATTTCTCCTGTAACCATGGAAACAAAAGGTTCAGCTCCAGCATCCTTAGGATGAGTCCTTCTTGGGTTTCCTCTTCCTATTGATTCGCTTAAATTAGGAACCACATGCGGGGTTGATCCAATACCCTTTTTTTTGTTGCTTTTTTTTTTCCTCCCCTTGCTCTTTGGGGATGACATTGGAGGACAAGAGTGTGGTCTCAGGCAATGAGGGAGCGAGAGCAAACCGATCATTACAGGCTTATAGGCAGCAGAAGATAATAAAAAATAATAATAATAATAATAATAATTAAAAAAACCCCACCGTAAACCACAAAAGAACCAACCCCAAGCTCAGCACAGCCAGGCAGGGCTGGGGAGGGGACGTCGTCCCTCATGTGTGGACCTGGTGTGGTTACACAACATCCAGCAGCTCCTACAGGCCAAACCATCCCTGGAGGAAAAACATGGATGAGGAATTTCCCTCTCATCGTGCACAACGTGGCTGGGGGAATCTTGTCCCTGGGTGTCAGTCAGTGCTGTGCTTCCCAAGGGTGATTCCCGTCACTGGAGGCTGGTCCCTCTCCCCTCCAACGGGATGTGGCGGGATCGGAGCGCTCCGTTCCGAGCAGGGTGGGGGTGAAATTTGGGCAGCAATATCACAGGGACACTGAGGCCATGGGCTGGGGCAGGGCAGGGCTCTGGCCAGAGGCCGGACCTGGGGGTGACCCTTGTCCCCTTTTTGGGCATCCTGGCATCGGCAGCAGCCGGAGCCCAACAGGAGCGACCGAGGGATGTGGAGGCTGTGGAGAAGGTCGGATGCTGCCAGGGGTGCAAGGAAGGAGCCACAGCCTTGTTCTGGGTGCACAACAAGATGGTTTGGGCTGACTCCTTCTTTTCTCAGCCCTTTTTTACCCTGGCAGCACACTGAGCAGCTCCCACGGATGACTACCGTGGAAAACTACCATGGATTGCCACCATGGATAACCACCATGGATAAACCACACCCGTGGGTGTAGACCTTGAGAGAAGGTTTCTAGGCTAGGGTGGACAGGGCTTGGAGCAACCTGGGCTAGTGGAAGGTGTCCCTGCCCAGGGCAGGGGGTGGGAATGAGATGAGCTTTGAGGTCCCTTCCAACCCAAACCCTTCCATGATTCCATGATAAACCTACCCTGGCTCCAAACAGGAGCTACCACACTGGGACCA
>JAYRBT010000075.1:1608801-1624769 GCA_036023395.1 Myiotriccus ornatus
TTTCTCAGCCCTTTTTTACCCTGGCAGCACACTGAGCAGCTCCCACGGATGACTACCGTGGAAAACTACCATGGATTACCACCATGGATAACCACCATGGATAACTACCATGGATAAACCACACCCATGGGTGTAGACCTTGAGAGAAGGTTTCTAGGCCAGGGTGGACAGGGCTTGGAGCAACCTGGACTGGTGGAAGGTGTCCCTGCCCAGGGCAGGGGGTGGGAATGAGATGAGCTTTGAGGTACCTTCCAACCCAAACCCTTCCATGATTCCATGATAAACCTACCCTGGCTCCAAACAGGAGCTACCACACTGGGACCAAAATTTGCCATAGTTCAAGGGACTTAAAATCCACCCATTAAAAAAAAAATAACCCTAAAACCCCAGCTGGTGCAGCACAGCACTTGTGCCACCATCAGATCCCTTCAACTTCTCCTTGGCTTTCCCTGCACAGTCACAGAAATGGTCATGACGGGCCCAAGATGGGGATTCAGGATCAGGAGCACAGACTCTGCTTGCTTGCCGAGGGTTGCAAGGAGATGAATGCCCCCAACACCTTGCTAAACTCCTGCTTCCAAAGCCAGATCCACCTCTCCTTCACTCGGACCCGTCCCCAAGTGTTTTGCAAGCTCTGGAAAAGCTGCAAGACTTTGGCAGCGAATCCAAGGGCTGACCCAGGAATTATCTGGTAACAAAGCCAGGCCCTTCCTGAAATACCTCCTCCTCCTCTGTCTTTTTCTCTCCTTCTGTGTATTTATGCACAAATATGCCCATATTTATACACCCACGTGCCACACTCTCATCACGCTAATCGAGAGATCCTCTTCTTCTTATAGCTCACTATTCAAATCTGGAGGATTTGGACACAAAATTTCCCTGCAGAGATTAATTTTTCCGAATAAAACGCAGTGCCCCACACAGATCATTTTTTCCTAATCTCATGGTAAGATTGCAGCTGGTATTTGAGCCTCACCCATTGCTCTTAGCAGAGGTTTTAGAAGATATTAAATGGGTTGACAGGTTGCTTGAAGGCTTGGCCATGAGGTTGGGTGTGGAAGACAACAAACACTGCTTTCCATCTTTCCATCTCTCCAAAACTGTTCCTGCTTTCCATCTTTCCACCTCTCCAAAGCTTTCCCAGCTTTCCAGCTCTCCAAAACTGGGGCACAAGGGATAATCTAAAAGAGACGTGCTGTCTCCTCCAGGAGCACCTGAGGACCTGAGGACCAGATTGCTCCAGACCTCCATCCCAACCCTGGAGAGAGGCGATTTTCTCCTCAGGAGGAGGAAAGGAGCCAGACCACCTCTGTTAAGTGGCCTCATGCAATCAGACATGGATGGTGGGACTCCCCCACTTCCACCTCCCCGCTCCCCAATTTCGCATCCTCAGTCTGAGCCACTTTGGAGCTCGTTTTTTCACCCTTTCAGAGTCAAGAGGAGGTTGGGATGCTCAGCATCTCCACAGAAACAGGCCCAGAGCCTCCGAAAACAAATTCCTTGAGGAAAAAGAAAACCAACTAAGAAAAAGCAAAAAAATATCACATTCTCCTCCTGAAAAACTGGTTCAAGATCACATCAGTGAGTCAGAAGTAAAGCTAGAAATAGCACTGGAGCTCCGACCGCAGGCACAAATCCCATTAAAAGCTGTAGGAGAACCATTTCTCCATGCAAGGGAGAAATCTGGACCCCTCTGCTTCGTGCAGACGGACAGATCCCTTCCAGCCACGGCCCTGACCTTCCCCACCCTGAACAGCCATCTGAGCACTGATCTGGTTGTTTGCCCTGTTTCCCAAACGAGTGCAGAGCAGGTCCAATCCCCCATCAAGGCTGGTTTTCCCCAGTGCCAGGGGTGCAGGATCTGTCCCAAGGAAGGGACTGGCCTGGGGACAGATGTCAGCTCACACTGGTGACAAAAGGAGAGTGGCCTCTCCCTCTTTGGCCCCATTTATCCCTGCAATGCCCCTCTGGGGCTTCCACAGGCAGCTGGGACCCCCAGCTTGATGAGAAGGTTTGGATGTGGCTGATCCTGCTCCAGGATCCGCTCTCCCCCTCCTGCCCGGCCTTGGAAATCCCACAAGAACTCTATTCCCAAAACACCACCTCCTCAGAGGAAAACACAACCTTCTTCCTCACCAAACCACAACTCAAGGCTTTGGCCAACCATCCCAACTCACCCCAAGCCCACGGCCAGGCACGTCACGAAGTCTCACCGACTGACAGAATCCCCCCCATCTCCCCAAAGAAACCAAACCTGCGGCAACTTTCCCTCAAGCTTGAGCAGGAATGGGATCACCTGGTGTGCAGGCACCCAGAGGTGGGCGAGCAGCATTCCCAGCGCATCCAGCAGCTTCCCCTGTGCACGTCTCCACGCTCACATCTCCAGGAACCCACCGCCAGCCGGATCAATGGAAGTTGGCTGACTGCCCCGGGAATCGTGGCCAGGCTGGCAGCTCCTGCCAGCCCTGCCCCATCCGACAGGACGAGCTTCAGGAGTCAAAATTTATTGCTTTGGGTTGTGGTGGGTTTTTTCTGTGTGGGGGTGAGCAGAAGCTCCCGTTCCTGAGCTGCTGCAGGAAAGCGGGAGCAGAAGGCTCCCAGTATAATGAGATTAAAGACAGGCTGCTGTTGGTCCTGGATGCTGCTGGTCCTTTGCCCCAAGAGAAGGCAGGACTCCCATGCACAAACCGTGGTATTGATTATAGCCAGGCCGGAATCAATCAATCAATCAGTCAACCAATCCAACAAAACCGAGGAGTGTTTCCACATGGCCGAGTGAAGCCACATCAGCACGAGATGGATCCGGCCCCAGAGCATCATGTGGAACCATTGCTGTTAGAACATGTTAGCACCGGTTGGTTTATTGTTATTTAGTTGGGTTTTCCTCTCGGAGCTCAGGAAGGGTCTCTGACCTCCCCCACATTCTCTGCTGGAGGGTTCCCTCCTTGTGCCCACACTCCATGCAGTACAGCACTGACTGAGCCCCAGTCCAGCCCAAATTCACCCCAACTGAACCTTGTTCCGCAGCCCGGGGAGGCTTTGATGGACCACAACTTCGGCAGGGATTTTCATCCCTCTCTCCTGACCCATCAGAGGAACAGGATTTCCCTGGGGATTGTCAGCAATGGGGGAGAAACAAGGAAATCCAGATGGGAATGGGGAAAGCAGATGAGATTCCCCCTGAACCAACAGCTCCCATCCCCAAACACCAGCAGGGATGAAGAAGCAGGAACAGGCTCTCTGCACCCCAACTCACCGCTCTAAAAACCCTGGAAGGAGGCAAAGCAAGGGCTCAGAGGCAGCAGCTCAGATCCAGCCCACTCTCAGCACATGCCCTCTCCATCACAAAAAAATAAACCCCCAGCCCTGGGGCTCTGTGTGGTTGAAAAGGAGTTTTCCAGCCCAAAACACGCCCTGCCCTGGTGATCCCGTGGGCTCCACGGGGTAGGTCATCCTGCTCCAGCCCCTGTCCCACCGTCCCAGCACCCCTAAATCAGGAAATCCCCAATGCCCCAAGAGCTCTGTTTGCTGAGGATTCGGCCCTGTAGTCGCTCTCTAAATATCTACATACACACACACGCGCAAGAATTAGACGGGAACGGCTGGAAACTGCTGAACAAACAAGCCGGGAGAGCCAGAACCTGCAATTCCACCTGCTCCCTGTGCCCTCTCTGATCCGCCGTGCTTTCTGCTCCCGACACCAAGATTAATGACTAATTACTCGCCCCATAACGAGTGCAGGTGTTTAACTTTCAGCTCACCTTCCCTCGCACTAGCTGGCTCTTGTGCCTGAATGCTCGGACGCTCAGGCTTTGCCTCGTTATCTTATCCAACTGTTGTCAGCACGCGCCTTCCCCGTCCTGTTTTTAACTGCAGTTGAGATTTTTCAACTCCCATGAATCTCCTTCGAGCCACCGGAGAATCTATGAACACTATAAACATGAATATTGTATAGTCTACTAAGAAAATATATATTTGTGTGTGTATTAAATATTCAGATTCATGCAACAGATATCCATGCAGCTGTACTGTATTACTGGTTAAATTTCACTGCAGTATAAATATATTATAGGCCACAGCATAGTTGCTCCAGTTTTATATATAGATGTAAAAAAAGATGCTTTTTCCAACTCATTTTCAACAGATTAGTGGAGATGTCTTTGGTGAGCCTGGAAATACTGGGGATGGAAGTGTTATCTAAAGAAATCCTAAAATCCAAGCGCTTGATTTATTTACCCGGCCCTCCCAATGCCTGGCATAGAAAATTTAAGACTTAATAAATAATGTGCTGTCACACTAATTATCCCTCCCCTGGGCCTCACACTGGCACACTGCAGTGGCTGAAACTATTGCAGCATGCAGCATTTTCAGTTATGAAACACGAGCCCCGGCGAAGCTGCCGGGCTTGGCATTCCCGGGGTGGAAACCGGAGCCTTCCAGCAATTCGGACACTCGCCCACATCGTCCCCTTCGTTAAGTTCTGCCTGACCTTTCCCAGCCGTTCCCTGGAAGGTGGTTGTCACCCAGCACAGGGAGCCGGCACAGCCTGGAGCTGCCCCTCGTATCCCCCATCCTGCTGCTCGAAATCCCTTCCGTACCTTCGGGAAACCCACCAGCCTGGGATGGGAGAAGGGCAACGAAATGGTTTGGGTTTGTTGGGGGGTGTTTGTTTGTTTGTCTGTTTGTTTTGCACGGATGCTTATTCGGTGTGGAAATCGAAGGTTAAAAGTCACTTACACAGCTATTGCTTCCCATGCAGAACCAAATATACACCGTAGAAAATACTGTGTTAACTACAATGCAGAGCAGCACTCAATATCTGCAATTGTTCCACTTCAGCTTTTAAATACACCACTAGATTTTAGCGATTAGACATCGGTTAGCATTTTGGTGATATTCACATAGTTTGTGTTAGCAAGGGTGCAATTGGCTGTCTTCAAGTTCTCCTCCCTAAAATCCTCATTGCTATTGTTTACGCCTTCCTGAATCTCCATATAATCAGACTTACTAATCGTAGAGGCACTTCTGCTTTTCTTTAGGTCAGGGGAAGAGGGGATCTTTGGGCAGCTGGTTACTTGCAGATATTGAGCCTGCTCCTCTCCCTCCGTCTCCCGGTGGTAGAAGTAGTTGAAGTTAGACACTATGACGGGCACTGGTAAGGCAATCGTTAATACGCCAGCTATGGCACACAAGGAACCCACTATTTTCCCCCCGATGGTTGTGGGGACCATGTCTCCGTAGCCAACAGTCGTCATGGAAACCACGGCCCACCAGAAGGCATCGGGGATGCTCGGGAACTGGGACTCGCTCTCATCGGCCTCGGCAAAATAGACGGCGCTGGAGAAGAGGATGACGCCGATGAAGAGGAAGAATATCAAGAGGCCCAGCTCCCGCATGCTGGCCTTGAGAGTCTGTCCAAGGATCTGCAGCCCCTTGGAGTGCCGGGAGAGCTTGAAGATCCTGAAGACCCGCACCAAGCGGATGACTCGGAGGATGGCCAAGGACATGGCTTGCTGGCCTTGCTGGCCATCCTCCGGCTTCTCGGCCAGCTCTGTCCCCAGGGTGATGAAATAGGGAATGATGGCTACGATGTCTATAATGTTCATGATGTTGGTAAAAAACCCAGCCTTGCTGGGGCAGGCGAAAAACCTCACCAGGAACTCGAAGGAGAACCAGATGATGCAAAGTGTCTCCACGATGAAGAAGGGGTCTGTGAAGGAGGTGGACTGCTGGTACCCCATGCTGCTGTTGGAATAGGGGAGGTGGCTCAGCCCGCTGCCGTGCATGTCTTCGTTCTCATCCCGAAAAATGGGCAACGTTTCCAGGCAAAAGCTGACGATGGAGATTAAAATCACCATGACGGAGACAATAGCTATAATCCTGGCAGGGCCTGAGCTCTCGGGGTACTCAAAGAGCAACCACACTTGTCTCTGGAACTCGTTCTCGGGCAACGGCCTCTCCTCTTCTTTGATGTAGCCCTCATCCTCTCGAAACATCTCCATTGCCTCTTCCCCCAGTTCATAGAATCGAATCTCTTCCGAGAAGATGTCTAAGGGCACATTAACCGGCCTCCTCAACCTCCCACCGGACTGGTAATAGTACAAAATCGCGTCGAAGCTGGGTCTGTTCCGGTCAAAGAAATACTCGTTCCGGAGAGGGTCGAAATATCTCATCCTCTTTTTAGGATCCCCTAGTAAGGTCTCTGGAAACTGGGCAAGTGTCTTGAGCTGCGTCTCGAAGCGCAGCCCCGAGATGTTGATGACCACCCTCTCGCAGCACTCATGGTCGGTCTCGGGGTTATACGTGTCCTGCGGGTGACCGGGAAGAGCTGCAGCTTCATCTGCAGGATCTCCAGTAGCAACTGTCATATTGGGGGTTTCAAATAAATCCTTATGCTAAGCTCTTCCCAGGGCCCAGTGGTGGGATCAGGTTCAGGGCAGGGCTACTATCCTGCAGAAGGACAGGTATGTAGGGTTGGAAGAGTCTCATGAAAAGGCGAAGGGATGAGATACACACAAAAAAAAAAAAAGGAGAAAGAAATCACCCCTGCTGAGAAAGAGAGAGATGGAATAAAGTTGGGGGGAGGAGAGCAGATCCCTTCACTAGCATGTCTATGCCCTTCCCTGGGGGGTTAATTTGCCTTCCGTGGGACAGAGTTCAACAACTCCCATCTAAACCCATTGGGTGGAACAGAGAAAACACCTGAGGAACCATCACCTGTTCAAAACCAGCATGGAAAAACTGGCATTGGCAAAGCAGGGCTTATTTTTTGGCTAAAAATCAAAATTCCAATTTAAATTAAAAAAAAAAAAAAGAAAAAAAGAAAAGCAAAGAGGGGAAAGGGAAGAGAAAGGAAGGAAGAGAAATAACCCCATCCAACCCTAAAGTGGCAAGGGGACCCCACGGGGTGCCGGGCTCAGCTCATTCCCAGGCATGCAGCGAAGGGTTAATCAACATTTAACCGTGCGATCTCAGGCAATCAACCCTCTAGAAAAACTCCAACTCGGCTTTTAACAGCTTCCCAATCCTCTTGCCCTAGCCACGGAGCGGCGGGCTCGGCGACATGCTGCCCTCCCTGCCTGCAGCCGAGCTCTGGAATGCGGAGCCGGCGATTCCCCCCGTGGACCACCGCAGTCCCCCTCCTCGGCCGCTGGTGTCCCGGCTCCTGTCATCCTCTGCAAACCACCATGGCACACAGAAAACAAATCACATTACCTGGAGAAGCCAAATCTTAGTGTCTCTTAGTAACACCGATTATCTGACCCCTGGGGAAATCCTAGAGAGAAATACAGGCTTCCAAGATCCCCATAATTTCCTCTCTCTTCAAAGTTAAAAATAATGGTGAGTCATCGTAGAAAAAGGAGAAGGGACATAAGAGGGGTTAAATTTCCAGATGGTGGAAGTCAGGTCTTGTAATGGTTTGGACTGGAGAGAGAGAGAGAAAAGAGAGACAGAGAGACAGAGAGACAGAGTCTTCCCGGGAGCTGTTGCAGATCTGCACTTCAGGGCAGATGAGCGTCTGTCTGATGCCTTCGGTACGACGGTGAAAAGCTGCTAAGCTCAGCAAAACCCGATGTCCCCAGTGTCCTCGGGAGGTGTGGCATCGCCTGGAAAAAACACCGAGAAGGTAACAAGCTGTTGGAGGGTGGGGTGGGGGGTGGGGGGTCCCAGAGGAGCATCTGCAAAGCCGCGGCTCCTCCGGGCACCCCCTTTCTTCCTTACCCGCCAGCTGCTCGCCCGCTGCTCGCCAGCCCCGCACTGCAACGCGAGCCGAGGGCGAGAGCGCGCTAGAGACAGCAAGGAAAAAGCCAGAGCCCCATCTCCCTGCGCCCTGCTCAGCACCGCGGGGCCGCTGCCCGGGGGAGCCGGTGCCAGGCGCAGGATGGAGGAGGAGAGGGAGGGGGGAAAGAACGACGCAGCCCCCCCGGCCGCTGAGGCTCTGCAAAGCCGCGGAGGGTCCCCACCATCGCCAAGCCCCCGGGAGCCGGTGGGACCCACCGGGCACGGCACCCACCGGGCACGGCACTCACGGCGCTGCGTCGCGTCCCCCGGTGATTCAGGAGGCTCCGGTTTCATTCACCAGACTGAACTCCTCACCGGTCCCTGTCTGTCCCCTTTCAAGGCCACCTGCCCCCCCACCCCCCCTCCAAGGACCCGACGTTGCAGGCCCCGACCCACGCGACCTCCATCCACCCTCCCCGTCCTCCCAAAAGCCAACATTCCCCCCCACCTCCCCCCCCGCGGCCGACCCACCCCCTTGGGAATTCGACTCCGCCGGGTGCAATTTCTCCTGGGGATGCTGAGGCTCGTGTCCCCGGTGGGTGCCGGATCCTCACATCCCTGCTCCCGGCGAGCGCTCCTTGGGATCATCCTGCATTGCCTCGCGCCACGGCGATGCTCAACCCGGAGAGGGACAACCAACCTCTCATTTTTGCTGCTGTTCTTTTTTTTTTTCTTTTTTCCCCCACCCCTCCCAAATGAAATAAAAACCCCTCTAACCTCCCTTCTTCAGCTCCAACTCGACTTGTCTACTTTGAGCCAGGATTACAGAAATGGGTAGGGGAGGCAAGTGGAAAATAACCCCGCGGTGCCAGTCTCCTCGGCAGAGATTTCAGCCGTCCCCAGGCCATTTATGCCTGTTGGTTCCTCTCTTCATCCCCCGAGGTGCAGATATTGCCGCAGATCCCTCTTTTCTCGGAAATTTCCCTTTTCCGTGCAACCCTCCTCTCCCTTCTCCTTATGCACTAGAAAAAATAGTACAACCCTGACGAGGCTTGCAGCATTCAACCGCTTCTCTTAACCCTTTTCTGCCAGGCCCAGAGGAGGGGAGGTCTCGTTTGTCCCAGTTTTTTCCTCCTTTTCCTGCATTTGCCTCCCCACCACTCGCTCCCCAGCGACCCGCTCAGGAGTTGAGCTGGATTTGACCTTCCCTGGCTCCTCCAAGCATCACGCCAGAACACCACAAACACCATCTTTCTGCTGCTGCAGGAAAGGTCTGGCAGCCACAAATGCCCGTGTCACCAAAAAGAACCAAAAACCAACAACCCCCCCAAAATCAACCAACATTCGGGGTTTGTTTTTTTTTTTTTTTTTTTAAATAAACACACAGTTTTTCTCCTGTCCGTAAACTCTCTCCTCCCCTTCCTCCCTTCCCGAAACACCCTGGATTTGTTCAACAGCACAGAAATTTCCTCCTTTTTTTTTTAATTTTTTTTTTTAATTATTTTAACAGGTTGATTTTTATTTGTCATGGGCTCTGGGCTTCTTTCTGTGACTCCAAATCCAAGCAGTGATGCTCAGCGGAGAGGGCTGCGACATCATCTGAGTTGACATCACCTATCCCAGCACTCAGTTTCTCCTACTTTCTCCCCATCACCTGCCTTCCTGGCAAACAACCTCCGCCCCCCTCCTCAAGCATTTTTAGGGTTAATCCATGCAAATTTAGGAGGGGGGGAGGTGGGGAGAGGTGGTGAAGATTTGCCCAAAGCCCCGGAGTTCTCTCCCTGCCCGCACTGCAGGCAGGAGCCATGGCTGCGTCTCGGAGGGGTGAGATTTGGGGTCGCGTTTGCGTCTGAATCAAAAGTCCCTCCTTTTGCACCGTTCCTGGCCAGGATTATTTAAGCAGGGGGAAGCAGCGGGAAGAGGGGAAGGATGCAGGGATGGGGGGGACGGGGGGGGGAGAGAAAAAGGTACCAACTTACACTCGGCTCTGCAGTCAGGCATGCGGCGAATGCACAAGCAGCTGCTCCGCGCCGCTGCCGCCACCTCTCACCTCCGGCCCCCCAAACTCTACCCCGGACTCAACCCCCAAAGCCAGCAAAGCTTCCCCATGAATATTCATAAGATTAATACGAGCGTCCCCCCCCCCATCCATCCCTCCCACCCCCCCGCACCCCTCCTCCCAAGCAGGAGACCTAGATTTCAACCACTGGGAAATAATCATATCCCTGGATACACGATGCTGCTTCACCATGCGCCTCCAAACCATACCATATCCTTGGTAATAGCCTGGATCTGCTCCGGGAGAACGGGGAGGGGGGGATGGAGAAGCTGCCGGGTCCCCGCAGCTCTGGGGAAGGAGACGGGGCAGGACCGGACTCCGCTTTGCCCTCGGCTGGGGTGGGGAGCGTGAAAAGGCGATTATTTTGTATCACTGCCTTTACGGAGGTTCCTTTGCCGGGGGGGGCTTCTCCCGCCCCAAAGGAAGGTCGTGGCCAAGCTCCTACGAATATTTAAGACCTGTCTTTAGGCACAAGGGAGATGCATCTGCTTGGACCACTCTGCCATCCCTCCAAGGAGCATCAGGGAGTCCCACGAGGCTCTCCTGGCACCCAGAAACACGGACGCTGGAGGAGGGAAAGGGGGGATGTTTCTATTCCCACCCATGGTGGTCAAATTTGTGTGGAGCGATTTCAGGCAGTGATCACTCCAGAGACACCCTAAGGTGGGGTGGGGGGGACATGGACCCCCCTGAATACTCGAGAAAATCAGTGCCCCGTGATCCAGAGGGATGTGGGGACATGGCAGGGATACAACACATTATTTTAGCTCCCTGATGGTCCCAGAGCAGCAGGAGGCACAGACAGGGAGCGGGTGCAGCACTGGGGGATGCTATCAGCCAACACCCCTCTTCATCCTGAAACAACAACTGTATTTCCACAAGATCCCCAGCCAGATCCCAGTATTGAAAATTAATGTCTAGCCCTATGGAAAAACTGGGAATCCTTTGCAAGCAGCCATTGCACTACATGTTTCCCTCCTGCACGGATCCAGCTGGGAAACAGGCTACTCTGGGTGAGGGTTTTTAATGTCATCTGCACCATTTTAGCCTTTTCTGAAGGAGGATCTGCCAGAGCAGGGTAGGTTGAATCCAAAAAATGACTTGCCCCAGGCTAATCCTTATGCAATGTGCAGAAACTGAGGCCGGGCAGGGAACAATTCATGTGGAGCTGAAATCCCAGCACCAGCTCCGAACAAAGAGCCAAACTCCAGAAAACCGGGGGAATTTCTCTGGACTGGGTGAGGTTCTCGCCTCATTTACTCCCCTAATTGTTGTCTGTGTGTCTGCACTCACCTCCCCTAGCCACTGCTCACCCCTCCAGAGGGATCCCAGCCCTTTGGAAAATTAGAGCTCTGCGCCCACTTGGCCCTTTCACAAGGATTTAACCAGCCGACGTCTTCGCATCGATATTATTATGAAATAATAATTTCCTTCTGGAGCAGTTCTGTCTCAGCGGATTTTACAGACGCCCAAACTGGAAATCTCACCCCCTCTGTGCGTGTGGTGCTGGGAAGGGCACTTTGTGTCCTCCTGGGGGACCCCATCCCATGTCCTGCAAGGCCAGAGGGACTTTAGGGCCGGATCAGGTGCCAACAGCCGCTCCAGAGGGAGGATTCCTGGTGTCCCAGGGACAGGAGGTGCAGCATCCTGGTCCCATCAGGAAACAGATGATCTCTCTTCCTTTTACTGCCTTTATTCCCAGGGAAGCCCCCTAAGGCTTCAGACAGTCTGTTTGTGAGTTTGCAGACCACCTACAAATAGGAAAAATGTGGCTTTTTCCACCCTTTTTCCCCCCCCCACCGTATCCTGCTGGCGGCGGGTTGGGAGATGCTCCGGGATGTGATGCTGCGAGGATTAAAACCACAGGGCAGGGTTATCCTCAGGACTGGCCTCATCCAGAAGAGCTGAATTCCGGTCCCAGTGTCACTGGGAATCCAGGCCCACACCCAGCCCCACCGCTCAGGACTCCCAGGGCGGGAGTGGGAGGGCAGGGGTGGGAGGATCTCTCCAAAGAGGACAGACCCTGTCCCACGGTCACATCTCCCCGCAGTGTCACCCCTGGGGACCCCCTCCCAACCCCTGCAAAGCCACAGGGCCTTTGAGGGCTGCAGGGGATGCCAGCAGCCATTCCAGGAGGAGCACCCAAGCCGGACCAAGGCTTGCCCACAGTGCCCAGCAGGGTGGGACGGGGCCAGTCGCTGAGCCCCATCTCCCTCCCGGCCGCGGCTTCCCAGACGGAGGGGCCGGCAGAACTGGGGCCTCGAGTCATTTTGGGAGCTGTGAAAGCTGTGGGTGAGTTCCCAGGACTGTGAGTCACCTGCAGGGAAAGCAGCCGACCTCCCAGCCGCTGCTGACATCAGGGGATGGAGCTCTCGGACCCGCAGCACCCCATCACCCCCCGCTCCGTGTGGTGACAAGAGGAGGGGACGCCGAGAGCCGCCGGTGACCCCGATGTGGTGGCACCGTGTCTAAAAATGAACAGCCTGGGAACAAAGTGACACAGACCCACGGAACAGGAGACCTTCCACAGCAGATGCTGCTGGTGGATCCCAGAATACCTTGAGAGAGAGGTCAGAGCAGTTTCCCCCACACAGGGAGACGGGGGAAGGTTTGGGGCTTTGTCGGGAGTGATGTGGGAAAAGAGGAGTAAAGTTAAAAAAAGATGCTCAGCAGGGCTCCTTGTTCCTGGGAGAATCCCCTGGATCCTGGGGAGTTCTCCTGAGGAATTCCCTGCATACTGGGAGGATGTCCTGCAAAATCTCCTGGTTCCTGGGAGCATCTTCTGGTCCCCTGGGAGAATCCCCTGTTTACTGGGAGGATCTTCTGGAGAATCTCCTGCTCCCTGGAGAACCTCCTGGATACTAGGAGGAACTCCTAATCCCCTGGGAAAATATCCTTGCTTCCTGAGAAGATCTTCTGGTCCCTGGGAAGACACAAGAGCCAAAGGAAAACCAGCAAAAATCACCCATCTATGAAGTTACCATTAAATACCTTCTCCCTCTGTATTTCTCCAAGGGTTCTTTTAATAACAAAATATCCAGTTATTTAAAAATAGCTCCTTTGGGCTCAGCCTGAGCTCTCAGTTGGTCAAGGCCACTGAGTCGCAACACTTGGCCTCCAAAGACGCTCCACCAGCCTGAATGGAGCATCCTGGACTGGAGAGGAGCTGGGCACCATTCACTGAAAATAAAAGTCTTTTAGCTCAGCCAGGACACGGCAGAGAACTGCAGCTCTTGAGATGACTGTGAATATTTCATGCCATGGAGCAGCTTGCTCCAGCAGAACTAATGGATCTGGGCTGGCACGGGGGTGGGTGGCAGGCCTGGGGGGTGTCTCCCACCTGAGCTGCTCCAGCCACTCCAGTTAAAAGGCTCTCAAAGCCACTTCATTTCACTTGCACAAACAACAACAACAACAACAAAAAAAAGGACAGGCCAAGCCAAATTAAGGAACAGGAAAGGAATCAGTGGCCCCCTTCCAGGCAGCACAAGGGCTTTCTGTTTTTAGAGCCTGTGATTCTCAGCCCAAGTGTCTCCTGGTGCTGAGGGGGGGCCACAGGAGCTGCTGAAGGTCAGATCTGAGCCGTGGAGTGGGGTGAGATGTTTCCATCACCCCAGATGCTCATCCCACTGAAATTCCCAGAAGAAAAAAAAACCAAGACTTTTTGTGTGCTTCTTCAAAGCGTTTGGAGGACATTCATTGTTTTATCACCTCTGCTGAGCCACCAGGGGTGGCTGGAGATGCCACATGGTGGGGACACTGACCTGGCCCTGCGTGTCGCCAGCTCTGGGCTCGCTGTTCTCAAGGAAACTTGGGCAGGTCACGGGTGACAAGGGGAGGAAACAAGTGACACTCCCAGGCTGTGTGGGCAGGCATTGCCAGAGCCTCATCTGCTTCCCCTGGGTCCCAGGCGAGCTCAGACCCCACATCCCCTCTCCCTGATCCCTGGGGAACGCCACACAGAATCCTCTTCCCCGTCATTCCTGTATTTACTATTTCTTCATTTCCCACCCCCTCTTTTAGGAAGAGACAGACTTCCCCGTTTCCACGGAAACACTCCCCCTCTCCCCTCATTTCTCCAAAGAGGTTTTCATCCCTTTCTTTCAAAAAGGGCTATTTTTAGCCGCAGCTTCCCCTTCTCCCCCTCCCCACCCTCCGCTTCCAGCTCACGTTTCCCCAGACAAGCAGCGCCCACTGGGGCTGTCACTGCTGACACTCCGGGGAGTTGTGGCATCACCCACGGGCCTGGTGACTCGGGCAGGGCAAGGGCAGCTCAGACCCGTGGCCCAGATCCTGGTGGTTCCCTTGATTTGTGCTTAAATCCTCTGGGCTCGTGGAAACGTTGCGTGAAGGAAACGATGGTGTTGGCGGGAAGGAGCATCCGAAATTCCCACCGCTCTGTGGAGCGACCATCCCTGCAGCATCCTCTGATTCCACAGATTCCACAACCCCATGAAGCCAAGGGAATACTTCCCTTCCTGCCATCAGGATAAACCAAAGGGTGACACACCAGCTCCTGACAGAGCAGGAAATAAGGACTGTTTCCACCTTTCCCAAACACAGAAGAGGAGAAACACCGGGTAAATCCTCAGGATCCGGGACCCTGAGGACAAGTGGGATGAGAGGCTGGGACTGCAGCACTGGCAGAAGAAACCCATGAGTCAACTGAATCAAAACAAATATCCTGGATGAGATGCTGTAAAGGAAGGGAGATTTCCATGGGGAAAGTGACAGCCTTTAGCAGTCCCATGGATAAACCTGGAGCAGAAGGATGGACAACACTGCATGAAAAAGCCTGCAGTGCTTCTTCACTGGCTGGAATACAAAGGAAGATCCCTTTGGATACCACCATCCATCCAAAAAATGGGAAGTGAAGTGTCTAAAAAAAAAGGGCTCCTCAGCAAGGCACAGTTTGAGGAGCAGGGAAAATACCTCTAAGAGCCTGACTCGGAGCTGGAATAGCCCCTGTCCAGCATCCTGGAAAAGTCATGGTTGGAAGAGCTGGATGCTCTGGCTTGGAAAGAGGGCATGACACAGGCCATTAAAATCCTGCACGGCAGTGAGGTGGTGAGCAGGGAACGATTAATCAGTATTTCTTCATCATGCAAGGAAGAAATAACACCCAGAGAAATCCCCAAGCAGCAAATGCCAAGGTAGCAAGAGAAGGATTTACTGCCCAGCTCCATTGGTGTGCAGGGAATGTGATGCTGGAGGAGAGGCTTCCACAGCCACCCAGCCCTCCTGTGGGTAAGGAAGAGACAAACATCAACCAAAAGGCAGCAGAACCCAACCCTTGTGCCACCAAATTGCTCCAGACCCTTATTTTAATTTGAGTTTATCCGTCACAAACCCTGGCAGACCTGGTGCCTGCTCCGTGCGTGGCTCTGAGCACCCAACACTGCGTTACTGCTACGGGGGCGTTTTCCCTCTGTTTATAACCTCTGGGGATGCAACAGGAGAGATCCATCCTGGAATCACACTGTGCCACCCCTAGGCCGACCTACACCCCACCAGCCTCTCTGCTTCCCTCAGCTCTTCCCTGAAAATATCGGCAAATCCAATCCGACTCGGGGCGGAAGAGCTGCTGGCACCGATCCCGTCCGGTCCCTCTGCAGCTCTTTGGTGCAGAGTCTTCTCCACCTGTTTATCCCTCCAGGTGTGGGCTGGGAACTCTGCAAAAACCCCCAGGGTTTTGCCTCAAATCAAGGTTCCCCCCGCCCTGATTTTGGTACAGGAACATCCCCCTCCACCCAGCAGTGGTGCCGGCAGGGAAGGTTTGTCCGGGGGGCTTTCCCGAGCAGTCCCAGGTGGAACGCGCCAAATTCGCCTTCCTTCGGGGCTGGTTGTGGCTGCTGGTGGTTTCAGTGCCATCTCAAAGTTCGCAGCATCCTGTTTGCCACGGATGTTCAAGCAGCCCCCCCAGTTCACCACGTGTCAACCGAAACCTGCAGCTGCAGCCGCCACAACCTCCGGGGCGGAGCTGAGGGACAAAGCAAGGACACAGCACAAGAAAGCAGCACCAACAGCTCCTAAAACCCCTGAAACAGCCTGAAATCTGTCCCTGCCACCCACCCCGGCCAGGAGCTTACTGTGGTCCCATCCTGCACGATAATTTGGGGATAGGTGAGCTGAAGATGGTTTTGCTCGACACGGGTTGTCCTCTCCCAGCAGAGCTCACGGCAAACCT
>JAYRBT010000075.1:1624869-1657164 GCA_036023395.1 Myiotriccus ornatus
AATTTGGGGATAGGTGAGCTGAAGATGGTTTTGCTCGACACGGGTTGTCCTCTCCCAGCAGAGCTCACGGCAAACCTTGAGAGCAGAGAGAGAAGAAACCACACAAACCCTTTCCACCCTCAGTGCTGCCTTACTAGGAACTCCTTTGAGCCTTTCAGAATTCTTGAGGCTGACAGTCGTGGAATCCTGAAATGGTTTGGGTGGGAAGGGACCTTAAAACTCATCTTATTCCACCCCCTGCCACGGGCAGGGACACCTTCCACTAGCCCAGGTTGCTCCAAGCCCCGTCCATCCTGGCCTTGGACACTTCCAGGGATGATGGGGCAGCCACAGCTTCTCTGGGCACCAGAGAAGAGCAAACTTCCACATTTTTAAGGCAACCAATTATGTAAAACAAAAGCTTTGACGCCGTTTGGCCAAGTTTGCTTTTGGGCGAAGCTCAGACACGATTTGAAGCCAAAGAACAGGGTTTTCAAATGAGCTTCAAACTTCATTTTGCAGGATTTCCATCTGTGATTGGAGCACATGGGTCATATCCCCAGTGGGCACCTCCACTTGCTTTTGCTTTGCCAAAGCAACATCAGTGACATTCCTTTTTGTGACACATCATCAAAATTTAAGGGTTTGCCTGGAGCTTCTTCAGCCCATGCAGAGTGCACAGATCTCCAGATGGCTGCTTGGGATGCTGGAAATGTGCAGATTTTACCCCCAGATTTTACTTGTCTAACACAGTAAATTCTACTCCTAGGAAGGGCATTACATATCAGGTTATTTCAGCCTGAAAAATGAGTTCATCCAGCGGATGCACCTCAAACCTCACCCACCTGCCATCCCTCCCATCCCCAACATCTTCCCTTCACCCCCACTTCAGTCTCAAAACCACCGTGTTTCAGCCATTTTATTGAAGTTTGCATATGAAATAACAGTTTCAAGTTCCAACAAGGAAAAAACACCAAAAAAACATTAAAAAAATAAATGCGACATCAGGTAAAAAAAAAAAAATAAAATCACACAACCAAAATAAAAAAAAAAAAGAAAAAAAATCACTTTTGTTTTACTGGTAAATGGACACAAAGCCCACACCACAGTGGAGTCACCAGGACAACAGGAGGCAGCAGCTTGGTTTAGCATCAGACCGGTACCAAAAAAAAAACCCCGAGTTTTAAACAACTGGAACCCAGCTCACTGGCAAAACCAGAGTTTAACATGAACTCAGAGTAACAAGACTGCCTTTAACACCTCCAGTCCCGAATTGCACTGTTCCTGTGGCACCAGCTCAGTCGGGATTTAGTGAGGAGTTCAGTTTTTCAGTCCCATACACTGAATTTCACAATATTTCACTGCAAATGCACCCAGGGTATGTCCCAGTTGAGACAGGCATGGAGAGCATCCCAGCATTACCCAGTTGCACGTGGGGAGGAGGGGAAAGCAAAGTCAAAATTATATCCAGCCGTGTCCATCCCAGGAAGATTCCATGAAAACAGGATGGGGAAATGAGGAAACACGAGCTGCTGCCCTGCTGGAAGTCGATCCAACCTTTTGCCATGTTTTGGGGTCTCAGATGATGAATTAAAGGCCTGTTCTCTTGAAAAGTTCTAAATTCCACCATGAGAATCCACCAGAGAGGGAGATTTTCCTGCAAAACGTGAGCAGTTTGGAAAACAAAGCCCAGTTCCAGCCCATCAACAGCAGCCTAAGGGACATGGCAGCAAACACATCATCTCGATTAAAACCGAACCATTTCAGGCATTTCCTGACTCCATTTCCCCTTCGTACCACTTGACTCACAGTTCCAGCTCTGTCAGTGACCTGTGCACTGCCAGGTAAATTGTCCTGCTCTGAAATCACCCTCTGGAATAGGAATGATGGACTTAAAAACCAGCATCGGAGCCTGGCCTTGCAATGCTCAGAGCTGACGTGTTATGGACAATACCAGGCAGTGTCAGAGGTATCTCAGGCCATCCCCTTTAAAACCTGATGATGCAACCTTGGACAAAGCAGAAAAAAGGGGAAAAAACCACCCCTGCAATATACCTGTATCAGAGGCTGGTGGATGAAAATACTGGGATTAGAAATGTGTGATTTAATTCAACCTGGGCTGCTACGGGACTTTAACCTCACGTTGAGGGATGAATCCGTGCAATGAAAAGAAAAGCAGGAGAGGGAGGAGCACCCTATCTCAGAAATTCCTTTAATTTTAAAAGGATTCAGTAGCAATAACAGCATTTGAACACCTGCCTCAGAAAAACAGCCAAGTGTGTGTGGGAATGAAGCTTCCAGCGTGGTCTAGGGCTGTTTTCTGAGATGTCAGTCCTGTGGGGGGTTTGCCAGCACCTGTGGAAAGAGGCTGAAGTATGGGATGGGACTGCAGGAATCATAACTTAATAGAATCCCAGGCTGGTGTTGTGTTGGAAGGGGCCTTAAATCCCACCTCGTTCCACCCCTGGACATTTTCCACTAGTCCAGGTTGCTCCAGGATCCATCCAGCCTGGCCTTGAACACTCCCAGGGATGGGGCAGCCACAGCTTCTCTGGGCAACCTGTGCCAGGGCCTGCCCATATCCTGATTTCCCCCTCCCAGATCTTTGGAGGCAAAGCAGCCTCACAGTTATTTCCCCGTTGCCTCTCACAGCCTGTTCCAGCCACTCCTCTGAGCCCTGTGCTGTGTCCCCAGAGCCTTCCTCAGCCCTTCCTTAAACACCCTTTCAGATCTCTCCCTTTCTAATTTTGCTGCCTTCTTAAAACAGCTTAAAACGAGGCATTAAAAAACAAGCCTCTTGCCGTGACCCTCCAGCAGCCCCGCTTGGCCAGCTCGGCTTTTCCTGCCCCTGCAGCAGCAGGGAGGGAGCCAACAGCAGAGCTCTGATTGCACCCCGAAATTAAACGGGGGAAAGGGTTTGGTGCTCAGCCTCTGGGGCACAGAGGAGGAATATCTCTGTGTTCAGAGCCCAAAGAGCACGCCAGCCCCCCGAGATGCTCTCCCAGCAGTCTGGGAGCAGGGCTTTGAAGGACTATGAATAAAGATGAGCTGCCTGCCTTCGGATGATTATGGGAATCAAAGCACGCTATTTTTTTTTGGATCTCCTCTTGATGTCAGCCATCATTAAACCGCTCCTTTTCTGTGTGTGTGTGTGTTTTTTTAATCGGCTGGATACATTTTTAATTTGCCTTCCCCCCTCCCCTCCTCCCTCCCTTCCCTGCCAAATCCATCCCTCCGCTCCCGGTGACGCTTCCAGGCGGCTGCCCCTGCTACGATGGTTATCTTTGGAACGCACGAGGCCGGAGTCAGAGTGGTGGCAACGCACATCAGGACACTGGACCGACAGCTAAAGGCTACCAAACTCCCAGTAATCGTGAGGAAAAGCACATTAACAACCAGCTGGCTCGAGCGAAAGGAACCCGACGGGACGGAGCGACGCCGACACCCCTAATGCACAACACGGAGGAAAGGTGGGAATTTTGGCAGGATCGTCGTTGGTGTGAAGGTGTCTGGGAGGGGGTTGGGACCCACCAACCCAGCTGTGGGAAGGGATCTGGTTTTTTCCCGCCTCTTCCATCGTCAAAACACTTTTTTTTTTTGAGCCATAACGGAGACACTTAAACAAGAGGCTGTTGAAAACAGACGAGGTATAATCATGTTACAGACACACACACACACACACACACAACCCCCCCCCCCCCAATAAAAAAGCTCAAAAATAAAAATAACTTTAGTACCGATACATTCTATCCCCCATTTTAAGGGCTACTAGATCATGTTCCAAAAGAAACTAAATATAACACCTTTGGGACCAGGGCTTCCCAAGATCCAGGTCTGTGTTGCAGTCCAGAAGATCAATTCTCCCCCTGTTAATGCGTCATTATCTCTGCGGGCAAAGCCCCCCTTTATGGGGGTGTCGGCTGTTTGCAGCCCAAACCCATCAGCGTGGTAGAAAAGTGGTTTTTGGATGGGTCTCTCGTGATTTCAGAGCTGCAGAAGCTTTTGTTCAGCCTCCTTCGCAGGTCAGGATCTCACTACGAACCCATCACGCTGCAAACAAATAGGTTTTGCAGCTGCTTAGGAGTTTTGGAGGTGACACGTCCCAAAAACAGCCCAGCTCCCATCTGCCCCAGCACCTCCCTCTGGGGCAACTGGGAAGAGAGATCTGTGGTTATTTGGGGTTCCCAGTGATGGAAACAGGCTCAGCCCTCACCCCCTCCCCCCCCCAAACACTGGGCACTTTTCCTGGTCTTTATTTAAGGTTTTAAGGTCTCAGGGTTTCTATGGTCTGAACATTAATTAATTTTGGTGCTGGAGGGACACAGGAATCTGGGTGGACGTGGCTTCTCTCTGCAGTGACAGGGAGGGGTGCTTGGGAGAGGGGTTTGGAAAGCTTTGCAATCTACCCGCAGACCCTCCCAGATCCAGGGGGAACTGCCAGCAGAGAAACTTGCTGGAGGATCCCATGGAGAAGCTCCCTCTCCCCATCACCCCTCAGGGAAGGGCACGGCCAAACTGGAGTTAATGAGAGCCACTGCTCTAATCAGCTCTAATTTGTGCAGGCAGATTAATTTCACACCCTGGGTTGTTTCACCTCTGGGATTCTCTGGCGTCCCTGTCAAAGCTCCTCACCCTCAGCTCATCTCCCTGGGCTCAAAAACCTGCTCCATGGGCTCTTCCAGGATTTCTGCTCCCCAGCCCAGCTCAGGGACCTGCTCCTTGGGCTCTGTAAGAGCATTCCTGCTCCCCAGCCCACCCTGTGCTGCTAAACCCACAATAAATCCCAGTGCCAGCAGCACCAGCCCCTTCTCATCCATTTAGGGTTCGTATCCTGCTGGGAAGAGCAAGAGGAGCAATGTCCCACTGAAGAGCCAGGTCCATATTTGCTCTTCATTCTCCAACTCATTGAATTGACTAAAACTGCTGGTTTCTTCACTTTTTCTTTCTTTTCTTGCCATTTCAGCCCATTCTGCCCGCCCTGCACCTACACACAGCCCCAGAGACTCCTGGTTTTGGGGCTTCTCCCATCAACAAGGTCTCCACCACCACCGATGCCGTGACAGGAGGAGGAATTCGAGCCAAGACATCCGTGTTTGGAAAAACAAACAGAAGAAATGCAGCCTCACCAAGGTTGCTGCGTTCATTTCAAGAACTACATTATTTCTCCACCCTAGGCCAGTTTCTCAACCCGAATTTCAGCTGCAGTTTGCATGTGAGGCTCAGACAGCCAAAAAGGAAGGTGATTCCTTCTGCTGAGGACAGACAAGTCCAGAGCAATCCCAGCCTGAACCTGCTTGGATCCTGTTCATCTTCAAAGCTCTTCTGCAAGGACAGCAGGTTGCTTTGCCATTAATATTCCAAAGTTTTCCCACTTCAGAGCCTTTCTTCCAGCCAGGGTGTTTGTTTTTAAGTGCATCCCCACTGGGGTTGTGCCTCAAGGCATTCCACAGATGCCTCCTGTGGATGTTCCTCGTCCCCTAGCCCTGAATTTGGTGTGCAGTGCAGGTAAATAGCTCTGCTGGGGGCAGGATTCAGGTTTTGGTGCTGCCTCCGGGCAGAGTGGTCCCTGTTGAACCTTCCAGGTGCCTGGCAGAAACCTCAAGGCTTGTCCTTGGACACATCAGCACGAACTCAAGAGTCTGCTCCACATCCATCATTTTGTCTCCCCTTGAGCATTCTCCAGAGGAAGCTCCAACTCCCTTGGTTCCAGCCAGTCCAAATTAACATTCCCCAAAACCACTCCCAAGGAATTATTGCACTGCAGACACAGGGGTTCCTGTGCTCATCTGGGTCCCGCCAACATCATTTTCACCCTTAAATCCAACCCTGCTGCAAGTATTTCCTTGCTTCTCTGACTGAGTGTGTGCTGGGCAGGTTTTAGTCTCCAGGATGGAGGCGGCAGCATCAGGAGGTGGGATGAAGCTGGAGAGGGAGAGGGGGAGCCAGAAGCAGGAGGGACAACAACTGTTTGCATTTATCCTTTGGCAGATGATTTATCCCTCGGCAGATGATTTATCCTTTGCAGATGATTTATCCCTTGGCAGGCCACTTGTCCTACTGCACCAGGACCATGTTGAGCTCTAAGAAGTGCAGTGAGGTTGGAGAAAGCCCAGGTTTAACAGCTCCCCAGCCCAGCAGGGGCAACCCCCAGCTCTTCAACCTGCCACCCAAAACCTCGGCGTGCAAAATGGAACAGCAACGGGCAAAGGAGCCACGGACTTCCCAAAATGAGGGAGTACTCGAATATTCCCTGTGGAAGAGCAGAAAAGGGCAACCAGGCTCTCATGAAACAAAGCATGAGCGTGATCAGCCAAGGATTCGGGGTTTTATACCTTTTCCACCCCTAGGAATTTGATTTTTCCTTCGTTTTTCACGGAGTGATCCTGAAAACAAGGCACAACTTGTTGGCTGTTCGACACCACTTCCCTCAGCGTTGCTGGAGAAGTTGCTTTCTTAAGAAGGACTTAATGTGAAATCACAGCCTTTGGTTCAGCACAGAACTACTTCTAAAGGGCATTTACAGGAAAGTGGGAAAACTGGAACAGAAATTATTCAGGAATAGCTGAGAACAACCCATGACCTTCACCAGGGAACAGTGAGAGCAACTGGATTCCCTCTCTCCCTCCCACCCCGAGCCAAACACTTGGACTGAGCTTTAGCAGCTCTGCTTAATATTTCCCTTCTGGTTGCTTAATCTTTCAAGAGATTTCTTTAAAAAATAGTAGTAAAACCAGACTGAGATAATGCCCAAATTTCCACCTCCACTCCTCCAGTTTCCCCTGGCTTTGCTCAGTCTGCTGATATTGCACATGAGTTGGAGATGGTCTTCTGGCTGCAGAGATGTTTCCTTCCACATAAAGCACTTGTTAGAAAACACGGATAACATGGCAAATGTTCCATCTGTATTCATGTGTTTCTGGAATATGAACTGGGTTTCACTGGGGAGGACGGTCGGGTCCACAGCAGCATCAGTCACCGAGTCCAGGACGTTGGAATTTTCCTTGGAAATGTTCTATTTCTCAACACAGTCCTGAAGGTCTTAATTTTGAAACTTCTTATCTGTTGGGCAGAGCAAAAAAACCACCATTTTTATATGCTGGAAAACAAGCAACTGGTTATTTTTTTATTTTTTTTTCAAAGTAAAGTGGAAGAGATATCACACATTGGCCCCCTCAGGCAAACTCACATCTCCATTTCCCACGAATGGAAAGCGAAAATTTGCTAATTAAAATCCTTTAATGGACTAAATGCCACACACTCTTAAATGAGCTAAAGATAGAAAAGAAGATTCACTAAATAGATCCCGGTTATTAACTATTATCTCGCACTAATGGCAAGTTCCAAATCCAGAATAATTAGCACAAGGTGGGTTTTCCTCATCGTGTTTTTATCTTAATCAAGCTGGGCCTGTTCCAACTCGATCACACCATATTGTGCGACTGGTTGACCTTATAAATCCAGTACCGGGGCTGATCCCACTCGCAGTGCCTCGGACTGGGGAGTTGCTCCCACAGAGCTCAAACTCAAACCCCCATTCTGAAGCAGGGATGGAGCAAAGGGCCAGAATATCGTCCCACCCTCTGCAGTGCCGGAGCCACGAGCTCTTGGACCCAGCTGCAATCGCAGCAGTAACTCAACAGCACCAAGGGACTCATCCTGACTCCTATTTTAATACAGGGACATGATCCTCTCTGTCTTTAAGACACTGGAATTCCTACAAATGTCATGCAGCCGTTTCTATCCCTCTCACTTTATGGAAAATCCCTGTTCTGCCTTCCGAGCAATCGGAGCATCCCCCTCACCCCACCAGCTTACGTGAGCCGGGCTCTTCATTCCCAGCCAGTGAGCAGGAAAGGCTTGGAAGGAGCTTTAGGCCCAGCTCAGAGCCCAGCCTAAGGCACTGGGACCCCCCTGGTCCCAGCTGAGTCCCCAGATCAGCCCCTTTCCCACGCAGGGAGGGGGAGGATGGAGATGTGCAGGGTGGGATGTGCGGGCTGAGGAGGGGAACAGCCTCTCTGGGTGCTGCAGGGGTGATGATTCGGGGATGGTGATGTTGCAGGGATGAGGGGGATGCAGGGAGGAAGTCACATGGATGATGGAGATGCAGGGATGAAGATGCAGGGATGATATAACAGGGATGATGCTGCAGGGATGATGAGGATGCATTTGCAAAGATGATGAGGATACAGGGATAGCGATGTTGCAGGGATGATGAGGATGCAGGGATGATGAGGATGCCATTGCTGGGATGAAATTGGGGGGAGGAGGATGTTGCAGGGCTGATGATACGGAGATGATGAGGATGCAGTTGCAGGGATGAAGTTGGGGGGAGGATGATGCTGCAGGGATGATGAGGATGCAGGGATGAAGAGGATGCAGGGATGATGAAGATGCAGTTGCAGGGATGATGATGTTGCAAGGATGAGAGTACAGCTGCAGGGATGATGGGGATGTAGGGATGATGAAGATACAGGGATGAAGTTGGGGGGAGGATGGTGTTGCAGGGATGATGCTGTAGGGATGATGAGGATGCAGGGATGATGAAGATGCATTTGCAGGGATGATGATGTTGCAGGGATGAGGGTACACCTGCAGGGATGAGGGGGATGTAGGGATGGCCATGCTGCAGGGATGATGAGGATGCAGGGATGATGAAGATGCATTTGCAGGGATGATGATGTTGCAGGGATGATGATGTTGCAGGGATGAGGGGGATGTAGGGATGGCCGTGCTGCAGGGATGATGATACCACGGGGACACTAAAAGCCAGCAGAGAAAGGAAAGAGGCAGTGCAGCACTCGGGAAAATGACTTCCAGCGGGGCTCAGTGCTCCTTACAAGGGGCTCAGACCAGCCAGTTGTTCAAGTACCAGCTTATCTTGAAGTGCCAGAAGGGACTATTCATGGACTTAAACCTAACTGGGGTTTATGCTTTACTAGACTGGGCTTGCTGGGGGGATTCCACCTCCTCCCACCTGCCAGCAGGGACGGGCTCCTGCCTTTTCAGCAGAGCAGTGATCAGACTGCTGGATCTTCAAGCAGCACTGGAGTGTTACACAATTTACCCAATAAATAAATGCACCAATAAAACCCAAATAGCACCTTCAGCCTGGGAAGTGTCACTGATTTGGCCAAGAAGGGGAAGGTGGAGCCGGAGCTCTGCAGATTAAGTGGTAAATAACGATTTTACCCCCACCAGCCAAATAATCCAGTGCTTTGGGGTGCTCTGGTGCCTTTCCAAGTGTATCCTTGCCCTTGTAGGAAGAAATCCCAAATCCTCAGGCTAAAAATGATGTTATTTCACTGAATCTGGTAAGAACAGCAGTAAGGGCGAGAAGTCAAGAGCATCGTGGAGATATCACTGCTCCAGCTCCTGAAGGGATCCAGATGTCTTTCCATCAGACAGGGGTGATGAAATCCTCTCTACTCCAAGACAAACAGAGGATATTAAACAGCAGCCACAAAAATTAGATGTTTTTGAATAGTCCAAGCCAAATAACTTGTATCTGTGCACTCAGAGCTGCTGAAGCAGCTCCTGAGAGTCCAAGTACGGAGCAGCTCCCGAGTCCTCCCAGAGGACTGGAAAATAGCTCCTGTTTGGGCCAGTTTTTTAAGGGATAAACAAAGGGACCTGCAAAAACGAGGGGTCGGGCCATCTGCCACTGATCCCAAACAACGTGCTGGGACTGCTGAGTTTTAGCACAGAATTAAAGAGAAAGATACAATTGATGCCAATCAACACGAGGTTAGGGAAACCAGATCTTATCACAGGCTTGTTTCTGACGGTGCAGAAAGATTCCCTCCTTTAATTCAGAGGGATTTGAGGTGCAGAATATTCAGGAACCAGCACCCACTGATGCCCACACAGAGGTAGGAAACCCCTCGAACCTGCAACGCTGCACCCAACTCACATTAAACTCCTTCCACATCCCTCCTGCAAACTCAAATTCAGAGCAGGCAAGTTCATTTTAAGCCCAAACTTCTGACGGCTCATTTTTGACCTGCTGCTACAACTCGAGGTTGGAATTGTTACAGGGCCGTGGCAGCAGCTCCAAGCAGAGACCAGCAAGGAGGGAGAGGAGGGCTCTCAACTCCAAATGCACAGAGAATTCAGGAGAAATGGGCCATCGGGGTGGAAGAGGAGAGGGGCAGTGAAGAAACCACAGGAGAGGAGGATGGTGGTGGAAAGGAGAACTGAAGGCAGAGCTGGCACCTTGGGAAGCTGAGTGAAACCTTGGGCTTCCCTCCAGCCAGGGGAAACAACTGTGATTATTGGGGTACTCAGGGAGGGTCTGCAGGCTCTGCCAGCCTCAAGAAAGCTGAATTCCATTAAAACCTTTGGAGGAGTCTTTATTTCTCACTCTGTGCTTCGAAACTACCTCCTCCTTCCAGAGCGGGTTTCATTGCAAAACCTTTCCGAGGCTGCTCAGTGTCATTTACAGATGGGGAAACTGAGGCACAGAGGAGCCAACCCACCTAAAGCCAGGCAGGAAACACCACAGTGCTCCTACCCTCCAGCTCTGGGTGCAGGGACACATTTCCAGGGCCTAACAACCCAAATTTCCTCCCCGAGAGGCATCACCCATCACCCCCATTGCACTCGGCTCCTTCCTTGCACCAACCCCAAAATTCTCTCTCTGCAAAGGTAAAAGACACCTTGCAAAGTGTCTGTTCATCTCATCCAACCTCCATCCCGATCTGCAGATGAGGGCAAGACCCCAAGACAGAACCCCACAGAACTCCCCCACCACAGCTGAGCCTTCAGGGCTTCCCCCACCGGCCAGACCGCGACAAAACCCCAAAGGATTTTCCATCTCCATCTGTGACGGTGCTTTGGAGGAAGCAAAGCAAAGTATCTGGTGCTGATCAGCAGCAAAATAAACTGGATTTCCTGCTGCAGCCTTGCTGGGGAGAGAAGAGATGGCCACAGGCTCGTCTTGCCACACTCCCAAACCCAGCCTGCCCCCGTCTTAGAGATGCTAAAAACGAAGTGCAACCACTGTAGCAAAGCAGCAGCCGTGCCAGAGCTTAAACATGCTCAGAAAAGCCTCGGAATCACAAGTCTTGAGGAAGTGAATCATTCCCAAACAAACCCAGCAGCGCCTGCTGCCGTTGGCGGGGCTGAGCCGGGGGCTCGAAATGAGTGTGAAGGAAACGGCTGTTCCCGCTGCGAGTAGGGGAAGAGCAGCGATCAGGGAGCATTTCAGCTCCTCCTGACTCCAGCGAGAAGCTGAAGGAGACTGGAGACATGTTTTAATTTACTTGAGCACGTCTGGGTTCAGAAGAGGGAGAGAAGTGACGGTGCCCCGCGGGGAGGTTCGGGCGGGAAGGTTTCCCTGCCCTGCTGCTGAGCATCCTCAGCATGGAAAATTCAGGCTGTGAGCAGTGATGAGACACCGACAGACCCTCGAAACTCGTGGGTGTCACAGAGCAGCACCTTATTCTCGGAAGGAAAAGCACAGAGGGGCTCACAGGGCTTGATTTTGTGGCTGCTTATTCGCCAGCAACGGGGATAAAAGGGTTCCAGCTGCAAGGGCAGTGTGGGACCCTGCACACACCCCTCTCCAGGGGAACCACCCCACACAGGGGATGGTTCTCATGAGCAAAAACTGGGGTTTGCTGAGTGACAGAGAGCAGGAGCCCTGCCACCTTCCCAGGCAGAGCAGCCAACACACGTCCCGTCAGGTGGGATAAATATCCCTTTGACAGAGACATCATTACTCATTTTCCTGTTTAGGAAGCCAAGTATGGGAGTAAAAGGTCTCAGCTGCATCTCAGGTCCAACCACAGAGGGAGAGCTTTGGCCGGAGCAAGAGCCAGGAGGGACTGAGGAGACGGGGCTGGGGGTGCTCTGCAGGGACCCCCTGGCAGGGAACGGGTCCCCTCCATGGGATGGTTCTGCTTTACACGAGGGCTGGACCCCCCCCTCCTCATGCCAGTCTCATTTCTGACCTAAGAACCCCCCTATCACCACCCCCAAAACTGAAGTCAAGCCACTCCCCCTCCACCACTGCCAGAGAAGAGATTCCCAGCTGGGATGAGGCTCCTCAGGGCTCCCACCCCAAAATATCCTCATCAAAGCCGTGATGACCACATTCCCAGGGCCCTTTCCAAAGAAAAGAAGCACATCACTCCATCGTTCCGTGGTCAGTGCCCAACTCCCACCTCTGGCTCAATGCCCAGCTACCACCCTGAACCCACTGGGATAGCCTGGACCTCTGCCATGCCAACAGCACCTAGAAAACCAGGAAAAGGTGGGAATATCCCATTTTTAACACATCCTCCAGCTCTGCAACACCCCCAGAGTCAAGCCACGCATCCCGTTCAGACCATGGGTGGCACCCAGGGCAGGAGAGCAGTGAAGGAGACAATTTATGGGATATTGCCCTGCCCACGGCACCCTGTAATTATAGAATCATGGAATGTTTTGGGTCAGAAAGGGCCTTAAAGATCATCTATGACAAAAATAACATAATATCCAGAAATCCCCTATTTCCCTGTGCCCACCAGACTGCCCTTGCACGAGGCTGCTGGTGCTCTGAGCTCTCCTTCCCCGTACAGACAGCAAACTGAAGGGCAAAATAAAGTTACTTTTGAATCCTTTCTGCCCATTTGCACTCCCGGGTTTGCAGCCCACCCGGAGATCACTTGTTAAAGCATTTAAAAATGGGGAAAACAAAGCCCTGCTTTCCACCGGGCTGCGCTGGAGCCGCCGTGTGCTCGCACCAGGATATGCATATTTTAAAAGCTTGGCAGGAGAGGGCTCCAAACTACACAATTAAACAGATTTTACACAGAAGCGGCTCTCCCGTACACACCAGCCGCTGCAAGAGACCCTTTTCCCCGCGTTATCCCTGCAGGAGAGACCCCTCCGGAGGAGATGACCCTGCGTGGCTCCTTCCCCTCTGCCGGGCAAAGCACTTCTCTGCCCTTCGCCTTGCTTAATTGCCCATGAAGTGGGGGATTAAAAACAAAAACCGACCTCTTTTGTCAAGGGATGGAGCAGGGACAATTGGCTGGGAGGAAATTTAACCCTCCCGGAGGAAAGAGATACCTTGTCCGTGTCCACCGCGCAGTGGGACAGATTCTGCTCTGCTCCTCGGCCACAGCCAAGCACCCAAAGGGCATCTATTGTGCTGGAGAACAACAGAACCTTTCTGGAAGAGTTCAGGCCTGAACACACACACAGAAAAAGAAAGAAGGCCAAGGAACAGGAGAAAAAGGTGGCAGCGTCAAAGTACCCAGCGGAGGGGCCGGGGCTGGGGTTGCTGCGTGTCCCCTGCTGCCCCCACCCCCGTGCCCAAGATGTGTTTTGAGGTGGCATCAAGGGCTGAAACCGGGGAGTGAAATCCAGTCAAGGGCAAAGGGGAAGGGAAGGGAGCCTGTGAAAAGAGGAAGCAGGCTGTCCAAGCCTCCAGAGCCCCCAGTGCCTCTGTGCTGGCGGTTGGAACGGGATGGTCTTCAAGGTCCTTTCCAACCCAAACCACTCCGTGATTCCGTGATAAACTGAAAGCATCCACGGAGACAGCTCCAGCCTCCCAGGGCCGCATCCCTTGCTCCCACCCTGCAGTGCCAGCAGCGTAATTCATCTCTCAGGTGACTAGTGCGAAGAGCAGGGGAGGAGGAGGGCATTTCTGAGAGCATCCCCGGGGCCAAGACGGGGATTACCAGTGCTCCAGGGTGTCCCTGCTTCCCAGTGCTCACTGTCTGGGCACTGGGAAACGTCAGCCAGGAGTCGTGGTAATGCCCTTTCCTCCATTTAGTGTAATCAGCTGAGGCTGGAGGAGCCCTTTGCCTTGCAGGCAGCAGCTCTGCTAATACTAATCCCCTAATGCTGCCCCTCTAAGCACATTAGGAACAGTTGAGTCCAACACGCTGTGAAGGCTGAGGCTCGTCTTTAACTCCCCAGGGACTGCAAAACACTCCCTGCTCCCCTAACAGGAGGCTCGTGGCAAGAGAGCAGAGCCAGTTTAGTAACAGCTGGTGTGGAAAGGGCAGTTTTCCAGTGATCTCTCCAAGTCCCCACACAAACACGGGAGGCAGCGAGTCCCAGAGAAACCACCACACCATGGAACAGAAACCATCTGTAGCAGAATCACAGAATGGTTTGGGTTGGAAGGGATCTTAAAGACCCCACAGTTCCACCCCCCAGGCACGGGCAGGAACATCTTCCCCTCTTCCAGGTGGCTCGGGTTGCTCAGTTTATCTCACTGAACCTACAAGACAGCAGAGAGGGAAAGACGCTGAGAGGAAAGGGGTAAACCATCAAAAGGATACCCCCAGTTCTCCATTTACAGCTTTTTGGGGTGTTTCTGAAGAGCAGCAGTGATTTTATATTTTTTAAGTGATACCATTTGGTACCGAAAAGTATTTTTTTCAAACTGAAAGAGGGGATATTTAGGTTGGATATTATAAAAGGAATTCTTCCCTGGGAGGGTGGGCAGGCCCTGGCACAGGTTGCCCAGAGAAGCTGTGGCTGCCCCATCCCTGCAAGTATCCAAGACCAGGCAGGACAAGGCTTGGAGCAACCTGGGCTAGTGGAAGGTGTCCCTGCCCATGGCAGGGGGTGGGACTGGATCTCTGAGGTCCCTTCTGACCCAAACCATTTGATGATTCTACTGCAGGAAAGCTGCCTTTTACTCCAGTGGGTGTTTTCCTTGCCACCTCTCCTGTCCAGCATCATCTACCATCAGTCAAACCCATTTGAAACTCTTCTGCCCCTACAAAATCAGGCAGGGAGGAGTCAGGAAAACAAATCAACAACCTGCAAGGTTTGTGCTTATTTTAGACGGCAGAGAAACCGAAAATTGTTGTGTGCCTTTTCCAGGAGCACATGTGGTTTTCTGTATCCTGAGCAACAGCCACGGGGAAAACAGAGACAAAAAAATTCATCTGCAGACTCTCCAAATGAGATGATTCCACTCCTTTTAAACTCAAACCCTCCTTTTAGGAATAGGCGTTGTGGGAAAGGTTTAATACCAATAAAATTTAGTAGCCATAAAAGTTAATCACAATACAAAGGGAGAGCTCATAGGCAGAAATTATATTTCAGCCCACTGGCAGCCTGGGAAAAAGGCAAGTCGGGGTGTTCCCAGTTATCCCAGACAAGGAATTCCAGTTGTCCTGGATAAGGGATCTCAGGTTTGTAACTTCCTGTGATGGTCCAGAGCATCTTAGTCATAAAGATCATTTGTCTGACCCTCAGCTGATGAAAACTACAGAAGCTCCAATAAAACCATCACACACCAGGGGCCAAGAAGCTGCTGTGATGTTTGTCTTGGGGCTAAGGAAGGGTATTACAAACTGTCCAGTTCCTTTAAAGTCCCAGCTAAACTCTGATTTTGGCATGGCTGGCACCTCTCAGGACAAACCACCCCTCTCCACACCCTTGGGAAAGGTGTGCAACAGGTTGGGGCCAAATCTCCTCTGTTCTGAACAACTGTTCCATGCGCTCCCCCAAAGGAATTTGGCTTTATTTAACCCAAAATCCAGCAAAACTGAGGAGAGTCAGAGCCTCGAGGTCCTCAAGGCTGAGCAGCCCGGAGCTGGAAGCATTAAACCACTGAAAGCCGCTTTTTTTTAGCACAGAATTGAAGAAATCCAGCTGCAGAGAAGCAGCAGAGATTCCCTCCTACCGCAGCACTAAAAAGTAAAGTGAACAGCAAATATAATAAGAGGAGCTACAGGAAGTGATCCCACTTTACCCAAGGTGTACAAAACCACCCAAGAGCAGCAGGACAGGCTGGAAAACAAAAAGTAAGCAGTGGAAAGCACGGGATTTGTCCCCCTCAAAAAAGCAACATTCCTTTATGACTCGGTTAAACTGCAAAGCTCACCTGATCCCTTCAGATGTCCCGTGGCCCTGGTGCACACGTGAAGATGAAGTTTTTCCCCCGGTGGGGTTTTTGGTTGGTTTTTTTTTCAGTCCTGCTCTTTCCTCTCCCCCTTGTCTCCCAAAGCTGCCGAGGTTTCCCAGCCGAGCATTCCCGCTCGGGGCCATTTCCCACCGGGTTAGGAGCCGTTCTTGGCGGAGCAGGATGAACCTCCAATCCCCAAATTTCCCTCCCAGAGGAGCTCCTCAGCAAGGGACGGGTGGATCTGGAGGTGTTTATTGCCTGTGGGGGGCTTAATTGGGCACGGGGGGGACGCGGCCCGGGAATGGGGGGTGTGAAGCCACGATGTCCTGCGGGATGGCAGGGCTGGAACCATCTGGAAAAAAAGGCGTTTTTGCGGGAAGAGCGAGGACCGAGGTGGGGGATGGGAGCAGGGATGCCATGACAACCTTTTGGGGTTTCCCAGGAAACCAGGGTCGCCATGGCAACTGCATCACTCCTGGTCGGAATCAGTGACTTCCGCTGGAAGGCGTGTTCGCCGCTTTAATCTTCTCGGGATCAGCGGCTGCTTCTCTCCCGAAAGCATCGCAGAAAAAAAAGAAAAGAAAAGAAAAAAAAAAAGGCAGAAGCGTCCCTTTGTCTCTGGCTGGGTGGGTTTGGAGGCTGCCCAGACATGATCCTGCATCCCCTGGTCCACGCCAGCATCGCTCCCGGCTCCTGGAACTATTGCATTGTGCCCTTCCCTTCCTCTCCTCCCTGCACACAGACCCTCTGCACAGATCAAACCGGAGGGAATAACTCCATCAGGTTACGGGGGAAGGGAACCAAGAACAAAAAGCTCTAGGTTGGGGTTTTTTGTTGTTGTTGTTGTTGGTTTTTTCTATTTAAATCAGCACTGATTGCACTTTTAGTCTCTGACCAGATTAGAATTTCATAAACAATCTAATGGGGGAAAAAAACCTCACGCAATCTGTGATGTGCCCGTAATGGCACGTCACAGGATTCAATACAAAGCGTTGTTTAACGATGTGGTAACAGAGACTTTCTGCAAAATTAAACGGTTATTTCCTCCCAACCCCCTCCCGGTACTCTCCGGTGCTCTCGGCTACATGTTTTCCTCGTTCCCCCACCCAATGCGGGGTAGTTAATCCAACAAGTGAGCTGATGTGATGGAAGGGAAATCGGCTACACGCTGCCTTCAGGGAAAGGAGGGGGAAATTCAGGAGCAAAGCGAGAGGATCCCCAAAACCCCACAAAGCAAAGCTGCCCTGCAACACGTTGCAGAACAAACAGCTGTTTCGACAGTGAGTGTGGTTTGTCTTCATCTTCCTTGTCTTTTGACCCTTTCTTCTCCGGAGAATTTTAAATCCTTTTATTTTTGGATCTTTAGAAAGGAAGGATCTAAAAAAATAAACGTATCAAAACGAGGGCACACACAGACTGACGATGGTGCATGTTCCACACAACACCGACACACAGTCACTTTGCATTATCATTGTTATCATCATTATTGGTGTCATTTTACCGCATCCTCAGGTTTTTGTCGCTGTTTGTTTGGTTTGGGTTGGTTATTTTTTTGTTTGTTTGTTTTAAACATCCGTAAAGATCTTTTTGATGTTCACACAGTTGGGATTGTTTGTGGTTGTGCAGTTGCCTGCTTTGAAGGCAGCCTGTTTGAATGCACTGTGGTTGATCCCCCCTTCCTCGATGACCATGTACTCGGACTTGCTGAGGGTGGAATTGCTGCGAGCCTTCTTCATCTCCTCGCTGGACGAGAGGTGCTGGCAGCTCCCGACGTGCATGTACTGGGCTTGCTCCTCACCTTCCGTCTCCCGGTGGTAGAAATAATTGAAATTGGAGACTATCACGGGCACGGGGAGGGCGATGGTCAGCACCCCTGCAATAGCACAGAGAGACCCCACAATCTTGCCCCCAATGGTGATGGGGTGCATGTCCCCGTAGCCCACCGTGGTCATGGTCACCACGGCCCACCAGAAGGCGTCGGGGATGCTGCTGAAACCCGAACTGGGGTCGTCTGCTTCCGCGAAGTAAACGGCGCTGGAGAAGAGGATGACGCCGATGAAGAGGAAGAAGATGAGCAGGCCCAGCTCCCGCATGCTGGCCTTGAGGGTCTGGCCCAGGATCTGCAGCCCCTTGGAGTGCCGGGAGAGCTTGAAGATGCGGAAGACCCGCACCAAGCGGATGACTCTGAGGATGGCCAAGGACATGGCTTGCTGGCCGTTGCCTTGCCTCTCGGCCAGCTCGGTGCCCAGCGTGATGAAGTAGGGGATGATGGCCACAATGTCAATGATGTTCATGATGTTCTTGGAGAAGGTGGCCTTGCTGGGGCAGGCAAAGAAACGGACCAGCAGCTCGAAGGAGAACCAGATGATGCACAAAGTCTCCACCACGAAGAAAGGGTCGGTGAAGGATGACACCATGGAAGCAGCCGGGGACGAGGAGTTGGTGAAGGCTTCAGGCGGGAGGGGGCCACCGCCCGTCCCAAAGGTTCCCCCAGTTCCCTCATAGTCGTGGTCATCCCTGAATTCAGGCAGGGTCTCCAGACAGAAGATGACAATAGAGATAAGGATGACCAGGACGGAGACGATGGCAATGCCTCGGGCCGGCCCGGAGCTCTCGGGGTACTCGAAGAGGAGCCACACTTGGCGCTGAAACTCCTTGTCGGGAAGCGGCCGCTGCTCCTCCCGAATGAAACCCTCGTCCTCCCGGAACTTCTCCATGGCCTCCTCCCCGAGCTGGTAGAAGCGGATCTCCTCGGAGAAGATGTCGATGGGGACGTTGACGGGCCGCCGGATGCGCCCACCCGACTGGTAATAGTAGAGGATGGCGTCGAAGCTGGGCCGGTTGCGGTCGAAGAAATACTCGTTGCGCAGGGGGTCGAAGTAGCGCATCCTCTTCCGCGGGTCCCCCAGCAGCGTCTCGGGGAACTGTGCCAGCGTCTTCAGCTGGGTCTCGAACCGCAGCCCCGAGATGTTGATCACCACCCGCTCGCAGCACTCGTGCTCCGCGGCGCCCGCGGGCTGCCCGGCGGGCACGGCCGGGGCCGGGGGCTGCTCGTAGCGCTCCCCCGAGAGCAGCGCGGGAGGAGGCTGCGGTTCTTCCAGCAAAGGGTCTCCTCCGCCGCCGCCTCCCACCACGGTCATGCTGCCTTCCTCCCCTCCTTCGCCCTCCACCTCCTCCTGCTCGGGGGCGGGCTGGGGGGCGGCGGGGGGCTCGGCGTAGCCCAGGTTGTGGTGGCTGCTGGTCGAGCCGCCCCGCGGGTGCCGACCGGCGGAGGAGGCAGCGGGAGAGTAGAGCAAGCTCCGGCGCTCGTCCATAAAGGTGTGGGGCGGAAAGGGAAGGGTGGGGGGGTGGGGTGGCGGGGAGGGAGGATCGGAGAGGCGGCAGCTGAAGCCTCTTCTTCCTCCTCTTCCTCCTCCTCCGGGCGGAGAGGGAGAAATAGCCGGTCAACTCCTCCGGTGGCTGCCGCTGCTCTGAGGAGCTGAGGCTCTTCTCAAAAAATCCGCCCCCAGCCCTAGCACCGCCTCACTCAGTCACCCTCCCGGAGACACCCACCGGCCCCCCGGCCCTGCCCCTGCAGCCCCCCGCCAGCTGCGGACATCCCCTCCCCCTGGCCCTGCCTGGGGGACCCCCATCCACCCCCCGAACAGCGCCGAGGGGCTTCGCAGCGTCCTCTGAGAGCATCCTTTGATGCTCAGAGGGTTGCAAGCAGGGAGAGGGGGGTTTATGTGTTTTGGTGTGTTTTTTTTTTTCTTCCTTCTGGCAGAACCGCTGCCTAGAAAGAGCTTTTTTGTCCTTCCCTATATGAAATGTGATTTTTTTATTCTGGATTTTGGGGCTTGCCTGTTGATTTTCAGCCGCGGTTTCTCGCGGTGGCGGGGCTGTGGGCAGGGGAAAGCCGACAGCACGGCCAGAGACAACAGTTGGTTTGAATCAGCGTCTGGGTTAGGCTGGGGATTGGTTTTTTCTGTCTAGGAGAGCGTTGTGCATGTGTATGTGCACACACGTGTGTGTGTGCGTGTTCTTCTCCTCAAAATAAACAGAGAAGCAAAGCTGAGCCAGCCCTCGACTAGGGAGGTTTCAGGCTGGACCCAAATCTGTCTTTCAGACTTCCCAGCAAGAAAGCCAGAACCTTTCAATGGTTTTGTTTGTTTGTTTGTTTGTTTTCTTTCTCCCTTCAACTGATCTTCTTATTCAAGGAGTTCAATTCTGGGCAAAAGGGACTTTTTCAGGTGAAAAACCTCCTGTGCAGGAACTCAGCGCTGGAAAACACCCCGTCTGCAGTAGATGTAGGTCAGGGACAACCTCTGATCTCTGCACCCCCATCAACCTCCCCTCCAATTTTCACAACTCGCCCCAAAAGCAGAAGCACTTTAATCCCCAGACATGTGACAAGTGGGGTTTATGCAGTTCGGGGAACTCCTGGCTTGGTAAAGAATCGTGGATGGAATGGTTTGGGTTGGAAGGGACTCCATATCTCATCTCGTTCCACACCCCAGCCATGGGCAGGAACACCTTCCACTGGATCAAGAGCTCGACCGTGAGGGCTGGGGAGAAGTTAGAAGGGAAACCACTTTCCCTTGCAGGGCCAGATGGGTGGTCCCACCGTGATGGAGGTTAAAACCCCTCCACCATCCCCACTTGAGCTCATCTACCTGGTTATTTTTAACCAGCACAGCCTCCAGAAGATGAGGAGAACAAAAGATGAAAGGATTAAACTTATTTATACTCTGAATCAGAAACAAGCTGTACAAAATACACAGATTTGGGAGGGGGAGGAACAACAATAACTATCGGTGTAAGAGCTGAGCCCGAGCTCTAAATGGCAGATGAACAGCGTGGATGGAGTCTGAGTGAGCTGAGCCCACCTTCTTCTTTGCTGACAGAGGGGAAAACACCCTCTGCCACCAGGAATCAAGGAGGATTCCCACGGGAATGAGCCCCAGCGAGGTGTGGATGAAAATGTGGACATTGAATCACAACCCCACGCAAGGACACTCATCTATCTCTAGGTCATGTCACCTCGCCCCAGACTTGGACACAAGTCCCTCATCCCCATCTCCATCCGTGGCTTTAAGATCTGTTTTCCTTGAGGATCCAGCTCTCCTGGGATGAGGGAATTGAAGCACTGGATCCCCAGTACTGCTTCCCCATCATTCCTACAGCAGTTCGTTGGTGTTAATCAGCAACATGCTCCCAGTAAGAGCATCCACCCCTGCTTTCCAACCCACAGCATCTTCCAGCCACCCCAAACCCCAAATAAAGCAGGAACCAAAGCCCTGGAACACCATTAACCCTTGAGCTCCCCTTGTTGCTTGCAGGTTGAGGAAAAATTCCTGGAGGCAAAAGTCCCCATCCAAGTTTGAGGCTTTATTGTCATGAACATGAACTAACCATCATCCCCTCACCACAGTCGTGTGCAGCAGTCAAAAACTTGTCTGGCTCATCCCTTTTCCCTGCTAGGATTTCTGCCAATAAATCAGTGTCGTCTGGTCTAAGGCAAACAAACAAGGCTGCTCCAAACCATAAACATTTATTGAGGACACGAGGCTGGAGGCAGCAAGGTGCAACTTCCATAATTGCCATAATTTACTCTGGATCTGTCAGGGGCGAACTCATCAGGAATTCATGACGGAGCCACAGACCTTCGGGATGCTGCTGGGAAAAGATTTCCCTTGAAAGCAGAAGGATTAAGCCCTTACCCCCAACACAGGCATTAACCCTTGAACTCCTGCAGCTTTGGTGGCTGCCTCAAAGGATTTCTCCAGGGGCTGGTGGCCCCAGGCCTGGCTTGGCCTCCTGGCCCTGTTTACTCCTCGGCTGCTTCCCTGTAATCCTATCAAAGCCAATTAAGCTGTGCCAGGCAGCAACATAGCTGCAGGCAGAGGGCAGCCAGAGGGACAGATCACCTCCTCTCCAGCCACATCCCCTCAGCTCCTGCCTTCTCCTGGGGTCTCCAGCCCGGGTTTGGATCGGCATCAGGGATGCAGCAACAGCATCACCTCCTCCATGAGCCCCCGCCCGTTCCCCCGAGGGATTTGCATCCAGGAGCTGCAGCAAGCCCAAAATTTGTCAGGCAGCAACAGAGGTGGTCTGGGTGTCAAGTCCCAGCCCCTGGATTTCTGAACACAGGGGCAGGAGAAGGGTCATGTCTGTGGTGTCCAACCCAGACAGAGCTCAGAGCTCAGGGCAGCATCAAACCTGCTCCTCGAGGCTGTGGTTTGCTGTATAATGCGAGATGTCTCAGACCTCCCTCTGCAAATTTCCCTCTGCTTTTTCATCCATCTCCTCTGCTGCATCTGGTCTCCACAAATTTGATTTTATTCCTAATGTCCATTTAAGAAATCCCCCTGTGCACTGCCCTACAGGCTGCCCTGGAACTGCAGACGCAGCTTTTCTGAAGAAGCAGAGCAACCATGTCTTTTCTCCTCCCTTCTCAGGGCAGATTTTCAAGCAGAGGGGACACACATCTTCCCTCTTCCCACAGCCAGACCCAAACCATGAGGGGGATCCACTCAGCATCCCTTCCTAGGCTGCACAAAACATCTCAGGATGTTCACCACGACCCTCAGTTATTCCCAGCCAGGGGGCTGCCCTAACATCCTTCTTTCAGCTTGAAATGTTCCTTCCTTCTTGAGGAATCCCAACACCTCCCAGGGAGCTTTCTGGGGTTGTTCTTCACCCACCCAACCCGCCCTTGTCCCCTGTTAGCACCCAGCAGCTGGGCAGAGCGTGGCAGCCCAGCAGGGTCTCACCCAGCCTCCCCTCCCTCCCATTTCAGTGGGAACTCTGCTTCCATTGACAAATCCGGGACAAATCTGCTCGCCTTTAATTCGGAGGATCAGAAACCTCTCAGCCCAAACGTGGTTACAATAACACCTTAGTGCACTGCAAATGTATCGTCTCTCCTCCCAAAGCAAAGCTTCGTTGAGGCAGGGCAGCATTAACTCCCTGGCAAGGTTTCCCATCTCATCTGAGAAACATGAGCCCAACCTCTGCCGCTCACAACACGGATCAGTGTTACAGATGAAGGCTCAAGGTTGTCCCTCGGGTCACTAATCACGCCCTGAACCCTTTGCAGGTGGGGCTGCAGAGACTGTTGGCACCAGACAGCTACAGCATCAACTGCTCCGCGTTAACTTGGATCAGTCATGGAATCAAAGAATCGTGGACTTGCTCAGCGTGGAAAAGCCAGCTGTTCACCTGGCACTACTGCCAAGGCCACCACTGACCCGTGTCCCCAAGTGCCACATCACGAGGGCTTTTAGATCCCTCCAGGGATGGTGACTCCACCACCACCCTGAGCAGCCTGTGCCAGGGCCTGACCATCCTCTTGGTAAAGAAACTTTTCCTCCTGTCCAAACTGAACCTCCCCTGGCACAGCTTGAGGCTGTCTCCTCTTGTCCTGTCACCCAACAGTCGGGGAATAAGTTGAACAACAGAACTTCTGGCTCCAGACTGGCCAGTCCTGCCATCCTCACCTCCTGCCTCACAGAGACAGGAGGTGGGAGCATCCCCACAGTGCCTGAGGCTCACACCCTTCCAGAAGAACTGTGGTGTACCCCAAGGTGGGGTCACTGACCCCATTTCCAGAAATCATGGACCCCCATTTCATCTTCTTGAGCCACAAAAGCATCCCATCATGCTTATCCCCTTCGGGATGAGACACGTTCCCCACCAACGCCACCCAGGGAGGCAGCAGGAGGGATGAGGAACGAATCTTCATTTCCCAGGATGGATTTAGTGCTCTAACTCTGGAGCACATAACCCCTATTCCTGTCTCTGTCTTAGTCAGACTCTGGGGATGGCTCAGCCCTGGAGTGAATCCCTCAATCCCTCTGTGCCTCAGTTTCTTATCTGTACCTTAAGGGAGTATTTCTCGCCTCCCACCTGAAGTCTATTTAAATTCCTACACCAGAAGCTTTTTTTGTTTTTTTTTTTGCTGGGCTCACAGTTGCAGAAAATAAGATGCTGAAATTTGGAAGAGGGAGGAAAATCCAACGCTGTTCAAAGCCTTGGTTTGCTCAGCCCTTGGCACAGGCGAAGAGCATCACTGGGAGTTCTGTAGGGGAAAACTGATGCCCCTTTAACAGGACATTTGGCACCAGGCACAGCAGGACCCCAAACACCCTGACTGCTGCAGCCCAGCTGCTGAAGGCAGAACATCTTCAGAGAACAGTCATTGCTGCAAATAGAAGGGAGAAGTGAAAATTGAAACTGATAACCCAAAATAACCGAGGGTGGACAAGAGCTATTTTTCATGGCCTTTTTTTTTTTCCCCCACAGGGCTGTGGGTTGAGCAAGAGCATCTCTTGGCCTGCGAGGAACAAGTTTTGTGGGCAAAACAGATCAGCCAAGTGGCTTTAACTGAGCTAAATTCCACCCAACCTTCGGGAATCTGGGGGTTACAGGTGGGGATAGAGTTAGACCTATTCCAGTATCCTAAAAAGGTGATTGACTGGGTGGGATTATGATGGCTAAACAATGTTAATGCTAATTCAGCTGTAATGGGGATCACATTCCAAGGCCTCCACAATGACAGCAAACAGATACCTCCGGACGTCCTCCACAGCTCCTGTTGCACGGCATTATTTGATCATTAAGCTCTAAGATTACATTGACAAAGCAATTTAACCACAAATCCCAGGGAACGGCAGGGCAGCGTTCAGGTCCTCCACAGGAGTGGGAGATGACCTGAGCTTCTGTGAGGGGAGGAGGGAAAATCAGGGAGCGTGTCAGGGATGAGGGGTGAAACTGGGAGAGCATCAGTGTCAACCCAGGTGCAGCCTCGGTGTAAAAGGTGTGAAAACCCCAATTTCTGGTGGCAAAAACGTGGTGTGGGCTGGGAGGGGGGAGACTGTTTGGCCCCTGAATAATTTATTCACTTCTGGCTGTGGTCGGTGGCAGTCACTTTGTGAGGTGGCACAAGCCTACACAACCTCCCTACGCCGAGCAAGTGTCAAAATGAGATCCACGGCAGGGAAAACTCCTGGAATCCCTTACAACCAAACCCAGCAACCATCCCCTGTCTAAACGAATGCGCTCGAAGCAGTTTGCCCTAAAATATGGGTTCTGTCTCTTCACAACAGTATTTTCAGGTGAATTGTCAGAGGATGCCTAAGATACCCAGTGAGAATTGGTGCTCAACTCCAGCTCCACCAACAACCCTGTTTTTAAGAAAAATGGGTTTGCTTTCCACAGAAACACCAGCGAGCCTGTAAGTCTCTGCTGTGCCACAAAGCACCCCTTGTGCAGGGCTCAGGTGTTTATTTTTAAAACGTGCCTTCTCCACCTTCCCCCACTCTTTGGCCAGTTGTATCCAGAAAAATAAATCCTGTGTTGGGCAGCTGGGATTGAACCAGCCTTGACCCTCCTGTGCCCAGCACCAGAACCTCCCAGGAGCTGGATCCGAGAGATCTGGGAGCGGAGGAGATGGATGGAGGGCACTGAGCTGTCTCACCCACGCACGGGATCCCCGTGACAGCCCCTGGGGTTGCCTGGCAAACTGCCAGGCACTTTCAAACTGTGTTTTGTCTCTTGGATTTTTCCACCTTTCCCCATTTTTAGTGTGGCTTTTCGTTCGCTCGCTCAGTCAACGTCGTGTTAGAGAGAGGAGGGAAATGGAACGGGGAGGGGGGGGGTTGCAGGAGTTTGGCACAGCCCAGGGGAAAATAACGAGGGAGGAGGCACCACCAACATGTCGTGTTCAAGTGGGACATGATGTCCATCAACGACACGCCGAGGGTGCTGACGGGAAAGAGCCACCATTTACAGAGTCATGGAATGGTTTGGGTTGGAAAGAACCTCAGAGCTCATCTTGTACCACACCCTGCCACGGGGAGGGACACCTTCCACTAGCCCAGGTTGCTTCAAACCCCATCCAAACCGGCCTTGGACACCTCCAGGGATGGGGCAGCCACAGCTTCTCTGGGCAACCTGTGCATTGAAACAGCCTGGGGACAAACCAGCCCTTGGAGAGCAAGACTTGTCCCCCAGAGCGTCCCAGTCCTGTAAGGACTGGCAGGATTGGAGGAGACCAACCCAGCTCTGGGTATCCCCAGTCCTCGTGTAACTATGGTAACCCACAAAACCAAACTGAGGGGACTCCCTGGCTTCCACCAAAATCCCACAGCAGCTTTTTTTATCTCCACGATGTGAAACTGCTGGTGGTTAAAACAAGGAACGTGCAGGGGAAGCGAGATAGGAGAGAAAAATCCCCTTTTTTAGTTCATCTTTATGCCTTCTAACAAACACAGGAGCAAACTCACTGGGTGGGAGAATTATCCTGAAGCCACCAAACTTCTGTTAGAGTTTGATAAAGTCTTGGAAAGAAAGAGGGTGACTGTGCCTGGCTGAAAAGAGAGAGCCAAGACACAGAGACCAGGATGCTCCAGAGGGTTGGACCCCCAGCAACACCATCCTCAGGCTTTTGCCCTCAGAGGAAATGACTAAATAGCAAATTAAAACCTGCACAGGTCAGCAGGCAAAACACATTACTGCAGCCCCGGCTTCCTGGCCTCAGTTAATTAGTTCACGTTTGGGCAGTGCTTTGAGAGCAAAAAGACCTCGCCCTGCATTAAGTGGTAATATTCATCATTCCCTGCCCAAATGGAAATCCAGGGGAAATTCTTTACTGCCCCCCAGGCCCTTCTGTCTGTGCTCCCCATCCTCACCTTAACCCTTGATCACCAGTGCTGGTTTGGTTTGTTATAGAAACCCCTCCCTCGGGTTGTTGGGGGAGGTCATTTCGTGCCGGGGAGATGAATTTGTTTGCAAACACAGGCCAGGAGTCCTTTTGGCTTTTGCTGCAACATCTGGACGCTGGCAGAGCCGCATTTACCTGGAACATCTGGACGCCGGCAGAGCTGCATTTAGTTGTGACATCTGGAAGCTGAAAGGTCTGCAGAGCCTGCAGGTTAAAGCTGAAGCTCCCTAAAGCCTCCCAACCAGTAGGCAAAGGCTTCTTTTCTAGCTGGGAAAACCCAAACCAGCAAAAATTCAGAGCGAAGGAATTTGTCTGCAAAGACCTCGAAGATCCAAGCTCTGCAGCTCAACCCTGTGATTTATTTTTAAGCAGATTTCCTGCTTTTTTAGCTTCAACATTTCTGGGGGATCCCCCCTGAAACCCGCTCAGAAATCCCCACGGGCTGTTGAAAGGAGGGATGGGCCAAAAACTGAGGGTGAGGAGGAGCAGATGAGCAGCTTTTTGTCTCCTTGAGTGCTCTCATCAGGACCAGGAGGTGTGAGGGGTGATGGTAACCGCCAGGAGGTCACCCGCGGGTGCCACAGGTCAGGCTCATTCTGCTGTCCCACATTCCTTTTTGCCAAGCAGTAACAAATGAATTCTGCCCACGATTATCTCAAAAGGCTTTTCTTACACAACCCCCAAAGCCAGCGCGTTCGTCTTTTCCATTTCCCTAAGCTACAGATGGCAACATAACCAACTCGGGGGTTGTTTTTTCAGGGGGAAAGAGCGGGGGTTTCTGAAGACTGCCCTTTGTTTGTTCTTGGGTGTGTCAGGAAAAAACACGTCGCGGCTCAGCTTGGCGACACGGGGAAGGCTGATCTGCTCTGTCACCTGTGACAGTAACCCCAGCAACAGCTCTGCTGGCAGCAGAGGCAGGAGAGGATGCTGACTCACTGCCTGCTTCGCTTTTGCAGCTCACCCTTCAGAAAAGACGAGCCTTGCCGTTCCTTTCCTTCGGCCCTGCCCTTAAAAAGGTAATTAAGAAGCCTTAATTAGAAATGAACACACGAAAGGGAAAAATCAGCGGTGGCTACCAAGGAAAAGTTTCATTCCACCAAGGAATTCTTTCTGCTTCCTGAGGCCCACCATGAATTCACTGAAGTCACTGCAAACAGAAATGACTACGAGACGGAAGGTTTTGGTGCGAATATAAAATCACTGAATTATTAAAACCTGGAGATGGCAAGAAAGGGGAGGAAACCTGAGAGGACCTTCTCAAAAGAGAAACCCTCCCCAAAAGTCTCTTCTCCCCTTTGACCTTATTTCTGTCTGACACTTACTTTCTTTTTTAAAGCAGATCTGGTGCTTTCTCTGCTGCTCTGTCTCCCTCCTTCCCTTAGGGAAGCACAAAATGAGATGCAGAACAGCCCAGAGAGAGGAAATCACTTGACTTTGCCCTTTCCCCACAGCTTTTCCTTATGGTAAAGTCATTTTGACTGTTCAGTGGTGGGCACAGAGTCGAGGCAGAGGGTGGAGATGCCGGTGGGAGCAGGACCAGGGGTGGCTTCCAGCATCATGGGGAGGGAGAGGAGATGTCATGGAATTCCCCACCAGGACACGCTTCTGCAGCTTCCCCCTCGGCATCAAAGTTTTGTGACGCCCTCCTAATAAACAGTGACTTTGGCAGGGCTTTATTAACCTCCAGGACTTGTTTCTGCTTTTGATTCCTCCATCTGGCCCATCACCAGGAGTATCCAGGTACCCCAAAACACAGGAACGCTGCCCTTGCCAGATGTGGTCACATCTGGGCTGGGTTTCCTCTCTGCTGACCCCAACTCCTGTCCCCTGGCAGCGATGGAAAACCCTCACTCTTCACTCAAACGCTGAATTTCCAGCCCTCTTGCAGCGCAGAGACAAGAGAAAACCCTGCACAAGATAATACTGCTGCTATCTTCTAAAAACCTCGTGGGGTGCCTGGAGATGTCAGGGAGGGGGAGAAGCAGAGGATGAGTTGTGACTCACGGCTGGGAAATGCACGAGGGTGGCAGAGCCTGTTAGAGGAAAACCAACCCCAAAAAAAACCCAACAAACCCCTCCTTGCTCAACAGTTGGCGTGAGCCAAACTTCAGCGGGGAAATCCTGCTGAATCCTCCAGTTTCTGCAACACACACGACCACGTTCAGCACTGCAGGTACACAGCGATGCCAGAGCCCAGGGGAGGTGGATAATGTGCATCTGGGGACATGGGGGATGATGAAGAAGCTCTGCTGGCCATAGAGACCCTACACAGACCCTACACACAACTTTCTTCCCAACCCACTCCCCTTTCAGGTGACAACCAACACTCATAAACCTCCCCAGGAGCCCCTTTGCCTCAAGGCCAAGTCCCTCCACTCCCAGCAAGAAGCCTCCACGTCGTCACACACTGACAGAATCATTTAGGGTGGAAAAGACCTCCAGGGTCACCGAGTCCAACCTGTGGCCGATCCTCACCTTGTCCCTCATCCCAGAGTGCCACGTCCAGCCTTTCCTTAAACACGTCCAGGAATGGCAACTCCACCACCTCCCTGGGCAGACCCTTCCAAAGCCCTTTCCATGAAGAAATTCCTCCCAAAGTCCAACTCGAGCCTCCCCTGGCACAGCTTGAGGCTGTGTCCTTTCATCTTGTTTCACTTATTGCCTGGGAGAAGAACCCGCCCCCAAAACTCGCTATAAAATAACTTCGGCTGGAGAAATCATCTCCTTTCGGGTGGAGATGCCTCCAGCAGGTCCAGTCTCCTTCTCCTGGCCCTGGCATTGGGAATGAGGGTGGAAGATGTGGGTTTTACACCCCGTGCCCTCTGCAACAGGGTTCCAGGCTGTACCTGCCCGTGCCCATCATCTGCTGCCTGCTTTTAATTAGCTTTTAATTAGCTCTGTCATGGCAGCAAAAGAGGGTGAGAAGCGTCTCCGTGGTCTGAACTGAAATGCTTTTTAATGAGGATGATTCACGGTAGCTCCCAGCCCTGTGTCAGCGATGGCACCGGTGACGTTTCATCACGAGGGCGCTGGGAAGAAAAGCTTTCGGCCCTCCGGCATCTGCGGCGTGGAGGAGACGGGGAGGTTCGGGCCTGAGGCTGATCTCTGCTCGTCTGGATCCGAAGGAGAGAGTGAGAGGAGGGTTTGAGCTCCGAGGTCGGCAGCATTGCCCCCAAAATGTGATGTGAGCGAGAATGTAACTCCCTCCTCCTCCTCCTGTCCGACTCAAGGGCAGCGATCAAGCCACGGGAGGAGGTCCTGGGCCTGTATTTTGGAGGCTGCTTCACCCTTTAAAGACACCTGGACTGCAAATCAGGGCCAGGGAAAGGCCAGGAGGCTCGACCCACGTTGCCCAGAGCAGCTGTGGCTGCCCCATCCCTGGAAGTGTCCAAGGCCAGGTTGGATGGGGCTTGGAGCAACCTGGGCTAGTGGAAGGAGCCCATAGCAGGGGCTGGAATGAGATGGCCTTTAAGGTCCCTTCCAAACCATTCTGGGATTCCACAATTCCACGATCCAGTGCCCACACCTGGGCCTGGGTTATCCCATCGTTCATGAATCCATAAAACAGATTCATTCAGCAGTCCAGGAAACCATTCCTTAGCCCATGAAACAGATGAAATTGGGACTGTTTCCCAAGACGATGCAGAAAATTTAGGAGGAAAAAGGACTGAACCCTCCTCCCTACCCCTGAGACTCTGCAAAGCCCTGTGGTGCCTCAGTCTCCCCATCTGTAAAAGGGGGTGCAGGTATCAATCTTGCTTCACAGAATTCCCCAAAATCGAGGAAAGATGTGATCAGGGGGCAGCAATTATAATTATTCACATCTTCTAATGGCATTTCAGACCCCATCAGGGCTGTGTCTGGATTCTCACATTTGTTAGAAAGAGATAAAAGCTTTTCTTTTTTTCTTTTTTTTTTTTTTTTTGATGGTGTGAAGACTTTCCATCCCTCTTTGATGTGCCGTCGTTAACAGCCCCTTCATTTGATTAATTTTCAGTTCTGCTGCCGGTCTTTAGGAGCTGCCACACAGACTTTGTGAATGGATTGGAGCAGAGATTCCCCCCACACCCCCGCCCCGAAAGCTGCTCCAATTCTCATTAACACAAATCCCTGCAGGGTGAACTCCCAGCCCGGCGCTCATGTGTGAAAATAGCAATATTTATAACGATAATAAATAACGGGGCGGGCTCCAGAAAGCACGAAATGCCTCTGTGTGTCTGTGTGTGTGTGGATGTGTGAGGGGAGATCCCAAACCCCGAGTGACAGCAGTAACTGAGGCTTTTGTCAGAGCCTGCAATAACTGACTCTCTGCCTCGTTGCATACGGCCCAATTTAGACCCTCATTATGCATTTGGCAAGCACTTGGCATCGCGAATCAATCTGCAACGGCACGTGAGGCTCGAGCAATTCAAAGTGAAACCCCAAATCAAGACTACAGGGCAAGACTAAGCCTCCTCCTCAGCTCAAATTATCGGGATGGAGAGGGAAGATGATGATGAAGAGGAGTGGAATAGGCTGGAGGAAGCCTCTGCCACCACGTTCCACGTAGCCTTGGGTCAGGAATCTCAATCTCATGGGGTCTGGACCCTCCTACTGGGGTTCCACGTGTGTTATTTCTGTTCCAGAGAGTATTTCATCCTCCTTTCCCCAGTGAGGGGGCAAAGTCTGGTCTGTGGTCACTGCTGGGTGTTCCTGGCTCAGTCACATCTTCATCTCACTTTCTACTCAAGAAACAGCCCCAAATCTACCCAGTTCCTCCCCTGAATTTGCCTCCATAAAAACCCCTTTGCCACCACATCCTGTGAGCTCTTTCACCCCTCTCTGCTGACCCCAAATACTTCCCCAAAAACCTCCCAGATGTCACAGTCCCTGGGCTTCACACAGCAAGATGGGGCAAGAGGCATCAAGAGGTGCCCACGACAGGATTGGGGTGGAAACAAAACATGCAAATCCAGAAAGGCTTCAAGGACATCCCAACACAGTCCTGTGCCACAAATCCAGCAGAAAGGACGTGGATGTTGTCCAAGAGGCTTTGAGTGAGGTAGAGCCTGGCATAAGTTGTGCTGAATCCCAGCTTTTCTTACCCAAAGCAGCTGAGGAAAGTACCAGCACGTTCTCAGAGCATCTGTCTGATCAGGCTTTACCTCTGTGCATTTTAGGAATTATCCAGCTGGGATTAAAAATGCCTCCCTGCCCTTCTTATTTAAATATAGGTTTTCAGGCTAACACACACCAAAAAGAAAAAAAAAAAAGGAAAGAAAAAAGACAAAGCTTTGCTCAACTAGAGCTGAATAACTAGGGATGACTAATAGGATGTACTGTGGGAAAGCACAGAAGAGGCTCTTGCCAGGATGCAGACCCTGGCTAATAAAACCTACAGGCCAGGTCAGCTGCGGTTTCTGGGACACTGGTGGCTGGAGTTTACAGCCTCTGTGTCTTCTGAGTCCCCAAACATGGGTAACAGATGAGCCTACAGGGATTTTGCTGGGCTGGGACCACCCATTTCCTCCTGATCTTTGAAGGGGTCCCAAATAAACAGTATGGGAGAATCCCAAGCTGGTTTGGGTTGGAAGGAACCTTCAAGCTCATCTTGTTCTACCCACTGCCGTGGGCAGGGACACCTTCCACTAGCCCAGGTTGCTCCAAGCCCTGTCCAACCTGGCCTTGAAATAATACACCAGGGCCAACCTGCCCCTCCCCTGGCACAGCCTGAGGCCGTTCCCTCTCCTCCTGTCCCTGTTCCCTGGGAGCAGAGCCC
>JAYRBT010000075.1:1659804-1686022 GCA_036023395.1 Myiotriccus ornatus
TCCTTTTCTCCAGGCTGAGCCCCCCCAGCTCCCTCAGCCACTCCTGCTGCTCCAGACCCTTCCCAGCTCCGTTCCCTTCTCTGGTCACATTCCAGCCCCTCAGTGTCTTTCTTGTCAGGAGGGGCCCAAAACTGACCCCAGGATTTGAGGTGTGACCCCACCAGTGCCCAGCCCAGGGAAGGGACACTGCCCTGGTCCTGCTGGACACACCATGGCTGGGACAATCCAGGTGCCTTTGGCCCCTTGCCCACCTGTGTTCACATCCAGCCGCTGTCACCAGCACCCTCAGCTCCTTTCCCAGGTTTCCAGCCACTCTGCCCTCAGCCTGGAGCGATTCCTCAGGTCGCTGTGACCATTTTTCCAGCTGCATCCAGACACCGCTTTCCCGGGGAGCTGAATCCTCCACGGACACTCACACGGAGCTGTGATGCCAACGCTGGCTGAAAGCCAAGCCTGGGCAGCCCAGGTTTGGTGTTTCTGTGACTTCAGCCTCGAGTCACCCAGAAGGAGAGCGGGTTTATGGGTTGTCACGTAACCTCCCCCTGCCATTCCAAGGCTATGTAGGACACGCAGCCCCCGGGGAGGCTCCAGCGCTGATAAAGCATTCTGGATTCGTTGAGGGCTGTGCTGCAACGTGTTCCTCGGCAGATGGATTATCTGGGCCAAATCCTGCACTTTGGGGATACTCAACACACCTCTCTCCGTGACTTCATTCGGCCTCTGGATCTTGCTGAGCCACACAGGCAACAAGACCCCGGGGTCTGTGTGCACTGTTTGCCCCATGTGCCCCAGAGAGACAGGACCTGGGGACAGCAGGGCAGGGGGGATGAAGCCAGCACTGTGAAGATGTCCCCCTCAGCGTGACAAGAAGCTCGGGGCCACCCCAGGCACTGGGAAAGGCAGAAGGAGAAGGATGGGTGGTGGGGGTGTTCACTGCCCAGCCAAGTGAGTTTGGGATTTTTAAGTCGAAGGATGGGCTGGTTAAGGCAGATTTCAGCTTGTGGCACTGAAACCCCCCCAGAACCAAACCCCAGATCTTGAGAGAAGCCAAGTCCCAGTTGAACATGATCAGCCTGTAAGTGCAAACGAAGAGCAAAGCATTAGAAACTCTTTTCTAAAGGAATCAGAGAATCATTAAGGTTGGAAAAAGCCCAATATCATCGAGTCCAACTGTTAAAGGAGAACCTCCCCTCCCACCCCCTCTCCTGTGTGTTTAACATAAAACAACTTTTTGTCCCACAATTCCCCCATCTAGCCTGGCTTGGAGCAGAGCTGGAGGAGACCTTGGATGTTACACCTCATCTCAGTGCAAAATTTCCATTACTTTTTCCCCTTCTCTCTTTACTCCCTGGCTGAGTTTATTTCACTACATCCTGCAGACACTCCCGTGGACAGAGGCAGCCTCTGAACCACAAATTTTAGGGCTTCAGCTGGAAACATTGTGGAATTGGAGACACAGTTTTAAAGAAGAGATGAGGAGCAGCATCTCCCTGCCAACTATTTTAACACTTGAGCCCTCTGGATACTGAAACACTGCTTAGCTCAGCTTTGTATTAACTATTTTTGAGATGCAGGGTTTGATTAAAAAACGCAATTTTGTTTGAGAAGAAAACTTTATCTGCACAAGCCAGCGAGGGAGAGGCTTTACCACAGGCCTTGACACCATCCTGGAGTGAACACAGCCATCAATCTGCAGTGATTGAAGCTCATCGGAGACGAGGAGTTTGCCTCTTATCCTCTTTTAACACCAGCTGGGTCCAGGTGGCACAAAGACAGAACGAAAGATGCTGGTTTAATTTCTATTTGCCTCTTTCAGTTTTGCTGGATGCTGAGCCTATTGCTTTGGATACATCCCGTGAAAGCTGCTGCTCCTCTTCTCGGGAAGGGTTTCTGTGTGTTATCCAAGCAAACCAAGCTCAGCAGTGACCAAATCCTTCCTGGTTCTGGCATTAATCCCCCACTCTCCCCATTTTACTTATTAATCTCCATGCTGCTCTGTTTATACTGCTCTGCTGACCTCCACTTAGACAGGCTCTCCTGCTCTCCCTGTCTAGGAAAGCCAGGGATTAGCCTTGGGAATTTCTCGGTAGTGCAGGTGATGTGTTAAAAAAAATCCAGGCTTCACATCCACGAGCTCACCTGTTCCTTCCTTTTTGTTCCTCTTTTTGGAGACTGACAGTTGTGTGAACTGTGGGGTATGGGGGCAAAACTCCCCCAGGTGCTCCCAAGTCCCTTTGGCAAAGGTGGGGACAGAGGAGAGATGCCAGGCATGAAGAGCTGAGGATCCACTGCGTGACCTTCTTGCTCCTCCTGTGGTTGGGACTGACCCAGTGATAAATATAGGAGGACAAAATGGCTATTTTTAGCCATGGCTGGGTGGATGGGAAGGTTCAGTTCTGAGGATCAAGGCCGACTTTTGTGGTTCCCTGGAGCTCAGCCGAGCGGAACAAGTTCATCCAGCAAACTTGCTGCTCTCGGTTATTGGCTCTGCTTTAACACAAATGCTGCAGGGCCCAGCTCTCTGCCTCACTGGGCAGGAATTCTGCCCTTGGGGAAGCTGTGAGGGCACACAGACACCCTGTTCCTTCCACCTGCACATTTGGACACCCACACACGATCCCCATCTCCTCCGAGGGAACATCCAGAGAGACCCAACCCTGCTCAGCTCCTGCTCGTGTTCTGGAGGATGGGGGAGCTGACAAGCATGGAGATATTTTCCATAAGGCAGAAAACCTCCCAGATTCACCCAAGTCTTCCCCCAGACACCTTCAGCTGCCAACCAGGCTGTTACAGAGCTGCACATGTGTATTGAAATCAGATGCAAATCTCTCCTCCGCTGCAGGAATATTTGACTGATACAACCCTTTGTTCCTTCCCAGGCATAATTGCAATTTGAGGAGTGCTCTCCTCTAAGAGAAACGTGTATTTAACCTCCGTGTTATCTGGAGCTGGTTAAATTGCTAGTCTTCATCTGCAGCAGCTGATAGGGAGACAATGAATGAAGGTGATACTATCTCTCATTTCTCACCAGTAACCCCACGGCCAGACCGCTTATTTTCCATTGTCCAAGCACCAGCTGCATCCTCTTGCTCCCTAACAGCCCACTTTTCTCTCTATTCAAGGCCTGTCATTTCCACCAACATCATTAATGACAAGATTTAGGGACAAAATGCTTTGCACCTTGGGTTTTTTGTTCGAGTTATAGTCACAACTGGGACAAAGGTTTGTTTCTCATCCTGCAAAGGAAGCTGCTTGGAGGATGACAAGCACTTGTTCTTTCTAGGGAGCTCAGAGAATTGGCACTTCCAGAATTCGAGTCCTTAGGAGGCCATTCAGAGCCAGGGCTGTTAAGAAAATTGATTAGAAATTCCATTAAGCAACTTGAATGAACTGGAGCTGGCACCGTTGATTACCAGCCCTGCCTGCCTCAAAGTGACGTTCCCAAAAGCCCGATCCAGACTCCTTTTTTTTTTTTTTTATTTAAAGAAAAACCCTTTCTGCAAAGTTCAGCAACACAGCTGAAGATCCCTGACACAGAAACCCAGGGCCAAGCCTCACACCCGGTCCCTGCTTCACTGGTGTGTCTGTGATAGGTGGCACCAGGCTGTGGCAGAGCCTCCACCCGAAGGCAATCACCCCTTCCCAACTTAACAAAACATCCTGCAAAGTCTCTGCAAAGTGCTGGACAAAGAAGGGAAGCAAACAAGCAAACCCACCTCCCCACAGTGAGTGCTGGCACCTCTTCTATGGGTGATGCTGGTAACCCCCACCAGAAAAGTCTCCACCCTTTCTCAACACCAAAAGCCCCCACCAGGCTTTACCCCTCCCTGCACCACATCTTGCCTTCATACCTACTGGAAGACCACGTTTTCCCCCCAGAAAAGTTGGAAGCTAAACTTGCTGCAGAGATGGGAAACCAAGGCAGAGGGTTTCCTCCAGCAGCCTCAAGTCCGGAACCACAAACAGATCTCTCACCTCTGACCTCCACCACTAACCCACGGGGCCTTCTCAGCCCTGCAAGGCACCCCCAGACGCTGAGGGAGATGAAGAGCAGATCAGTTTTGTTGCCTCAGCACGGGAATGGCTGAACTCTCCTCGTTACCGTCGCTCATCCCGCAGCAGGATCTGTTCCCAAGCCAAGGGATGGGCTGACATCCTCTCCCCGGGTGAGGTGTGCTGGGGGATGTATGAGCTCTATCTTAAGGTGCTGCTGGGTGACTGCTGAAGAGGTGTTGCTCTGTTTTTCCAGATCCTCAGCAGTGTGAACACGGCGTCGGGGAGAAGGTGGAGTCACCCGGTCACCTCACTGGAGGCGTCACGTGTTCAGCTGTGCAGGGGGATTAGTGCTCACATCCCCGAGCTGAGTCACCACGGACACGAGAGAAAGAGCCCTTCCCATCCACCTTATCCCTCCCATCCCACCCTGCCTCTTCCTTCCCCGTCCCGTCTATTCCATCCCTTTCTTTCCATCTTAACCTTTCCATTCTATCCCTTCCCACCCCATCCCACCCCACCACATCCCTTTCATCCCATCCCTTCCATTCCATCTTAACCCTTCCATCCCATCCCACTCCTTCCTTTCCAGTCTCTCCTACCCATTTATTTCCAAACCCATCCTAAGCCACCCCATCCCAAGCCACCCCATCCCGTTCCTTCCAAGATGTGGAGATGGGAGAGCCGTTGACATCTTAGGGGCAACAAAACTGATTCCCCAATATCCCATGTGTGTCCCCTGTGCATGGTGACAGCATCTCCCACCACTCCCACCTGGAGATCACCACCAGGAGCAGATCCCGGTGCCCGGCTCAGAGGTGACAGCTTCCACCCCCACTCCAGCCACTCTGCTTCCCTACCCACTCTGCCAACTCCCACAGCCAAATGTGCATCTGAATTCACGGAGGGGAATGATGTGAGCCTCACCAGCCCCACCGTGCAGAGACATGTTGTGTTGAGCTCCCTCCTGGCTGGCAGATGTTTGTCCCCTGGCATTTGGGAGGGTTATTAGTAAGGAGGCAAAATTAAAACAGACAATAAACCCTCAGTGCTGGACCAGCAGCACATGTTGCTCCAGGAAACTTAAAAACCCCGTCCACAGGGACTTCAGCCCAGCAGTGGCTGAGGCTGCTCTGTTAAGTGGGCTTGTATTTATTTTTAATAATAATTCTATTACATCTGCAGCGATTGGAGCTTGCGGAGAGAAGAAAGTCAAAAAAGGGGGATATTGAACCTGGAGAGCCAGGCAGGCAATTCCACTGTTTTCCTAATCCTTGTCAAAATAATCCTGAAAACAAGGAAAAGCTTGTCTCCCCAGCAGTGAGTGTTCCACCAACGCTTTGGCTCAGCACAGTGATGGAGAAAGGCCCACACACCGACCTGAGTCCGATAACCTGGTAAAACCACATTTACGGTGGATTAGCTCAGCTAATCCCTCATAAATGCAGTTTTGTTGCAGTGTGTCTGGATTCAGGAAACAACTGAGCATAAAAAGCGGGACAAAAAGCAGAGGTGAGGATATTTAGGTGCCAGCAGGGAGAGGCTGGGAGGGCAGGGGATGGCAAACACTAAAATGCAGAAATTGGTTGAAACTCCGCTGAGCCCAGGGGAGAATTTACGGCACATAAAGGCAGTTGAGAGAAGGTTCCAGGGTTGCTGCTTTTACACGTGGCTGTACATTCAATGCTCAGCTCATACCCTCACAGAGAAAGAGAAAAGGGTCTAACTCCTTTTGGTTGGCCCCAAATCCCACAAGAAATATGTTCAGGTGAGGCTGTTGAACATTCTGAGGTGTTTCCTTGCCTCTTCATGGCAAACTTGGAAGAGGAAACACAGCAATGCTCAGCAGATGCTGCTGCTGAGAAGGAATTCAGTATCTTGGCTGATGGACCAGACACCTGGGGATGTCTCCAGTCCCTCTCTCCGATCTCCAGCACCTCCTTCTCTCTGCCAACCCTAACCTGTTCTTCCCCAGTAAGGAAACTCATAGCCAGCTCTGCTCCTTCCCATCGCACTGGAAAGAGCCCGACACCATCCAAAACTTCCACAGCCACATGGAGAACACAAATCCCTTCTGCAGGCAGGGCTGGACGTGTATCAAACCCCACGAGACCTCACCCCAGACAGCGCTTTTTCTCCCAGCCCTGCAGCAACTGATTCTCCTGCTTTACTGTGACTTGATAGGATTATTTTTTTTTGTGATCTGCCTTTTCCTCTCTCTCTCTGGTTTTGGATTGCAGCGAGTCTGTCAGACTCATCTTGCTCGGGAGCAGGGATGGCCCAGCTGTGGGCAGCTCTACCACACCGCGAATTGTGGGGGATTTTCCTACTACATGATGGTTTCTTCCCTTTAATTGCAAAAAGGGGGATCAGTCCCTGCTCCCACTTCTCCCACAGGGACAGTTCTTCGTGGGTACTATGTATTTCCTCAGCACCTTGTCCAGGGACGCCACGATTTTTAGTTCCACCAAAAATCCAGACCCTACAGGTTTTTATGCACAACAGGTTGGTGGATGGCTGAAGAGATCCTGAGATGCTCCCTGTTGAAACTGTGGAGGTGCAGATGGCAACCCAAAGACTCTCAGGCACAGGACACACTCTTGGGGTGTCCTGTGCAGGGCTAAGAGCTGGACTCGATGGTCGTTGTGAGTTCCTTCCAACTTGGCATATCCTGGGATTCTGTGACCTGCATTGCTTAAGATTTACTGTGAGGACAAGCCCTCCCCCCTCTCCCAGCTCCTTTTCCACGTCCCTTCTGAACAGCAACAGCCTGGTGAGCTCAGACTCGCCAGATGGAGGACCTTCAGGCGAGCAAGCACGGTTGGGTTTAATGTGCTGAACAATCCCACAGAAACCCTGGGCCCAGGTCCTGCATCTGCTCCAGTAGCCCGGCAGGGCCTGAAGCCACCTCCACGGGGTTCCCTGCGTGTGGGGAGTCCTGGTGTGACACTGATACCCAGGGTGGCAAGAGAAAGCAGGGCTTGGCCGGGGAAATCAAACCATTCCCGTATAAGAGCACCCTGGGACGTCCCCTGGTAGTCCTGGAGCTGATTTAAGTGACACACGAGGCCACCACCCGATGTCAAGCCATAAACCAGGGCTGGGTTGCTGCTCCCCTCCGGCAGAGGCTGAGCCAGTGCTGGTGACACGCACACAGAGGTGACACAGCGGGGCTCAGGAGGGCAGCAAACCCCGCTGTGCTCTGCACCCCACATCACACGCGGACCCCACAGACCACACCTGCAGTGCCAGTCAGTAGTAAGCACCTGAGCCACCACTACCCCCTGCATTTTCATGCTCTGGGGATATGTTTTCTAGTCCACTGCAGCAGGGCAGGAAAGTCCCAGGGACTCCAGGCCTGGCGTCTTTCCAGCGCTCCGGGAGACAAGTCGCGGAGGGAGAGCGGTGGGGTTGCTGCGGATGCCGAGTGTGGCAGGATCTTTGATGCGCTATCTTTAGAAGGAACACATGCTCTGCTCGATTCCTTCTGCTCTATTTCCCGCGTGAAACCCTTCCTGGTGCACGCTGGAGGGGTGTTGGAGGGAGGAGGGGACTCCCCGTGTCCCACACCCAGTGCCAACCAGTCCACTCGGTGAACACCAAGCAGGTTGGTGTTTAAGCTTTGACACCGAATGTATTTCCTCCTGCTGAGGTGTGTGGTGTCACTTTATCAAGGGCCACAGGAGAACAGGGCCTGGAATGGAGCCACTTCCTGCATAGCCACCCTCATCATCCACGGCCAGATCCAGGAAGGCTGCTGGAAACCCCGGTGTAACAAGTATCATGGAATCATAGGATGCTTTGGGTTGGGAGGGACATCAAAATTCCTCTTGTTCTACCCCCTGCCATGGGCAGGGACACCTTCCACTAGCCCAGGTTTCTCCAAGCCCTGTCCAACCTGGCCTTGGACACTTCCAGGGATGGGGCAGCCACAGCTTCCCTGGGCAACCTGTGCCAGGGCCTGCCCACCCTCACAGATGTCAGTCTGAAGCCATTCCCCCTTGTCCTGTCACTCACGGTCCTTTTAAATAGTCTCTTCTTGTTTCTTTTCAGCTCCCAGAGGTACTAGAAGGCCTCAATTAGGTCACCCTAAAGTCGAGGTTGAATATATTGGATACATTCTCAAACTCATCCAAGTTTAGGAGCTGGTGGCTTCCATCCTTTTATACACTTACACAGGTCAACATTTCTGGAATATCTACACAGGCATTACCTTTGAAATCTACAGTGTCAGTGTATGAAAGAACTACCCAGAAAATCATCTCATCTGCTTGGGGGGGGTGCTGTTAAGTGAGGTCCTTCCAGAAAGTTTCTCCATCCTTGGTACAGATGAATTTCAACACTCTTGGTCTGGGGTCCAACCTCAGCTTCCTAGTGGAGTGTTTTCAAAGACAGACTTGGTTATAAATAGGAGAAAAGGGTATTGCCTGCCCAGCAGAGACTGCAGGAAAGTGCTGCTGGTTTTTGTGGGATTTGGGTGTGATCTCTGCCTTCAAGCAAATGGTTCTCCTGGGACTTGGTCATAGAACACCCGGGGCTGTTAAGCCCGAAGGGGTCAACACAACAGAGAAAATCTGAGTCCAGACCAGCCAAGGCAGCATCACCATTTCCCTTCGACCTCAGGAATTTCCCCATTGTATGGGAATCTGACCCCAAACCCCATGTCAGGAGCAAATGGTAAGGACTTGAACTACTTGGGAAGGGGGACGAGGCAAAAACATTCCCTGCTAGGCAACAAACCAACCCTTAGTGCAGCCACAAATGAGAAACAGGATGGAAGAGACACCCGGACTGTCCCCACGTGCCCCCGTCTCTGAAAGCCTTCTCAGTCTGCCCCCAGCTCTGGGGGTTGCAGTCCAGCCAAACCACGTGAAGTAGAAAGAAAAATGTTTGGCAGGGGGTTGGAGGCTGCTCTTCTGGGCTGCCAAACCTCATCAGAGCTGCCTGAGGGCACAGCAGGGCTCTGCCACCTCTGCACAGCGCTGGGCACTGTCACCCACCAGCCCCACCGTGCTCCGGGGCAGAAGGAAAACATTCTGCCAGCTGAGGTGATGAGGAACGGCCCAGAACAGCTGCCTCCTGGGATCCAAGAGGCTCTCCCAAGGCAGGATTTTGATCAGCAACAATCCTCTCTATTAAAAAAAACCAACAAACACCACCCTAAATAAACCAAACCACCGGCACAACAGATCCTGTGCTGGTGTGTGATTTATGAGAGGGGAGACAAGGCTGTCACCCATAATAACCTTGCCTCTTCTGCGCTGACAGTCACCCAAGGCAGGAGTGAGAGTGCTGGCCTTGACTGGCGAGACAGCTCCGATGATTCCGGGCCATTGCATGAGCACAGGGGAGGCAATCACGGAGCTTATTGCAGCCAGAGCTGATCAGTGCAGTCCACCTTCCCCCTCTGCAAGACCCTGCTCGTCGTGAGGTGCCAGCTCCTGGTTTTTTTCAGGGTTAAGCAAAGGGACACGGGCGTCCCACACAGGGATCCAAGGTGCCTCACCGCGTCCATCCCCAGCGCCGACAAAGAAGGAATTTGTCGCCTGTGCCCCCCGAAGGAGTGCGGGGGGTGCTGGGTGGTTCTCCTGCTCTCCGGGCATCTGGAGCACAAGACTGATCCACCCCATTTCCCACTCGCAGCGATGGTGAAAAGCACAAGGCTCTTCGCAGATATTTATTTTTCTTTTCCACGAGGAAGAACAACCCAACCCCAGCGGCCCCGGCAGCGGCGTCCAGCAGAGCCATCGGCCAGGCAGCCAATTAGCACATTGTCACGGAAGAAGAATGGCCCTAATAAACACCACAAGCAGCCTCTGGCTTATTCCCTTTTGTTTGGGAGCCAAAGGAAAAGAGAGGAAGGAGCCTCTCTCCCGCTGGCCAAGGGTCCAGTTCCACTTGGATCTCATCCTGCTGCACCCCCGGTGCCAAACTGCAGTGGAGTTTGGGTGGCAGCAGTCAGGCAGTCAGGGCTAGAGGCAAGGCTAGGAACATTCCTACTCCTCTGCTTTGCCAGGGGATGTTAGAAAAGTCCACTTCGTCATCCCAAAAAGTCGAGATAAGCCTCCGGCGAAGCGGGGTTGCCCTGATATTTCCTGCGGCTCCCTCCGCCCACCACCAGAAATCCAAAGGGATAAAAATCAAAGTCTAGAGGAAGGAAGAGAGGGAGTGTTCCTTGAGGCATTTCTACTGAAAATTACTTACGGAGTTCTGGTTTCAAGTCTCTCCTGGTACTGAGGGGAGCTGCACGTCTGGGGACGCCCAGCGCTGGCTGAACCTCTTGTGGAAGGCACCTCTACCCACTTGGATTGCTGGCCCTTAATGCCACGGTCCAGGTCCAGCTGATCCAGAAATCCAGGCTGGGAATGGGATTTCAAACTGTGATTTTCGACCTCTGCAGGAATAAAGAGATTTCTGGTGGTCTCACAGCGCCCTGAGCACCATTCGGAGGCAACAGCAGGAGCAGGATGGGGGAATTCTCACTCTGACCCTTTGCACTTTGGCAGCAATAAAAATCAAAGAATTAAGAGCCACGGAGGGAAGTGTGAAACCCCTGAGAGAGGGGAGGTCACAGCTCACGGCTGTTTTTTCATGTGGCACAGCAATGAGTTCGGCTCCTTCTGCCCAGTAACCCATCTGAACCTGCCTGAAAGACTAAGGAAGAATTAAACAGGAGAGGACATGCTGCATTTAATATTCATAGCAAAAAGCATTTCTTTCCCTCATAAATAACCAAAATGTGTGTCCTCCTCAGTATGCATCACTACTAACTTCCCTAATGAAGCCAAGCTCTGTTCCTAATGCTTTCTGTCAGCTACAAGCACCAGCGCTCTCAGATTATTTTTCAGTCAGGGTTTTCCAGATTTTCCTCCCAAGGTGGTAGTTCTCAGGCTGTGTCTGCCCTGAAAAACACGAGCCAAGCACCCAGAGCCACGGTACGTGTAAGAAGGAGCATCCTGTTGGGAGACACACTCGTGCTGTACCAGGCAGTGCCACCCAGCTCTGGTGGGTTGGGGTTTTTCCTTAATTAGAAGTATAAGGAATTCCTCTGGATGGCCTATATTTGGCCTGGGATATTTAAAGAGGCGAAAAGATGAAAGCATGGAAGTCCCCCTGTGGGAGAAGGCTGATGCCAGGAAATATAAAGACTGGGGGGTGGGATGGAGGCAAAATGTACCCCAGGCTTCCCATTTTGCCAGTCCACGGGGGGGGTGATTTGAGGATGATGATGATGAAGTCCAAACCCAGCTGCAGCGAAAATCAAGCCCAAGGCAGAGCTGAGCTCCACCTCGCACCACTCAAGGCATTGCAGGTGGGGGTCTTGGGACAGAGCCAGGGCACCAGACTTGGATGAAAACGGATTATGCAGATTAGAGTGTTATTTTCTGGTAAGGAGCCTGTAAGAAAGACAGAGAGAAGCTTTTTACAGGGATACGTAGTGATAGAATAAGGGGGAACGGTTCAAATTAAAAGAAAATTGGTCCAGGTTGGACAGGGCTTGGAGCAACCTGGGCTAGTGGAAGGCGTCCCTTGCCCACAGCAGAGAGTGGAACGAGATGAGCTTTAAGGTCCTTTCCAACCCAAACCGTTCTGGGATTCTGGGATTCCACCATTCTGTGTTTCTGGTTCAGCTGAGACTCCATGCCTCACTAGGAGTCTTTCAGCAAGGTCCACAATGGAATCCTCATTCTGAATTTTACACTTCACCTCCACTGTCTCTCCTGGTAGTCCCCTCTGTCTGCCTGGACCTGTCCTTTCACGAAAGGCCAGTGCCCTGCACTTGCTGCCCGTGGCAGCTCTTCCCGTCCCCGCTCCCCACCCGGCCCCCCCGCGTGTCTCAGGTCCCCAGCTCCGTCTGTCACCACCAGCCTTCAATCCCTGTCACCCCCAGCTCGTGCAGGATGTGTGTGAGCACTGAGCCGTCCCTCCTGCTGGGGCAGTCACCTCCAGGCAGCCGGGAAAGGTGACTCCTGCCAGAGCAAGGGCTGTGCTGTCAAAGTCTTTAATCCTTAGAGATCACAGCTGCTCCACACAGGGTCGCTGCTGTCTCCTTAATCCACCCCGAAACCTCAGGGAGGGAAGCGCACAGGGACAACTGCAGCGTCCATCCTGCTGCTCCACCCTCCCGCTGCTTTGGCCACTCAGGCTGTTGGCTCGGGCAGGGATGGAGCCAGTTGGCTGTGCCCAACATCACCACGGGCACTGCTCTGCCCTTCCACTGCTGCTCTACCCACCCCCTCTCCAGCAGCCCCAGAAATGGTCGAGGTGGGATTTTAATAAAGCCTTGCTGGCCCCTCTCTGTGCCCAAGTGCAGGCAAGGGGCAGAGAGCCAAATGCCAGCAGCAGTTGTTCTTCCAAAGGGGAAATATGAGGTCCTTGTGGTCAAAAAGCAGATGACGGACCCCATGCAGCCTGAAACCCATGAGCAACTTCTGAAATTGCCCTGTAGGTACCATCCTCCTCCTCCTCTCTCAAGTCCAGCCCCAGGGAAGAGAGTCACAAAAAGGGAGCAGAGGAGTGCAGGAGTCAGGCCAGCTCAGAGCAGCTTTGGAGATGAATATTTCAGTGAGTTTCTCCGTTTTTGTTCAGTGTGGAGAAAAGAAGGTCTCGTTGTGGCCTTCTAGTACCATAAAGGGGCTTATGAAAAGGAGAGGGAGGGATTTTTTTTTATGGGCAGGTAGTGATAGGACATGGAGGAGTGGGTTTAAAGTCAAAGCAGGCAGGGTTAGTTGGGATATTGGGAAGAAGTTCTTCCCTGTGAGGGTGGGGAGGCCCCGGCTCAGGTTGCCCAGAGAAGCTGTGGCTGCCCCTGGATCCCTGGAAGTGTCCAAGGTCAGGTTGGATGGGGCTTGGAGCAACCTGGGACAGTGAAAGGTGTCCTTGCCCATGGCAGAGGGCGGAATGGGATGAGTTTAAGGGTCCCTTCCAACCCTAATCATTCTATAATTTCTCCCCTCTAAAAAGGCCTTCATAGCCAAAGACTGTGAGGCACAATCCTAATTCCTACTGACACTTCACACCACAAAATATTCACATCACCCCAGAGCCAAAGATGCACAAATAAACAAAAAATAATCCCTGGTTTAATACTGCCTTGCACAGGACCCACTCAGGATGACCTAGAATTGATGGATCACCAATTTCCTTTCACCAGCCTGCCTGAAACCTCGTATCTGCTTGAGAGAGCAGGCGACGCTCCACAGGAGGAGAGCCAAGAGCAATACTTCTAATCCTGCCTTAACAAACATGACTCACCCATTTATTTTCACTGGTATGTTCATGGTTATTTTAAGCTTTGTCTAAAGAATGCCAGCTACTGTATAATAACTGCAATGAAAGATGGCAGTGTTTTTATTTGGCTTTACAACTAAAGATGTATTTTTAGCTCCTTTAAAAAAAAAAAATCAAAAAAACCCAAACCACAACAAAACCAAAGCAAAACTGGCCTGTAAATTATTTTAGAGAGTTTGGCACTGATTTCCTAAAGCAGATCCACAGGAGCAAGTTCTGCTTCCAGGCCAGAGTCCACATGAGAGAAAACTGGTGGCCCGGGTGCCACTGGCTCTGTGCTTCCCTGGGCAGATCTCACCTCACACGTGAGGGTTTAAGAGCTAAAAGACTGTGCTTTGCGGGGTGTTTGGATTCAAGTCTCAATCCAAACAGCCCTGCTGTGTTTCCCCAGATTCTTCCCAGCACTTAGGTGGGGTAAGATTAATCCTTGGCGTGCTGGATCCACCCTTGCTCTGCTCCCTTTTGTGCTGGGCACCCGGGGCTGTCCTGCAGGGTCGCACCATCAGCTCTCGTCAGGAATCCATCTGCTCCACAGTTCTCCATCTGCTCCCACAGGGAGGGGCTGGGTGTTGGCCGGGGTTTCCAGGCAGAGGGGAGGATGAGGATCAAGACTCCTGGTCTCTGCTCCTGCAGACGTATCAGTGGAGGGGAGCATGAACACCCAGAGCCTGAGGCTGTCCTCCCTCCTCTGGAATGGGCAAAAAGGAAAACAACATGGAATACCCAGCCCAGCACCGCAGGAACTTGGTACTGAGTAGTCAGAGCCCGAGGCTGAACGAGCTTGTTGGGGGGGAAAGATCAGCACTTTCACCTTCCTTGGCAAGATTCGAAGACTCACTTGACTCTCAGCGCTGGGAGAAGGGCTACTGGGGGCTCAGCTCTGCAAAAGGACAAGCAGAGACTGCTGGCTGCTTTTGGAATGTCTCCAAACCCCCTGAATACCGACAGGAGCTGGAGAAGGGGGGGGTAAGGGTTAAGCACCTGCTCACATGGGTGACACCTTTAGTTTCACACATACAAATCCCTGTTACAGATTCCTTGGAGCTGGCAAACACAGAGCTCCCCAGGGCCAGGGCTGGTCACTCTGACGTGGCCACAGCAAGGGTTTCAACCAGGCCTAAGCAAAGCAAAGGGCTGCAGTCCCCAAGAGTGAACACTCGAGGCAATGGGTCTCCCTGGACACCCCTGTGCATGTCTGGGGGTTTGCATCCACCTGGGAGGAATCCCTTCTCCCTCCATCACACCAATTTCCAGTGCACTGGTGTAAACCTCAGTTGCTGTTTGGGAAACAGAAGCATCTTAGGGACAAGGGACACTGAACTTTAAATGAACAAGGGAATAATTAACACACAACCACCTCCAGCCACCCATTCTCCAGCCTCCCAAAACCCTGAGTATACTCCATCCCATAACTTCATTTCTCCTTCCCCACACTTTTAGGTGGAATAAATCCCCTTTGTTTTCCCCAGGAGACAGAGGAGTGAGGAAGGCTTGTGACTCTGCTGGTAAAAAATGCACTACTGCCCACACGGGCAGGGATGTCCTCTTGGTTTTACTTTCTGGTCCATGTTTACTCCAGGTCTCCTGGCAAATCCACAATACACTTCTGCCTCCATGCAGACCAGAGCTTCCCTAGCCATTTTCCATCAGGAAGTCACTGTCAGCCTCCCAGAGCCACTCGCTATTCCACAGCCGTTTTCTGCCCCCTTGTGAAGCTCTGCAGAATTCCACGGCTCTGCTAAGCCACACTCCCTTGTTTCCCAGGCAGAGACACGAGGAGACGGTGACTGTCCCCAACTCACATCACCAAACGTTTCCTGAGTGAGAACAAAAGGCTTTAATGGCCACCACCTCTCCCAAAAACGTGCATTGCTCCCAGTTCTGCAACAACCCACCCTGGGCTCAACCCTGTTTTAGCTGCAATCAATCACTTTGTAAAGCCTTGAGCCAGGAGATTCCCTCTTGTGCTTCTGGCCTTGGCAAAGCTCTGGCTCTCTCCATCCAGCTCAGCACTTCCCCAGGATCCCGTGGGAATAAAGGCTGAACAATTTATGGATTATAAAAGCCCAAGAGTGTCTGCAGGCTCTTCCTGCCAACAGCTCCTCGGGTGCACCAGCCAGTGTGTTGCAGGGTTCATCCCTCCCTCCCCTTTTCCTGACCTTATTTTGGGAATTACCACCTGTGGGACACTGGGATTTGATGGATTATCCCAGAGACAGGGCAGGGAAAAGGCAGGGATGCAATAAGCAGTCTGGGGCTCAGCATGTTCCTGCCCACTGGCGACAACAGTTATTTGTCCAAAAGGAGCAGAAACTTCCTTGGCATTGATCCACACTTGGTGCCAGCACGGACCATACCAGCATGGCCCAAATTTCCATGGCAGTCCCAGCATGGCCCAAATTTCCATGTCAATCCCAGCATGGCCCAAATTTCCATGTCAATCCCATATCTCCCCCCTTGATTCCACGTAAGGACAGATGGGATGTGGCTCATGCAGACACTGAAGCAGAGCAGGGACAGCCTTGCTGTGTGTGTTGCTCTCCAAGCACAGCCCCTCCACCAGAACCCACCATCTCACCAACAAGTCATCCAGGGATGACAAGTCATCCAGGGAAAGCAGCACATCTTCCACCAACCCAGCCAAACCAGCCAGGTACCTCCATAAATCCACAGCTGAGATTCCCCCTGTGCCTAAAACCCACACTGCTGCCCCTCCACAGCAGCAAAACTGAGGCACAGAAGGGGCTGGGACTCAAAATCCCCCAGTCCTGTTAGAGACCAGCAGATTCACCCACACACTCTGGCTACAAAAGCCTCGCCAGGTCTAAAAGTCCGCTCAGCAAAAGTGTCAGTGGAAGATGCCAAAGGCTCCCTGGGCTCCCTTTCCTCTTGCCCGGGCATGGAATGCCTTCACCCAGATTGTCACTGGCCCCATCAACCACCTGACCCCAGGCTGTCTCTTCTGTAGCCTGGAAACACCAGAGGGACGACTCCCCCCCCTTCCCACCTGTACACAGGACGACATTCCTTCTGCCTCGAGGAGACAGGATCCCCAGCGGAGCACTCACAGTAACTGCTGCCGAACCAATGACACGGCCAAGGAGCTCCTGCTGCTTCACCTGCGCCTTTCCCTGCGGGCTGGGCTCGCCAAAGAAGTCAAGAAGGTTCCCCAGGATGAAACCGGCCAAAAAAGAGCGGATTTAAGTTAGAAACGTCGCTCCTCTCCAAAGAAACCGTGCCAGGACGGAAAGGTTTGGGCGACCTTCGCGTTTCGCGCGCGCACCCGTAATTCGCAGCACGCTCGAGAGGCAGCAGGAGCCCCTTTCCCAATTATACGGGCTGACACGTTTTTTGGTTTTTGTGGGTTTTTTTCACACTCCAGCTGCACAATTGAAAGCCAGGCTCACAAAGGTGCCAGGCGAAAAAGCTGTTGCTGGCTCCACCTTCCGCTGCACGCACCGAACTGCGCCGCACACTTTTGCTTCTCAGCTTCGTAATCGTAAAACCGGCCTCAGAGGGTCTGAAAATGAAGCTCGCCACTAAAACTGCTCACGCACCGAAGGGACCAGGACAGAAAGCTCAACAGCTTGGCTTTTACATTCCCGCTGTGGCTGTTCATCAGCACCGTGCACTAAAAAAAAGGCACTTCAGTTCACCAGGACACTCTAAACGGCTGTGCATGGAATGCCAAGAGCGGCCCACAACCTGCAGATCAGAGCCTGAGGGTCAGGGCTTTCTTTCCCGGGGGAAAGCGCGGGGAGGTGTCACAACCTGAGCACCAAAGGTACTTCTGTGACAGCATCCAGGAGACAGGAGAGAACGGATCAAAACCTTCAATTCCCTGGATCCTCAGACAACCAAACGCTTCCCTGGGTGAAATGGTCCTTTTGGTTACATTTTACACAACGCTGTACAGACAAACGGTGGATTATGTAATTAAACCATAATGAAGTAAAATCTACCACAAGTACGTGTTTCTTTCGGAGGGGGCAGCTCCTGAATGCCAGCCCCTGTCTGCTGCAGTTTTCACGTATAATGGTTTGATTCAAAGAAATCAAACTCAACACCTTCATACTGTTAAGCCCTCTAGTGTTAGGAATAGTTCTTCCATAAACACTCCACTGAAACAAGGGATAAACTCCCTTTAACATCTCAAGCCCTTCCTTGACAGTCAATCATTTCATTGTTACAACATTAATCTTTACCTAAAGCTAACCCAGACTTCTTTTACTTAAAACAACCTTTGAAACAGTTTCATATTTTATTGCCACAAGACATCATCATCATTTTTTAGCTGAAGATAACTTAAACTTCTGGTTAATCTTTGATTAATTTAGCTCTCCACAGTGTATCTTCGTTACAGGATTCATCGTACTTGATTAAAAACCAGACCAGGCTCCCCCCGGCACCGCCCACACTTGGTATCTCCCGCCTCCCCCGGAGCCACAGGTCCCGCCCCCCTCACGTCAATCACGCCAGTTCCCGCCGGTGATTGGTGAATCCTCGGGCCCCCTGCCCGAAGCAGCCAATGGCGGAGCTGTCCCCGCCCGCAGCCAAGATGGCGGCGCCCAGTGCGGGCCTGACGGGGCTGCGCCGCTTCCTCCCCCGCGGGAGCTGCCGGCGCTCGGAGTGGGGTTTTTTTTGTGCCTCTGGGGCCAAAAGCCGTGGGTTTTTTGCTTCTGGATCGTCCCCAGGGGCTGCTCAGCTCTGGAGCGCTGCCTTGAGCCCCGGGGGAAGCCGCGGGCCCCGGCCGGTCCGTGAGGGCGGGGAGCGGGACGGGCCCGGCGGAGCCGGGAAAACAACAACAAAGCGAAGGAGCAGCCGACAAAACGAGGCGGTTTGTGCGTGGGGGCGGCAGGGAGAGGTCTTGCTCACTGGCTTTATTGCAGTTAGGAGGGGGTTAAGCAACCCAAAGCAATAAAACAGCCTCTCCTGCTCCCAAACTGCAGAGGCCCTTCAGTGTCCCTGAAATGTCACCCAGGCACCGTGTGCGTTGGAGGGGTGGCTTTACCTTCTTCCCCCAGGCCCTGTGCCCGTGGGTTTTGCCCAGATCCGTGTCCTGAGCTCTTGTTTCCCCTCATTTCTTCCAGCAAAAAAAAAAAAATCTTCTCATCCCTGTGCTCCCAAATGATCCCTCTCTCGATGCCGGCACGGATGAGAGGGAGGGATCAAGGGTGCCCAGAGAAGCTGCGGCGCATCTGCAGCGTGTCCCTGCCGGGGCTGTGCTGGTGGGAGTCCTGAGCAGCCCCTGAGGTGGAATTCAGGGTGCTTTTCCCTTTGGGAAGGATAACTCCCCTCTGGGATTCCCAGGAGTTCACAGCCCACGCTCCTGGCAGGGCAAGGTGGTGGATGGATTGCCCGCGGGCAGCCACGTTTCGCTCCCCTTCCCTGGATCCAGGTGCTGCAGGAGGGGGACCCGGTTCCCTCTGGAGCCGGCAGAGCTCAGCAGGGAGCGGCAGCCTCTGGAGCAGCCTCTGCCCTCGCTCCTGCCCGCCCCGCAGCCCGTGCCATCCCTCCATCTCCAGCGAGTGGAGCTGCAGGACTGCGGAGCTCCCCGGGGACAGCGGAGGGAGAGCGCAGGAGGCTCTGCGATTCCAGCTCCTTCAGAGGCTGGAGACACTTCGGAGCCCCCTGAGCCTTGTTTAAGAGCCGCCTCGAACCAGCTCTTCGTTCCTGGGTGATGAGATTAGAGCAGGGGTAGCTGCAAGCCCAGGGGTGCTTTGTTTCCAACATCATCTTTGTTTCCAGAGCCTGTTCCAGAGTGGGGCCAGTGCAGCTGGTCTGGAGATGCAGACCAGGGGGTGGCTGCTGGAGCAGCCAGAGGGAGGGGAGAAAGGAGCAACCTCCCACACAGAGGGGTCTGAAAGGCACTGGCTGGGCCCCTGGAGTGCTCTGCCCCTGCCCTCTGAACTGGAATCCCTTTCCTGCCCCAGCACTGGGTGTCTGGGGGTGAGTTAGAGGGGTGCAGGCACCGAGAGCTCATCTTGCTTGGCTGAGTCACCCCCGAGTGCTCTGGGAGGTCTGGCTGAAACTGCTGCGACTGGCACTGCAGAGGAGTCAAACTGGACAAGTCTGGAGCGTTTCTAAACCCTCTGCAGCGCCTCAGCAGTGATTCAGCACTGATGGGAGCCCAACAGCTGCCCAGCTCAGCTGAACCTCTGGTGATCTGGGCAGTTTGTGCAGAGCTGCAGCTCCCAGGGCTCTTCCCCGCCCAGGGCAGGTTTCCTGCAGGGCAGCACGTCCGGACGCACGAGCTTCTCCAGCTCTGTCTCACCCAGAGGGACCTGTTAGCAACGGGCAAAGCTGGATGGAGGTGTCCACCAGACCTTCATTTCCTGCCTAGGCTTATTTCTGGGCCTGGTGACACGAAAGACAAACCAAAAACGCTGCAGCAGGATCATGTTGGCCCTTCCCTGCTGGAGGCAGTGTGGGCTGATTGCCTCCTGTGTCATCACTGAACATGGTCTGTGGGCCACAGATGTGGGATTGAACCAAACCCTGCTGTGTCTGTGCAGCTCCCTGGGGTTCAAGGAGTTTTCTTTGAAGCCAGGATGCAGCAGCAGTTCAGTCAAAGGTGATGCTGTGTGTGCTCAGTCCCCCTGACAGCAGCCTTGGGAGGCACCTTGATCCATGGGAAAGCTCCTGTTACGCCACAAGGAGCTGGGATGCGTGTTGTTTGATGAGGAAATCATCTCCACATCTGCGGCTCAGCTGCAGTTCTTGCTGTATGAGGGGACTCCTGAGGCCTCCAGCTTCACTCCCAGGTCTGTGCCCAGCCCTGGCACTGCCAGAGGGTTGGGGGGCTGCCCATGGACTGTGGTCCTTGGACTCTGTCCAAGAGCTCAGCCAGAAAGGATCATGCTGAAATTCGGGGCTGTTCAGCCTGGAGAAGAAGAGCAGGGTCTGAGGAGACCTGAGAGTCCCTTCCAGTGCCTAAAGGGGTTCCAGGAGAGCTGGAGGAGAGGGACTTTGGACAAGGACAGGACAAGGAGGAATGGCTTCCCACTGCCAGAGGGCAGGGTTAGATGGGATATTGGGAAGAAATTCTTCCCTGTGAGGGTGGGGAGGCCCTGGCACAGGTTGCCCAGAGAAGCTGTGGCTGCCCAATCCCTGGAGGTGTCCAAGGCCAGGTTGGACAGGGCTTGGAGCAACCTGGGACAGTGGAAGGTGCCCCTGCCCATGGCAAAGGGTTAGAACTAGTCTGTAAGATCCCTTCCAAACCAAACCATTCTATGGTTCATATGATTCTATGACATGAAACTTGAGTAAAGTCACCGGGAGCACCAAACCACAACGTGCCTGCTCTGGCTGACACTGGTTTCCCTTGTCCTCCTGGGTGACACAGGCTCCTCCTCGCCCTCGGCAGGCTCAGCCTCTCCAGCAGATGCAGATTTGCATGACAGACCCAGAGGCAGTGGCCTGTGAAGTTCTGTTACCCTGCAAATGACATTTCCTCTCATTTGCTCACTCCTGTGCGATGGAGCCGCTCTCTGACCTGCCCCAAGCTCTGGTCTGGGCAATGCCGCTCCCTCTGGAGTGGTTTTGGAGTACTTGGACGTTCTGGAGGTGCTGGTTTTTACAGCTCTGTTTTCTGTGCCCACAGCTTTGCCTTTGTCCCCTCTTTTGCCCTCTGTGTGGTCCCTTTAGTGGGACGGTGCTGCCTCACAGAATCTCCTGAACTGGAAGGGACCCCCAGGGATCATCAAGTCCAACCTTCAGCCCTGCACAGGACACCCCAACAATCCCACCCTGTCCCTGAGAGCGTCTTCCAAATGCTCCTTGAGCTCTGGCAGCCTTGGGGCTGTGCCCACTGCCCTGGGGAGCCTGTTCAGTGCCAACCACCCTCTGGGGGAAGAACCTTGCCCTGAGATCCAACCTGACCCTGCCCTGACACAGCTCCAGCCGTTTCCTCTGAGGAAGCTGAAGACACCACTGAGGTCTGTCTGACCTCAGTCTCCTGCAGCTGAACAAACCAAGTGCCCTCAGTCTCTCCTCAGTTTCCCCCTCCAGACCTTTCACCATCTTCACCCCCCACCTTTGCCTGCTCAACACCACAGGCAAAACCAGATTTCTGTGCTCTCTTTGCCCTCCTGTCCCTCACCCACCAGCCCCAGCTCCTCCCCTGGCTGCAGCAGCCACCCAGGCTTTCCACATCCCTGGTGAAGGGCTAGCAGCGCGTTGAGGTTGTTTTGCTTCCCCCGGCAGCCCGTGCCTGCCTTGCCCTGCCCACACCCGGCTCCCTCCCGGCTCCTCTGCCTTGGCGTGGCACCTCCTGGCCTTTGTTCCCGCCTGTTGCACGGCGAGCAGATGAAAGCCGACCTCGGAGCCTAATTTATAGCTACCTTGAAACTCAGTTTTGGCAGGGCAAAGCACGCCAAAAGATGTGGCAATGCCCAGGGAGCCGCACTCACAATGCTTATCAAACGATGCTTGAAAGGCTTGGTAATGCAAGAGGAGGGTTGACTTGCTTAATTCCAGCAGGGGATAAACTGCCTCTATTACAGGGACACGTGTTTGAGAGCGAGGAGCTGAGAGCTGCCTTTTAAAACTCGTCCAGCGAGGCAACTCAGCTCGGGGAGCCCCGGTGCGAAGGGCAGCCAGGCTGGGGAGGGGTAACGTGTGTCAGCAGGGCTGCACCACCCCCCCAGCCACCCACAGGAGCTCGTCGCCTTTAACACAATCGCAGATGTGAGTCAGCCGCGCCCTGACCACCTGGGGGATCTCTGGGCAGCAGGAATTCGTAGCCAGCACATCTGCAATTGGGACAATTGCTGTGCTGCCACCTGGGCACGGTCAGCTGCGTGGCAGCCTCGGCTGAGGCACAGAGCAGTGACCTGCCACTGCACATCCGTCTCTGCTCACAGAGGGTTCCAGGGAGCAGGTCCGGTGCCACCCACGCTCCCCCACCATCAGCTCACTCTCCGGCTTTGTTACAAGCTGTTCTACCCATCTTTCTCCGGGACGAAGCCTGGGTTTCGTGCTGCAAAAGCCCCACCCCACCGCTGCCTTCCAATTATTTCTGACACTTGAGTCACACGGAAAAATCCCTCTGAGAACAATAATTATGTCGTGGGCCACCACGTGGGTCTGGGGAGCGGGATCTGTAGATACAACCTGCTCTGAAGGGGGATAGCTCACAGCAGGATGGTCAGGACCCCATCCATGCTACCTGCCCAAGGACCAGGGATGACTCTCTGTCCATCCCACATTACCTGTGGTGACACTTCCACCCTTGCTGAGCAGGGAAGACCCTCAGGACACCCACAGGGTGGGTGGGAGTCCCCTTGGCCAATACTTCTTTGTCCCATTCATTGGGACAGGACTTTTCGTACTGGCAATGTTGAAAAAGTGTCCCAGTTGCAAATGTGCCCTCCTTGCCTTCCCACAGCCACGGTAAATGCTTTGGATGCCATGTGCTGTGCCAAGGACAAGTCGTTTCCCTTCCCAAGGAGGTTCCCTCCTCCCAAAGTTGCTGCTGGGCTACACCAAGGGGCTCTTTCCCCTTCTGTTCAGTTGCCCACAGTGGCAGGAAGTCTCCAGGACATGAGGCCTCAAGTGGAATATGGGATAGGAGTGTCTGGAAAACTTGTGTTAAAACCAGTTTCTGCCCAGAAAGCTCTACATTTTATTGTATTTTGTCAAATTGATTTAAATAAGAGATTAAAAATCATTCAGGACAGCTGCTGCTTGGTAACTACTGAAACATCCTCTCTGGTTGTCTGGATCAAACACTTGTACAAATGTCAGCCTGGTTTGATTACAAGAGGAACACTTTGATCTGCAGAAGCAAGGTAAGATTTTTTTTTTTTCATTTATTCCTGAGGGGCAGAACAGTCCTTAATGATGGCGTGATTTTAATGAAATTACGTGTTTTCCAGCCTCAGTTGCTGTGCCTTTAAAGAAAAGAGAAAGTGCTCCTTGGTGTCACACAAGTGGTGACCCTCCTCTGCCACCTTGGAGGCTTCCACTGCACGTCAGGGGTCTGGAGTTGTGGTGGACTGAAAAAGGACAAGTGGCACCGTGCAGAGGCTGCAACAGGGACAACTTCAAGTGTACATAAGGAAAAAGGTTTTCCCTGTGAGAGATGTGCAGCCCTGGCATGGGATCTTCGCTGAGGACATTCAAAGCTCGACTGGGCAAGGGCTGGAGTGACCCAAGCCCTGCTTGGAATGTGGTGTTGGGCTCAGGGCCTCCCAAAGTCCCTCCCAGCCTGAATCTCTCGTGATTTGCCTTCTCCTGCAGGGCAGTGACAAGTACCCACACGTGGAGCTCATGGCATCCTGCACTTGAGGAAGGGAGATGTCACCGAGTCACAGAGTCGTTAGTGTTGGAAGGGACCTCTGGAGATCACCCAGCCCAACCCCCTGCCAAGGCAGGGTCACCTGGGGCAGGTGACACAGGAGCACAACCAGGTGGGTTTGGGATGTCACCCAGAGAGGGAGACTCCACACCATTCCCTGGGCAGCTGTTCCAGGGCTCTGCCACCTCCATGGGAAGAAGTTCTGCCTCATGCTGAGTTGTGTTCCTTGTCCTGTCACTGAAAAGAGTCTGGCACCATCCTTGGAGATATTTGTGTGGACTGATGGGATCTCCCCTCTCTCTTTTCTTCTCCAGACTAACCAGGCCCAGCTCCTGCAGTCTGTCCTCATCAGAGAGATGCTCCAGATCCCTCCCCACCTTTGTGGCCTCCACTGGACCTTCTCTAGTAACTCCTTCTAGTTTATCCCTCGACGATGACCTATCTTGCTTGGGTTTTGGCAGCCTAGAACGGGGTGGTAGGAGGAGCTGCCCCAAAAGCACAGTCTTTCTCTGCACCAGGGCATGGCTGTGTGGGACATTCCTGCCTGCAGCACCTCAGTAGTCGTTTCCATTAAGAACCAAGGCTGGGTGTGTTTGTCCTCCAGCAGCAAGGCAGGAGGGCAGGGATGAGCTCTGGAGGATGAGCCTCCTCTTGTCCTCCTTGATTCTGTGCCCTGGTCAAGACATCAGATCCCAACAAAGGGCCAAGAGCTGCTCCTGCTTCCAGCTCCGCTTTGGACTTGCCAGGGAGTGTCACCACGTCCCTCTGCAGTGCCTGGGGCCGCTGGGATGTGGAGCAGGAGCTCAGCCAACTGGCTGGGAGGTGGAATAAATTGCATCCCTAAACCAAGGCTGAGGGGAGGTGTGAACCTCCTGTGCCCCGAGCTCTTGGAACTGCTGTGGGAGTCAGGTCAGGCTGTCCCAATCCGTCCTTGCTCCCCATGGGAAGGGTGGCGTGACTGGCAATCTGGGCTTCCCAGAGCAGCCCAACAGCCTTCCCCCCACCACACACAGAGAGTAGAACAACAGAAATCATGCTGGTGCTTCAGCACGTCTCCACGTGTGGATTTTTGCAAGGTGTGACCTGGCTAAAGGGACCCAGAGGCCATGCCAAGGGTCAGCACCCAGTGTGCAGGCACGACTTGGATGGTTGAAAATGTTCCTGACAGTCAGGGAAGACCCTTTGCCTCTTCTCTAGCACTGTTGATGAGCCTGATGATGGTTCATAAATTCCCTTCGAAAAATCTGTTTATCCCTGTTCAGTCTGAAGGGGAACAAGTGAATACTTGTCCATCTTGAAAACCCAGTTCAGGATGGACTGGTCCTGGAGAGCAGGCATGAGTGAAACAGAGAACCCCTGGATGACATGTGCTGATTAGCCTCAAATAGTATCTCTAATCACTAGTGTTAGATTTCACTGTTAAAATAAAACATATCCTTCAGAAAGGATGTTAGTAGCATGACTTGCATAAATCTATTGAGTGGTTCACAGCAGTTTTTATTTAGCAGGTTTCTTAGTTTATTTAGGAGATAGAACGAGCTTCTAGGTTATCTTGGGATTATTATTGTCATCAAAGTCCCTCCCTGCAGCCCTAAGTAGATGCCAAGTGAGTAAATAACAGCCTGTGAGAACCACCTCTACCCCACGCTGGACATCCATGGGCCCTCTTCATCCCCACTCCTGGTGTCTGCCCCTGGCACCACAGGACGGACCTCTGGGCCTTTGGAATGGGGTGGGATGGAGGATGAGTCCCCCTGGGTCAGCTCTAAGTGTCCCCAGTGTGGTGCAGAAGGACAGACCATGGCATCCCAGGGCCTTTGCTGGTGGAGGCCTGGTGCCACTCACTTGATCTTGGGAGTAACTTGGGAGTCTGTGTTCTCTTCTCAGTCATCTTCTCTTCTCCTCCTTGTCCAGGGCTCCTCAAGTATTGCAGGTGGGAGAGCACAGCCCTGAAGGTGGGTGGAGGAGGGTCTCCATCATCGTGGCCCGGGGCATCTTCACTCCAGGGAGGAATCAGGTGCTGTGCAGGAATCAGAGCCTTCCCGAGGGCAGGGCAGCAAGGAGGGTGGGGAAGCAAAGTCCTCCACCAGCTGCTTTTCCAAAGGGCTGAGCATGCCCTCAGTGTGACTTGTCAACCCCACAGCTCCCGGTGGGCACCGGTGCCCCATGGGGTTAACGGTGCAGGACACTGTGCTCGGGGTCAGGACAACTTTTTCATCTGGAGAGGACTCACCTACGCTGGGAGATGCAGACAAATCCTCCTGGAATTAGAGCAGGCAAGAGGCCAGGCCTGGAGGACAGGTAGTGAGATGGCATCACCAGTAATCCCAGTGCTCGGGCTGGGGATCAGTGCTCTGATCCTCCCCATGAGAGGACAGCCATGCCACTGGCAAACTCTGTCTCTGTGCTTAAGCTGGGATCAAACTCTGACAGGATTCCCTATCACAGGGTGTGGGGAGAATCCCTCTCACAGAATCCCAGAATCCCAGGATATGCTGAGTTGGAAGGGACCCAAAAGGACCATCCAGTCCAACCCTCAGCCCTGCACAGGCCCATCCCCAAGAGTCACACCCTGTGCCCCAGAGGATCATCCCAACCCTCCTGGAGCTCTGGCAGCCTTGGGGCTGTGCCCAC
>JAYRBT010000075.1:1686122-1723711 GCA_036023395.1 Myiotriccus ornatus
TACCCTTCTGACTCCCTCTCTGGTCCCACTGGTGGGGGTGTGAGTGGCTGTGAGGGGCTCGGGGGCTGGATGGGGCTGAACCACGACATCGGCTGAAAACTCAGGATGCAGGAATGTTCCCCCTCCATGGGAGAGTTCTCACCAAACCACCACACGAGGGCGGTGAGGACTTGCTAAAGGAGTCAGCGTACCAGGAGTAAACCGGCCGAAGTGCAGATCCAGGTGGAAAGCATCGCTACCCTCAAAGAAACTACGTGAGGACAGAAAGGTTTGGCTGACCCTCCCCTTTCATACGCGAACTCCTATTTGCACCACACTCGAGAGGCAGCACGGACTCCTTCTCAGTTGTATGTACTAATAAATTTATTCACTCTCCCAGAACCCAGCTGCACAACTGGGAACATCCAGCAAGAACAGAGCTCACAAAAGTGCCTCATTGTTCACACCTGGGGCTGCCCCACCTGGGACGTGACTCCCCTCAGTGCTCCCAGTATCACTGCAGCAATTCCATGATTCCACCTCTTCCTCGGGCTTTTCTCTTTCCACAGCATGCCATGGGGCTGCTGACAGTGGGAATCCTAGAGCCAGGAGCACTGGAAAGCTCCTCAGTGGTGTGGGCACAATGATGAACTCAGAAAGGCAGAGTGTGACTCTGGATGCCTTTTGATGGGGAACTGCTCTGCTCTTCCCAGTCTCCTCCACTACCTGAAAAGAGGGGATGATGTAACTTTCTGCTCTAATATCACCTAAAATCCTTGAATGGAGTTCTGAGCAACCCAAGCTAGTGTGGAAGGTGTCCCTGCCCATGGAAAGGGGTGGAATGAGATGACCTTTAAGGTCCCTTCCAACCCAAACCACTCTGAGATTCTATTATCTACCACTGACGTGTCTTACTGATATAACAGGGTGATCCTAAGGCTCTGGTAAGGTTAAAGAGTTTCCTCTAGCCTGAAATGAAGCAGTGCCTGCCCTAACTCCTTCCCACTGGAGGTGGAGATCTGCCCAAACACCTCGTCCTCACAGCCCTGGGTGTGCAGATGTTGCAGGGAAGTCTCTACAACAGAGAGACCTGGACTTGTCTGCAAGCACCACCTTCTCCCTCCTCAGAGAAGTCATTGTTTCATCACCATTAGGGCAGCCCACGTGGCTGCTGTGGGCAGTGACATCGTGTCATGTGCCTGGGTGAGATATTTGTCATGTGAACAGGGAAAAGGTTTCTCTAATTAATGCTAATCGTAGCATAGATTGGAGGTTTGTGTGCCACATTCCTGTTAGAAGGAAGGCCAGGTGTGCTGGGGCACTGGGAGCTGCCAAATTTAGAGAAATGCCAATTTAAAAGGTGAGGTCCAGGGTGGAACATTACTACTTCTTTTCTTTCCTATTCAGAATAAAGGTTGTCAGTGAAATCAGCAGCAAAAATGTTGATTGTGGTGTCAACCCTTAAAATCAGTGTTCTGGGAGGAGGGCAGGCAGATGGGAATGTGCTCTCTGGGCCAGTGTCAGCAAGTCCAGACCACTGCCAGGGCCACTCCTTAATTCTGCCCCTGTTTCAGTGCACTAAAGTGGGGAGGTGCCTTGGAAACTGCTTCATTAATCGCTTCACCGACTGTTTAGACACAAACAAAAAGCAGCTCAGCTTCCACGAAGGTGAGAGAGAAACACGAACCGATTTTTGCTAAGATTAGAGTCTCCCAAGAGAAGATTTCAACCCAGAACAGACCTGTTATTTTGGATTTCCAACTGAATGTTTCCAATTATTCACCAAAGCAAGGCAGTGAGGGTGCTGGTGTGGGGGGGAGCAGGACACAGGCTATAGACAAGGCTGGATCCATTGGTATTGGGATGGTCTTGATAAAAGAAATATGAAGCCACAAGAACTTGCACCCTTTTGTTCCAGGACAAGAGAAAATGGCTCTTTTGGACCTTTTCAACTGAGCGGAGGTTTTTAGATCAGTGGTGGGCACTGCTGCAAGTATGGCTGGATCAGGAAATTTTGGGGGGTTGGGGGCTAATTATGCAGTTTGGATGAGCTCAGCCCCTCCTGTCCCTCCCTTTTGAGCTGAACATTTCACTCAGCTAAAAGCTTCCTCAGCCAGGGAGGTGCATTTAGAGCAGCCAGACAATGCTGTCTAAGGGGGACGAGTGAAAAAAAGCACCCAGGACGTGGCTTTTCCTTTATTCTCCATCGCAGGAGTTGATATTTCTGGACGTGCAGTGGCCTGTGTGAGCAGCAGCACCCCTCAGGCTCCCAGCTGGTTAATCCTGCCAGCACAGCAGCACCAGCTCATCCAAGGTGTTCATGTGCCAGTGCTTCGGGTCTGAGAGCTGCACGCCTGATTCTGAGGTGATTCATTGCCCCACAGAAGTGAATTCCTCAAAGTCTTTCTCTGGAAAGGACTTGCACGTCAGAACCCATGTGTGTGGTGTTTAGGAACACACTGGATTCCCAGGACAAGGCAGCTCTGAGGTGACCTCTTTGCCACTGCAGATCTGTGAAAGAACGATCTGCTCTGCTGTCAGCTCAGTGCTAAAATATTCCACCTTGGGGAGGCAAGAGAACCTCTTGGCATCTGCCAGCCTGTTCCTGCTGAGTCCTGGCTGTGCAGCTGGGGCAGCTCCTGGGTCATTTTAATGCCAAAGGAAGAAGATCCTATTTGGGGTATTGCCCTGTGTTCTCACAGGCACACGGATTCCTTCATTTCTTTTGGCTAATGGAGCTTCAAACTGACCCACCCTGGATGCTCTGTTTGCTCAAGGCCAAGCCTGGCTTTGTCCCCAAAGCTGGGATGAAGAGAGGAGGGACAGATGAGCAGGGTCCCTCAGTTTGGAATGGTTTCTGACACGGTAATGGAGACATGAGAAGTGCCAAAGGGCATGGGGGGGCATTTAGCCTGGTAAAACAACACACCTAAAACCCAGGGCATCACTGAGGGACTCACACCATCTGTGTCCCATCCTGGGGCAGAGCAGAGAGGGGCCGAGAAACAGTTTCTGCCTTTCCACAGCAGGATTTCCCAATCACTGTTTATGCCACCTGGGCCACTCCTATTCATACCCACCTGGATTTCTCCTACATTTCAAGCCCCACCTTGGACGTCCGGGTACCTCACTCTGACACAAAGCTCACCCAGGGCTGTGCAACAGGTTTACAACGCAATTTTTTTTCTAACTCCTTGCCCCTTTGGAAAGAGATGAGGAGCAGTGCAAGGGTTTGAAAGCCAGGGAGATGTGGCAGTACCTGCTAGGAGGGAATTAGCAGCGGGGGCTTGGCTTCCCTCTGCTTTTCCAAAGCACTTTGGATCTAGTGCTTAGATAAACACCATCTACTTAGTGCTGCAAGACTGGGTAAGGAGGTAAAACACACGGATTTACAAACTATCTCAATAGTACAGAGATGCAATTAGGAGTCAAACACGGCCCGTGTGGCCTAATCCGTGGGTTTGGTTTGGGATTGCAGTAACAGAGTTGTCCAGCTGTGTTTGGAAAGCAGTGCAATAACATATCACACTTCTGGCTCCCTGCTCGTGCTGCTGACTTGGGGGAGGAGGCCTTGAGCCCAAGGCTGGAACCAGTGGGAATGCTGGCGCTTCTGCAAGGCTGGCTCTGTTTTGTTTAACTCAGCTCATGGGGTGGGGCATCAAAGTTTTCCTTGAGCTCAGGAGCTCTGTGTGCCTCCCCAGTGGGTTTCAAGCGCCACATCCCTCTTGCACCTCGTAAGCAGCTCAGAGAAGCTTCTGGAATCAACCTCCTCACTGCAGTTAATTCTTAGGTGTTCCTTGCACTGAGGAGTAGATGGGAAATTATTAGCAGTGCATTTGTTCTCTTCACTAGTCATGGAATATATTTATTCCCCTCTTGAGTCCAAAGTGGGTTTGGAAGCCTTTTTGCCTGAGGATATTGGGTAGATTTTCCAGAGAAATATGTCCAAGCCGTGGTTGATGTTGTTGTTTGTGTTGTCCAGTTGCCTCTGACCTTGCCCAGCTCAGAGCTGGCTTTCCCTGTAGAAGTTTCCCAGTGTCTCTTCAGGCTGCAGGGCTAAGAAGGCTTTGCATTTTTGGGTGGATAATCAGTAAATCACTGGGTTTGCTAGGCTTTTTTCCCCTTCCTCTTTACTTCTTTACGAACCTGTTGCTCTACTGAAACCTCGGCCATTTCAGAGGCAGATGAAGCCACAAGTTGTTACCTGGACTCTGTATTTTTGCCTTTTATTTAAGCAGACTTGGACCCTGAAATTGTGAAACGAGGAAAACAACCTGGGTTGTGATTTTTTTTTAGTAATCCAACCAGCCTTTCCACTCCCTGGGATGGGGTTTGGTAACTTTTTACAAATGGGGCAAGAGAGCTTTGAGGAGCCTCTTGCAAGACTCACACCAGGGAATATTTGTTGATTCCTGCCTCCCAAGAGGCTGGAATTTCGTGCTGGTCCCCTGGGGTACCACTGAAGGAGTTTCACTACTTGGAGAAGCAGCTTTTTCCCTCCTGAGGAATCATTTGTGGAGCTCCCCCCGAGCTGCTTCCCTAACACATCAGTGTGACGTGTCCCCATGTCCTGGGGCTGCCCAGGAGCTCAGTGCTCACCTCAGACACCCTGCAATGTAATAATCTGATTTTAATGGGTGGCCTCAGGCATTAAGACATCACACCATCCACTTCTGCCCACTGCTGCTCTTTCCCTGGACACTTGGCTTAGAGATTTATGACCAGCAGAGGGATATAAGACAGTGAGACCCAGCTGAGGCTTGGCTGGCTGTGGAAAACCCTCTGAAGGTGTTGGGCAGCTGCTTTCTCGTGGCTGGAGTGCTTGGTGTTTGCAGAGATGATAAGGATAAGTGGAAAAGAGGGAAGACCTTACTCTATACTGTTTAGAGGCTGCAGTTTCTTGATTATATACGAAGCTGGAGTGTTGTCTGCTTTGCAGGAATTGTCTCCTGGCATACTGGAATCTGCATCCAGGATCTATGGATCATCTTCAGGATCAATTATAGCTACAGCTGGATTGTGTGGGTGTGATATAGGTAAGAGCTATGTGTTTCTGTCCACTGGGAGCCTAAAGAGATCAAATATCTTGGAATTTGGGAGTTGCAAAAGGGACATTTTTAATTAATCGGTGCTTAATTGCTCAAAATTTTGCTTTATTGACTTCTGGAAGAGTGGAAAATATGGGTAAACTAACCAGCAGAGAGAAAACAGATTAGATATAGTTATTAAATAAGTCATGCATCTTATTAATTTGAATAAACAGTAAGCATGTCTAATACAAGAAACAGAAGTTCTCTCCTTAATAATGCATTTGGGGTTGCTGGTAGATTCCCAAAACACAGAGGGGAAAGAAAGTACATTAGCGGGGAACCAGGAGCCAACAGGAAGAAAAGTTTTACGAAGGCTTCTTGTCAATTTTCTCCCATATCTCCAAAAATTTTTAAGATGCCTCATGGAGAAAATCAAGAGAAATGGGAAAAAAACCCAAAATACTTCTGCTTCCTGCAATTTTGAAAGCCCTTGGAAAACTGGGGTCCACTCATGAGAGCTTTATCCCTAATGAAAATAATGGCTCCGTGTGAGCATTTCACAATGTGGTAAAATGCCCCTTTCCCAGGTAGGAAGTGCGACTTCAGCAAGTACATAACTAATTCATAACAGTATATAAATAATAATATAAGGGGTGTGGAATGATTGCTCTGCTTTGCTTCAGATGAGTTAAAGCATACCTTCCTCAGTCGCTTGACAGTCTCCTTCTGGGGGCTTGTTCCTGGAATCCATAAGATCTTAAGGTATAGCCTAGAAAAACACCTGCCTCCCAATGCCCACCAGCTGGTGTCTGGAAAGCTGCACATTGTCCTCACCCGTGTGCACGACTGGAAAACTGTGACCGTGACCGAATTTGCCTCCAGGGAGGACCTGATCCAGGTGGGAGCAGCCACAGCAAAGGGAGATGTGTGGGATTTGCTGCCTGGCCACGTCCCACAGCACAGAATCGGGGAATGGGTTGGGTTGGAAGGGACATTAAAGCCCATCTCGTTCCACTTCGTGCCATGGGCAGGGACACCTTCCACCAGCCCAGGTGGCTCCAAGCCCCATCCAATCTGGCCTTGGACACTTCCAGGGATGGGGCAGCCGCAGCTTCTCTGGGCAACCTGTGCCTCCCCACCCTCACTGTAGAAAATTCTTCCTTATCTCTAATCTAAATCTCACCCTTTTTTATTTCAAACCCAGCCCTAATCCTGGTCTCATCCCATCAGGCCCTGGTGCCTCGCTGTAACCCATGCTGTGATTTCTGGCCTTACCACCCTCTGAATACAGGCAGGGTAACAAGCTGAAATAATACAAACAATCAGCCCTTCTAATTGCTGGTTGGATCATCCTGAGTATGCAGGGAGCAAACTGAGGCATTTCACAGGTTCCCTTCCTACTTCTCCACCCTGGCTGTGGATATCAGGCATTGTCTGGTGCACAGCAGTGGCGCCCAATAACCCAGCTGGGGGTCTCTTTTTTGACATTCACAGATGAGCCACCATTCCCAAGGGCAAGGGGTTCTGTGGCTCTTTGCTCATCTCTGTCTGTCCTGTCTCACCCACAGGCCATACTGTGCAGCTGCTTCATCCCAGTGTATTTTGGACTTTTCCTTCCTAGATACCAAGGGGTGGTGAGTACCTTGTGGTCTGGAGATCCTGTCCCAGGTCAGGCAAAGGGCCCCTCTAGGCTGTGCTCTTTCTCCAGTGGTGGCATTAAGGGTGTTTATACCCGTGTTTGCCACCAAACTTGCTCAGTGCCACGTTCCCACAGTGTCTACAGAGGGAAGAAGGTGCCCCGAAGTCTGACCTTACTGCAAAGACAACTGACCTTCTCACAAAATTATCCATCCTCCCCCTGTCCCCAGGGTTGGCTCAACTCCTTTCTGCCGCTCTTTCCTCCCAGTTAAAGAGTGTTTTTGTGGCAGGAAGGGAGGAGGTGGTGGGTGTGGACCTGGAGCACACAAACCTGTGCTGTTCCTTCGAAGGGCATCTCTGTAGCTCCACAGCCTCAGCCCGGGTGGGGAGGAAGAAACCCCAAAGAGGACGCAGCACTGCTCTCCCTGACACCAGGAGGACTCAGGGTTCCCTTTTTTCCTCTCTTAGCGTTACGTGGACGGGGAACTGGCCATGTGGACAGCTGACTTCGTGTCCCAGACCACCATCACCGTGTCCGCGTTCGCCGGCGAATACGACATCTGCCCCAGGGACGGCGCCGCCGCCTTCTTCAACTTCCAGCTCTCTGATTGCACTCTGCAGCTCTCCACGAGGAACCTCTGCCGCTTACGGCACATTTTTCAGTTCCCCAAACTCCAAGTGAGCTGCTCCTCCCGGTACCCAGAGCCATGAGCCCCCTTTTCTCTGGCCCAGCCGCCCTGACTGGCACCTCCCTCCCTGCAGGTCCTGGACCGGTTTTTTGCCTGTGGCTACGAGGACACGGTCCTCTTCTTAAAAAGACTGAGTAAGTGACTGGGAGTGAGGAGCAGGTTGGTTGGGTACTTCTCTCACATTTTGGGGTTGCTGACAGAAGGTAAGAGGTGCTGCCAGTGCACCCAGAGGGATCCCTGCATCCCTGGCATTATAGGATTGTTTGACTCCCAGCCTCTCCTGAAGCTCCCTGTTCACTCTCTGGTGATGTCAGATCTTTCCTCTGCCACAGTGGGCATGGTAGAGCTTTCTCCCAGGGAACACAGGCCCCCAGGACCTGGACAGAAATGCAGACTCAGGTGCCCTGTGAGGTGTTTGATAACCCACTGATCACAGAGGAGCAAAGTTTGGAGATCCCTGACCCCCAAACCCAACTCCAATTAATCACGGGGTCACCAGTATCCCTGTTTTCCAGTCAACCCTGCTCATGTCTCACACTGCTAGAGAACAGGTCACTGGGGAACAGGCAGTGAGAGCTGGATTCTCTTCCCAACAGTTAATTTCCCTGTGGATTACTTCGAGGGCTTTACGCTTTCATTCACCAATGGATCATGCCAGAAAGGTGAGGAGACCCTGCACTTGAAGCCAGAACTGAAAGAACTTTGCTCCAGAGCCACAGACCCCAAGGAGGACACTGAAGAGGATTTAGGAATCACTCAGGCAGAAGATAAAGAAGAAGCTCCACACCACCTTGGCCACCACGAGAAAGGTAAAGAACCAGCACTTCCTTTAACCCACCAATTTTCATGAGCTAAGTGACACTTGGCCCAGGGCTGTCACTACCAAAAGAGGTTCTCTGGGACTTTGGAGGCTCCAGAAAAGATGTGAGAACATCAGGAATGGGGAAAAAAGTCCCCCCTGGCTCAGGGGTTGTTAGTGAGGCTTTATGCTGAACCTGGTTTAGGTGAGGATTAGGCTTGTAGCTGGCTCAGAAGGGCTCTTTGGAAAAGCAGCTCTTTCCATGGAGAAAGCCATTTATTTACTCAGCTTGCAAGGTAATAACAGGTTCTGTCCACACAGTCTTTCATTACAGGTGTCTCAATGGTTGCAGGGTCAGATCCAAATTTCTCCTTAGTAGCTCTGGTTGCAGCCAGAGAAATACTGAGTGCAAGGAAGGCACATCAGAGCTGCAGGTAAACCTCTACCTGTATCATTCCTGAGCAACACAAAGCAGGTTTAGATTCAAAACTTGTAGTTTTCTGCATTCCTGTGCAAAATAATGCTCTCTCCCATTTTGCTTTTGAATGGAAAACCAGTTAATCCTCAGCATTTCATCCCCCAGTTTGTGTTATTATTACCAGAGAAATACAAAGTATCTGCTGGAATGCAAAGTTTTTTACAATTTTATTATATATTTCCTTTTTCTTTTTGAGGCTTTCAACATTTCAGAATTTGTCAGCTTAGGTAAAATGACACAGCTATTTTAACATGCTGATTATTTAAAACGTTGCCACGTAAATAAAAAGTAAAAAAAAAAATTGTTCTAGGAGGACCACACCAAATAAGGAATATAAAGTGAAAAGAATAGGACTGTCACCCTTCCAGCTATAAAAATAAAAGCTTGGAAAACATAAAATAAAAGCAAGGAAGACCTTTCCATTGAAAACAAACCAGGTCTAGGCCCACTTAGAACAGGGAGGGAACAGCTCAGCTCAGGTACTCGAATCCAGTTTGTCTCACAGGAACTGCCAGAAGTGTCTGTCAGACAGAATAATGTGGTTTTCCTCCCTCTAGGGCCAGGCCAGCCACAGAAGAGCATTTTTGGCCCCGCTGCTGCCTTTAGCCCCAGTTTATGCTTTAAAGAGAGAATGAGCAACTTGCAGCCCAGCCTGAAGGCAGAGCCTGACCTGCACTGAGGAGCATAAGGATGTGACAGAGACATCACCAGCACAGGCAGGACCACAGCCCTTTCCATCCCTGCCCCAGACCCTGGTGCTTCCCGTGACCCACCTTTAAAGGAGGCATTTCAGAGTGGATCTATCCTGACTGGGTGCAGCTGGGTGCCCAGTCTGCTTCCTTGGGGTGAAACAAGGTCCTGCACAAGGTGATTCCAACTGATGCCAACCTTTATCCATCGCCTCTGGCCAAGCCTCCCGGTGCCCTTAGCTCCAAGCTCATGCAGAGGAGGCAGCACCAGCTGTGCTTCCTTGAAAAGGTGAGGGATTAATAAAGCAAAAAACCAGCTGATTTGAATACTGAGTTGTTAAATATTTCTCTCTCAGCAAATCTCCGCAGGTTTGGAGCAGGAAGGCTCTTTGCAGGGACTGTTTTGGGTTCGGTGTTTCTTGTAGGTTGGTTTTTTTACTGAAGTTCTCAAAGTCTTACTGACTTTTTATGATTGAACATCACGGGGGCAGGTGGGACACACAGGGCAGTTCAAACTGTGCTCCTGTTTGTGGCTGAGATTTGCAGACACATTTAGTGGATTGGGGTGTCCAATTCCTAGATGAGAATTTTCTAGGGGGGATTTTAATTCCCATTTGAAGTGTAACTGCTTGAGGCTGACTGAAATGGGAATATCCTGCCTGGAGGTGGTGATGGTCCTAAGAAGCCCAGGAACCTTTCCTACCCAAACCATTCCAGGATTCTACGAAATAAGCATCCAGGTTCTGTTTTCGCAAGCTCATTCCGGAGAAAATATTCCCAGGACTCTGATTTCAACCAAAGATAGCAGAACCTGGTGTGTTAATCTTTCACAGAGCTTTCAGAGTTAACTTTGGACCTGTTTACATCAAAGCAGCCTTCAGCTGCTCCCCACATTCATGCCTGAAGTCTCCAGGGCCCTTTGGATGAAACTTCCCTCTGTTCCATTTCAATCTGTGCAACTAAACAAGCTCTTTATTCACACCAACAGCTTGTGCTGTTGGGATCCTTTTTGATCCTTTTGTTGTCCATTGGGAACCAGTAAATGGGGGAGACTCAGTTGGGGTGAAGCCAGTCCATCAGTCCCTGATGTGCAGAGTGGATTTGGGATAATTAAGAGAGCTGCCAATTAATTCTGTGTACAGACCAGCAGCACGGGGTGTGTTTGCCTGGGTCCTACGCTGTGGGTGGCTGCAAATTACAGACAATTCCCTGAAAAGAACTAATTTATTTGTGAAATGTCAGGGAATGCACAGACTGCTGGACTCTGGAGTAGGAGGAGGTTAATCTTCAGGTTTCTCCATCCTTCTCCACAGCTGTGAATTCAAGGGGGATCCAAATGTTCTCCCACCTCCACAGGCAGGAGAAGCAGAGCTATGGGGGTGTGTGAAGTTCAAGAATAGATAATTGGTAAAACAACTTCAGAGAACCCGACAAAAATTGGTTCCTACCCAATGTGATGCTCCCTAAGGCTTCTCCTTTGCTCTGATGAAACTGCTCTCGAGTGGGAGGAAAACGCTTAAAATGTGGCATTTCAGGGCAAATTCCTGCCCTGTAATCTGCATTAAAGGAAGGGAAGGGATGCTGCTGGTGATGAGGAGGGAGACAGGGGAGTGAAACAGCTGTAGGTGCCTGCAGGTGAAGCTGCCCAGTGGCTCCTGCAGCCTGTGGTGGGTTGCAGGAGCAGCACCAGAGCTTTTCCTCGGCTGTCACGTTAAAGCAGGTCAGGCCTGAGCAGGGGCAGCAGCAGCACAGGAGGAAGAATCAGCTCCCAAGTGGAAAAAGAAAACACCCCCCAAAATATTCCATAGCCAAGGAGCAGCCGTGCTGGCGTGTGAGACGAGCTCTGGTTTCACCCATCCCTTCCCGAGGCAGCGGAACTCGGAGACCCCCAGGGCCCGCCCAGGCCAGTTACCTGTGGGAACAAAGGGACAGCTGAGTCAGGATCCATGCACCAATAGGGTTGAGCAGCCCCAGGGGTGTTTGACCCCAAAGGGCTTTCTCACAGCTGAGCAGTTCGTAGCTGTGTGGAGTCTCCTCGCCAGCTGCTCATGAAGGAACTTGCGAGCGGGTTTTGGGGAGATGTGACTTCAAAGCTGTCGGTGTGACAAGTTAAATGCCTCAAATCCTTGAGGGTTTAGTGCCAAAACATCTCTCAGGATCTTGGCGAATGTTCCTGATGTCCTGCCAGGACAAAGCCCAGCAGGTAAATATCTTGAACATGAATATATTGCAATAGGGAAGCAGCACTAAGCTGTTTTGTAACTCCTTTGATATATCAAAATAATATCATAGGGGGGAAAAAAACAGCTACTTTTAATGTGGGCTGCTCCAGATTTGGAGATTTTAGCCATGCTCAGCATCAGGGACCCTTTCCCTGTTCTCCCTTTGCTGAGGGTTTGCATCCCCTGAGCTTCTCACCTCCTGTCCACGGCTCTCTTGGGCAAAGCAGGCACCAAGGTTTGGAGGAGTTTATGGAGTCCTTGTGCCAGGGAGGTGACACCTTCCAGCAGCCCCCACACCTTCTTCACCCTGCAAGAGCAAAATAAACAGGCTGAGTTTAATGATGGGCAAAGGCAGGGAAAGGTGTTAACGGTGAGTGCACACTGTAATAACCTGTCCCACAACCAAGTGATCCTCTGGTGTTCCAGCAGCCATACCCAGCCTCCCTGAGAGTTTGACTTCAGGGAACACTAAATCCCTTTGTGTGTGCCTTCAGCTGCCTCACCACTGCTGAAGGCACGACCCCTGGCTTGTGTGTCATTCTCTGATGCCTCTCTCAGGATGTTCTTACCCCTTCCTGAATAAAGCTGGAAGCCTGTATGGCTGCAACAGGATCCTGGCCAGGGGATCCTGCAGTCCATTCACCTGCTCCTTCTTCCACAAGCCTGTGCCCATGAAAGACAACACAGAAGGAAATAAAGATCAGCAACAGAAATAATCAAATAAATGCAAGAATTCTTCTTGTCCAGCTGCAGCTCAGGTGGATGTTTAAGCCCAAGCCCAAGTCCAGCTTGAGCCACTCTTACAAAGCCTCTTCCCGAGCAGCTACTGCAGATGTAGAAATATTTACTATAATAAATAACTCAATAATGCCTTAAATATAACACTGCTCCTCTGGAGGACTGCAGCAGCCCCAAACCCGAGCTCAGCACCCCAAATCCTCTACCTGGCAGGAAGTAAGGGGTCAGGCTCTGAGGGACCCTCCTGCACAGGCCGGGGTGTGTCCCCTCGGATTGGGTGGAGTTGTTCTTCCCACAGGTGCTGCCGAAGCGGAAATTCCCATCGAAGTAGTTAAATCCAAAGGCATCTGTGGGGAGGGAGAGGGGTGATGTTTGTGTCTGTCGCACTGCGAGGCTGCCCATCGGGTCTCGGGGTGGCACTTACTGTTCCTGTACAGGAAAAGGGCAGTGTCCTGGTACCCCTGGGAGAAAATGTCGTTCAAGACCTGCAAGGAGAAAGACTTGAGGTCACTGAAGAGCCCCAATCCAGGCAGTGCAGGGTCTATCCAAAGCTGTTTGACCGTGGAGGGTCAGGATGGCCCATTTGGGAAGGCAGCAAGCACAGGTCGGTTTCCAGCCACCAAAACACCAGTCATGGAATCACAGAATGGTTTGGGTCGGAAGGGACCTTAAAGATCATCTCGTTCCATCTGGTCCTTTGCAGGTTGTGGACCCCCACCCCAGGTTGGCCACCCCAAATAGTGCCCTGTGGTAACAGCTGGTGCTCTCCCCTACCTTTGAAACCTGATCAATTAGTGGTGGAGATGGAGCCGAACCCTAAAGCTTGGGAAGCCGGGAGCAGAATTCATTTCTTTCAACCACAACAAAGCTGGGAGAAGCCCTGGTGGGCTTACCATGGTGCTGGGCGGGAAGAGAGCGTAGCTGATCCTGCAGAGGTTCTCTATGGAGATCTGGACGCTGCCGTTGAAGATCTGGAAGCAGAAGAAGATGGCAGGACAGTCCCGCGGGCAGATGTCGAGCTCTCCGGTGAAGGGGGACACGGTGATCACGGGCTCCTCCAGGCTGGAAACGGGCTGCAGGCCGGTGAATCCCCCGTCCACGTACCGCTGCGGGCAGGAGCAGAGGGAGGGTTTGCCCTGAGGGTCATGGCAGTGTCACCGGGGTGAGAACCAGCAGCTCCACGGGGTGACATCTCCCACCACGAACCAGTCCAGGCACGTCCTCTCTTCTTAAGGCAGCGTCTCTTCCCACCCTGACTCTTAATCCCCAGGCTTTACCAGCTCCTTCAGCTGCCCTGCCTATGGCACCCAGCCAGCTCCTCGACCAGGTGCTGTAATCCACAGCAGTTATTAAGATGGGAATATAATTACTTTAATTCGCAAAGCTCTGTAAAAAAAAAGAACAATTTGACAGTTGTGAGCCAATTCAAACATCACCAAATGTTGTATAACTTTTAAGTCCTGAGCTCGAGCAGCAGGGCCCCAGCTTTAATAATAGTCTGGAAACCCCTGGGGGATTGCTCACTGGGCAAGGAAAATGTCATTTGCTGTGTTCCAAAAGGAATCTGAATTTACCACCCACCTCAGCGGGATTTGAGGTTGCAGGTGATCAAACTAAATGTTCATGAAGTGACAGTGCAGAGGGGCCTCACACAGCAATCGTGGACCCAGGGAATGGTTTGAGTTGGAAAGGACCTCAAAGTTCATCCCATTCCACCCCCTGCCATGGGCAGGAACACTTTCCACCAGCCCAGGTTGCTCCAAGCCCTGTCCAACCTGGCCTTGGACTCTTCCAGGGTGGAGACCTTAAAGCCCCTTCCAGTGCCTAGAGGGGCTCCAAGAGAGCTGGAGAGGGACTTTGGACAAGGGCTGGAGTGGCAGGACAAGGGAGAATGACCTCCCACTGCCAGAGGGCACGGTTAGATGGGACACTGGGAAGGAATTCCTCCCTGTGAGGGTGGTGAGGCCCTGGCACAGGTTACCTGGAGAAGCTGGGGCTGCCCCATCCCTGAAAGCTCTGGAAAACACTGGAAAACTCTGGAAAACTCCTTCACCCAGACAAGCACAGGGTATGAAAACGCACAGGGCTGGGGGAGGATTCTCCCACAGACTTTCTGTGTCTGAGCCGTGCAGGTCTGCACCTGATCTAAGTGACACCTGCACTGCAGGCAGACCCTGCCCAGGATTACTGGATTGTGGCTCTAATTCCTGAGCGTGGGATTCCTCTCGTCTCATGTCGGAGATCTGCAAGGTAAGATTGAGTCACTCACAGCCTGTCTGTGGGCAAAGCCCACTCCAGATGGCAATTCCACCCAGCTCTGACCTTAGGATGGGATGGAGAACGAACTAAAAGGCTTTATCCTCCTCCATTAACTAGAGAAAAAGCCTGGACATACATAGCCCACCCTGCTCAAGGGAATGTGAAGTTCAAACACAAGAACACACTGCTGGGAGCATCTGTTTTATTGGGAATATCACTCACCACTCCTCGGTAGGATGGAGGAATGAATCCACAGTAAATAGGAAGGAAGCAGCTGCAGAGGAGAGCCTGGGAGAGGAGAGGGATTGCAGAAGTCAACGTTCCTGTCAAAGTCCCCCTGGACAAAAGCTGTTGACTGGGTGCCTGAAAATTCAGCCTTGGCAAAGTCTGGAGCCAGGCTGTCAGTGCCACCTGCACTGTGGCAAGAAGAAAGGCTTCAGGAAGGGGAAAACAGCTCATTTCATTAACGTAGAAATAACTCTCTTGAGCAGGGCAAAGCACTTCAGGTTTTAATTATTTTTTTAATTATTTAAAATTAATTAAATTTATCTTAATTAAGCTCTGCCAGAATTAATAGGTGCAAATCTACATATCACTGTCCAGCATTGCCCCGTGAGAGTGGCAAGGAGAAGCTCTGAGGCCGTTGTGCGTCTTTGCAGGTTTTTGGACAAAACCAAGACACCCTGACAACTCATCCTCATCCTGCTGGGATTTGTCCATGATAAAGCCACTGCTGTGGCATTTGCAACTATTTTCCAGCAAACCCATCAGCTGGGAATGAGCACCCTGGGTTGTCTAGAACAGGCACCACAGGGTGAGCTCCAACATCTCCATGGAGTTGCCACCCTCTGCTGTCTCCCTGTGACAAGCAAGTTTAGGACCTCACAGTCTAAACCCCTGGGATTCTTCCCCCAGAAAATGAACCAGATAATTCACTGGTTAATCAGCTGCTTGTTGTTTGGCAGCAGCTTTGTCCAGCTCTTTCCTCCCAGGAAAGTGCTGAGGCAACAAGGAAAACCACTGCCAGCGGGATTTGGCTGAGGAGAGACCTCTATGGAGAGCTGAGCATTAACAGAGCTCTTCAAGAGTCATCAGCACTTATTAGAGCACCAGCATCAGCTTTATGAGGCTGGAAACAAACCTGCTGCTTTTTTAGCGTGATTTGTTCCTGTCTGACTCTGGACCTCACATCTCCCTCCCTCCCTCCAAGACTCATGGAGCTCATTGTGGCAGGACCACAGCTCTGGCAGAGCTTCTTGATACTCTCAGTAGAAAATCTGGCAACTGCTGTGATTTTTATTACTCAGGGTAGAAAACAGTGCAGTTAAAGACGCCAGCTTAGGTTCCTCCACCCCGAGCAGTAGGCAGAGATCTTCCTCAGCATCAGAGGAATGTCTCTCTACCTGAATGAGCTCCTCTTTGGAGCTGAACTCCGAGGCCATGACGTTCTGGCCGTCCGCCACCCTGGTGAGTGAGATGTGCAGCCTCCCTGAAGCCAACTGGTAGGAATTCTCTGGGAGCATCCGCTGCAGAACAGACTTGATACTGGCCAGCAAGCTGCACCTGGGAGAGAGGGGGCCCAGGATGGTTTTCCTGGCTTCTGCTGCCATGGCAAAGAAAAATTCCTTTAGGTCATCTGAAACAGAGACGGGGGAAAGACAAAGTCAACATCCCTGCTGCCCTACCAGTTATATTTTTCATCCTGTTGTTAACACTCCTCACAAATAAAGCCCCTTGCAGCCCCTCTGTGTGACCCCAGGATGACACTGCTGGGGAATGTCGTGGCAGGGCAGAAAAGGGGACAGCACCCCCATGATGTCCTCAAAAGACTGAGTGTGACCCCGCCTGTGAAATCCCCGTCTGCACCGGAGACAGGTGCTCAAGGTAGGGATTAGGGAAAGGTTCCAAAGAGCTCCAGGAAGGCACATGGGTGCAGAGTTGTGGGTGCCAATGTGACTTGCTCAACACGTTCCTGCCTTCCCCTCCAGTTTTCCAGCTGTCTGGGGGAGATGGGGTGGCTCACGGAGGAGGATGAGGGGCACCTGCTCTGTTCAGGGCTTTCTGCAAGGCAAGTGTCCTGGGACTCACCTGAGCTCCCCCCAGCGACCTGTGAGATGGTGTTAATAACCATTACATGTGTCTGCACATCCCAGGAGCCGGATTAAAGGAGGAGAGCCCCAGAGCCCTGGCCAAAGGGACACTCTGGATTTTAAAGGCTGTGCAGTGATGGGGAGGAAGAGGAGTGCAGCCAACTGCTCATCCCAGGGGAGGAGTTCAGTCCCTTTGCTGATATGGGGAGCTCCCCTGGGGGGAATATCCCACCTTGGGGGTTAAATTCCTTCAGCAAAAAGCTCATCTAGCTCCAAAAGAGCTGTCCTTGCACCCGGGGGAGCTCCCTGGGGCCCTGCACTGCACCTGCACCCACGGCCTTGTAGGGGCAGAGGCTTCCATGCTGTCTCATGAGATTGCACGGACAGACAGACGGATTAGGTGGAGTGTCCTGAAGGCACCTGGCGCCACACAGGTATTAGGAGGGGTTATGTGTGTTTGAGCCGATGTCGAGGCCATGTGGTGATGATTAGTGTTCAGCAGGGTTACACGGGGTCCTCGGGGATCCCAAAAGAGCCAGAGATGCCCCAGGGAGGTGGTGCACCCACAGGGCACTGCTCTGTATCCTGGGAATGAGGAAAATGTGGGAAAACTGCCCACAAGCCGCTGGGTAGGAGGTGAGAGACGATCCCAGCTTGGGATCTTCGGTTCAGGGCACGCAAGGGATGACCGTGGCAGCAGTGCCATGTCTGTCCCTGCCTGCACCAGCTTGCTGACCAGGCATGTCCCCAGGAGATGACCTGTGGGGTGGCAGATGACAGACTGGCTCGGGGAGCTCAGACCTCCTCACCCAGCCCAGGTCAGGGCAGGGGACAGGGACCTGACCGCAGCCACCCCATGGGGCACCAAACACACCTTTCACCCTCTTTTTGCCCCAATGTGAATTTGACAAAGTTTGTGGCACTTTCATTTTTCTTATTAGAAACCCAACCAGCATCATCACTACCCAAAATGTCTTTTCTTCCCCTGAGGAAGGTATTTTGAGCACAAGATCGTCTCAGCCCCTCTAAGTGGAGGGTGCCTTTCACTCCTGTGGAAGCAGAGCCCTGTTTCAGGACTGGTGCCTCCAGCAAGAGCAGTTCCTACATTTATTTACACTGCTGGACATCCCCAGCTCCACCCATTACACCAGCATGAGGAATCAGAGAGGAAACTTTGGGGCCCTTGCTGATTTGTGAAGGAGTTCATCCCCTTATGGACAGAAATGTTTATTTCTGCTTTTTCTAAATATATATATTGTATATATACTGCTGTTCCATCAGGCACATCCCACTGATGAGCCCTTGAGCTTTTACCACAGGGAAAGACGCTCCACTGTCTGGGAATGGGAACTGCACCACATCTTCCCTTGTTCTGGGAAGGTTGGGTGGGATAACCCAAACTGACATCCAAACAGGGCTGTCACCTCTATGGATACCTGGGAATGCCACCCATGTCCCTTTGTGGCTAAGGAACCCAAGGGACCTGATCCATAGGGACAAAGGGCATATCCCTTGTAGATGCCGAGTCTACAGCCATGCAGACTTTCTTTGGGACACATCTCAGCACTCCTCAGACCTTGCAGCTGAAGGGAAATCAGCTCTTTCAGCAGGAGCAGGGAAATGAGCCAATGGAATTCAGGTACATCCAGATTTCCTCACACAGGTATCTCCCCACCATCTGATAGTGAACATTCAGACTGTCACAACTGGTTATTTCACCTTATACCACCCAAAAGCAACAACACCTTGGATTTCTTTAGTGCCTTGTGAGCAATAGGAGTGACACCAGTATTGCATCCTTGCTGCCAAATACCCCTGAAATCCTTGGGAATGACAGAACCCTCTTACACTGCATTTTGGGTGTTAGAACCACTGTCTTTGTAGTGTTAGAAAACAAGGCCTCATTAGATTTGCAGCTCTGGGTGTGCACGTGGCCAACAAAAATCCTGCCTCCACCCAGACACCAACACCTCATTTTTTCACCTGTTTATAAATTTTTAACAAATTTAAAGAAATTCATGTTCATTGGTTCTAAATTACATCATTCCCTTTCACTAATCAGTATTCTAGCCACTACTGGTTATTCATGTCTCATTGCTTGTGCTAATTAGTTCATACTTTTAGTCTTTTTAGTATCTTTTTCCTCCGGTGGGGACTCCATCTGACACAAACACTGAGCCTTTGTTAGACTTCTTTGTTATCTGCTGCTTTCTGCAAAAGGTCCTTTTTTCCAGGCTTTGTTCATTGAAGCCTATCAAGGTTAACTTTAAAACTTACAGTTTTAGCCCTTTTCCCAAGCTGTGTTCTCACAAAAGTTGCCCACGACAACTTTCTGCTCTGTGCAGGCTAAAAGCGATTTAAGGCCTAACACGCAACGTAAGATTGACGAAAACAACTAATTAAAAGGCAACATCCCCACCAGCACTTCGAGGCATCAGTTTTGAAACAGAAACCTCCACGAGAAAGGGAAATTGAGGTTGTCTTACCAAGGCCGATCCCGCACACGACGGCGGCGGCGATCAGGGACCCAGCCGATGATCCATAGACCTTGCACGCAGATTTGAGGAGCTCAGGAGCCAGTTCCAGGAGGGACTGCACCACCCCGACCTGGTAGAGGGCCAGGAAACCACTGCCCGAAAAGGAGAGTGAGAAAGGGGTGCTCGGACCCCGGAGATCCTCCACGGGCATCTCGGGATCAAAGCGCTGTATCCGGCTCGATGTCTCGGCTTGTCCTTTTTCACCAGGTGAAACTCAGGCTCTCTTCTCTTCTGCTCCTTCCAGGCTCATCTGTGGTGCAGAGGAGTCCAGAAGATGGATTTTCTGCCTCCTTTTATGACAGCTCCCCGAGGCGTTGAGATTCTTGAGCTATTTTAATTGCTGCCTGTGCTAAAAACAGAAATTTTCCCCTGATCAAAACAGCTCTTATAATCCTCAACCACAGCCAGGCTGATGCTCAGGGCTGAGTCAAGGCTTCCCTCTCCTTCCAGGGGGTCTGCAGTGCCCCAGGAGCTCTCCCAGAGATAGTTCTGATGTTCCTGTACCCGTCACAATTGGAAACATCCGTGCAAAAATTCCTCTTTGCTTTGTGCTTTCTTCATCAAAGGGTGTTTTCCTAAATAGGATTCTCCATTAATCCTGGTTTAGGCACAGCTCAGTACTGAGTGAGTAAAGGCTTGTATAAGACACTTAAAGCCAGCGGGTGTTACACAAGGGGTGGATGCAGGGCTGGGTTAGGTTTGGAAATATTCCTCCTATTTGCTCCCAGCTGAAAGGGTTTCTCCTTATCTGACTCTTGGATATCATTTGGGGGGAGTGCAAAAACCAAAGAGCTGGGTTTGTTTTTCTCTCTCCTTCCCAATGAAGTCCTACAGCAGCACCACATTCCCCCAAATCTGTGGTTACAGAACCAAAATCAAAGTGGGTTTGGGCTGTCTGCATTTCCTGGGAGATAGTTAAAATAAAAATACATGGAGAAATTCAGGAGATTTCTTGTCTTTTCAGCCTTAATGCTCCGAAGCTGCTGCCAACATACAGAATAAAGGCTGCCATTTTCAACAGATGTGTTTAATAAATATTGGTAAACAGTGTGTGTTTATGTTGTCCAAATCCATACAGCCTGAACACTGAGAGTGAATACCACTTACGTTGAAATTAAGGCATGTGGATAATGACAGGCTGCAGGAACAAACTCTCCTTCCCAATGTATGCACCAGCCTGGCCAGGACAATACAGGGAAACAGAGGATGGTCCCAGCATCCTGATACAACCTTTGCAGTGCTGTTTGACCCCCAATTTTTATACATTTTGATTTGCCCGCTCTGGCCATCGCTGTGTCCCTGCAACAGGAGTTGTGTCCTGGGAGCGCAGAGGAGCAAACTGTCCCTGGGCTGAAGTGTCCCTGGTGGACACTGCCTGAACCCCCAGGTAAATGTCACAGCACAGCCAGGGCTGATCTCTGGTGCTGTCTGGGTGTCAGGGCACAGAGCAGCGAATTCTCAGCTCCAAGACATACTGAATAATTACTGGAGTTATCCTGGAGGCGGACAATTGCTTGAATCGAGGTTTTCAGATCACAGCCTTGCTGGAGCTTCTCATTTCTTGTCCTCCCACTGCTTGATGTTTCACATTATCACCCCCATTGGGTTAATCTCCCACACATTGCAGCCTTTCCACCAGTCTCCTGGTGATATCTGAGCTTTGATCTGCGTGATTCATGCCACTGGCTCCTGCAGCCCTCGGGAAGGCAAACCCCCCTTCGTTTAAAGGACTTTCTTTCAGTACTGGCAAGTCCAAGAAGGACAAAAGTATCACCTCTTGCTACAACTGGTGCAAACACTCCAGGTCATCAGAAGTACAGGAGTGTTTGCACACTCGAAGGAATTGCTCCTGTGTTCCCTGGGCATGAACTGTGCCTGCTGTGCGTGTCAGGCCCCCAAGGAACGCAACAGGTTCTGCATGGAGAGGTGCAGGATGCTCCTGCTTCACTCAGCGCTTGCACCGCCTTGGGTGTGCCCAGCCCCGGCTGCCAAGATTTGGGAAAGGTGTAAATGATCCCACGGGACCTGCAGGAACACAGTCTTCTGTCCACACATTGCTCTGGCCTGCAGTGAGTCATGGGGAGTTTCTTAAGGGGTCTGGGAGTTGCCAAATTCCCCCCTGCACCCTCCCCTGCTGCGAACACTGAGGCCCCGGGACAGCATTCCAGGAGACATCATCCCCCCAAGGCTCAGCTCCAAGGTCCCGTGAGAAGAAACCTTGTCATCATCCTCTTAGTGACAGCAAATTTTGCATTAATTGGCTCATTAAGTGCCGGGCTGATTTTCTGAGCTGCCCTCCCCACCTGGCAAAGCAGGATTAGAAGGGACTGACGACTTCAGAGCCACGCGGGATCCCAGCAGCAGGTGGGTTTGGGGAGAAGGTCCCCAGCTCACTCTGAGCACCAGGTGGGCTGGGGGCTGTGCAGGGCACGGGGCTGCTTCTTGCCAGGGCAGGATCAGTGCCCAGATGGCTGGTGTCGGTGATCCCAGGGATTTTCGTGCGAGGGGATTGTCTTTGCTGTTGGAAGCCACCACGGGGTGTTTAGGGAAGGATGAAGGTAATGCCAAGAGCTGGAAACTGCTCAAACCCCTGGGACTAATAACTTGCCCTTCTTTAAAACCTTCTTAATATCTTCAGTGGCCGCAGGCAGTCAGGTTCTCAATTTTAGAATCAAGATATTAGGCCAAGAAGCTGGAGTTGCTCACAAGAAGGGACATGAGGTGTTGCACCAAACAGCAGCTGTGGCCACTCCTGACCTCATCCCACTGTGCTGGGCTGGAGCAGCATCCCTGCTTTGGGTTGGGATCTCTGGGAGCAGGAGCCCCTTGTGCGAGGCGATGGGCACGTTTTGCTCCTTTTTTTCCAGGCACCGCTGCCCTGATGGGTCAGAAACTGTCCAGTGACCACAGAAGGAGAGTATTTGGTTCAGGTGTGGTATTGGGAAAAGCACAGGAGATGGGAATGGGAGAGATGAGTTGTTTGCCTCACTGGTGTTTCACCTGGAGGGTGAGTCCCGCGTGCTGATGGAAGATGGAAGGCAGCGAGGAAACAGAACCCTTTTCTGCTCCATGCAGATCCCAACCCACCCCTGGCATTGCATGGCCTCAGATGCAAAACAAATAGAGGCACTGCATGGTCCTCCAGATGGGTCCCTACCGCCTCCCCAGCATCAGCTCACCCTGCCCTGCTCACAGCCCAGCACAGTCCCCCAGGCTCCCCGCAGGGAACCGGGACACTGGGGCAGTTACAAACACCCAAGAGCAGTTTCGGTTTCTCTTGCAGTAAAACTCTCCCAGTTTGGTTCCTGGCCAAAAAAAAACCATGGTGCTGATGCTGCACTTGTGGTGGGCAGGATCCAGGAGCGGGATTTGATGTTTTCCACGGTCCTAATTACCCCAGGCTAAATTAGACAGAGTTCCTGCAAGGCATCCCCCCTCCCTGGGGCCCTTCAGCAGCCGGTGACTGAACTCTCTGGGTCTGTCAGATGAGCCCTTAAAGGCTTTGCAGATCTGGGTGGGGAAAGGCTGCTTCCATCCTGCAAGGGCTCTGCTTCCCCATTTTCTGTTATTTAGGGTTTGAAATGGACTGAGAATCCAGGAAAGGAGGTGCTGGACAGACCCAGCTGGCACCAGTGGCCCACGAGGGACTGTCACCCCGCACATGGCCCTGACCCAGGCAAACACATTTGTTTACCACCACCATCACCTTCAGCCTACTAGACCATCCCACCTCTTGCACTCTGCAAACCCCAAAACTTCATCTCCTTCACTCCAGGCTGGATCCAGCCTCGCAAGGGAGATGCTCCTGATGGTGCAACCACACCGAGCCCTGGCAACACCCCCCCCCAGCCCCAAGCTACCTTAATCCATGGCCCTACTTAGGGGTCTGGGCAAAGATTAGCTGGAAACATTCCCAGTGATTAGGGTTTAAATCCCTTTGACATTTCACATCTTCTTAGGGCTTGTAGGTGAGACCCTGGCAGCTGCAAATCCCCTCAGTCCTTGAGGGAGTGACAGCTCCTGCACCGCTCAGGAACCAGCTTTACCCAGTTCTTGGTGTTAACCCAAGCTGCTTTGGGCAGTAAATCTCCTTCTGCTGTAAAGGAAATGACTATAAATCGTAAAATTGGCAGGACAGCACTGTCTATCCACTGTAAGAGTCCCTTGTGCCGCTCGGCATCTGGCTGGAAAGGAGCAGTCACAGCAGCTGGAGCAAAGCAAACGTTATTCCATCTAGCAGATAAGCCTGGCTGGCATTTTAGGCACCAATTTTATTTCAGTTTTATGTTCTTTTACAAACTGGATGCTTGGCTGACAGCAGAAACTACAAAAAGTATGGTGTACACTCACAGACACGTATAGAAAAGCAGGTAAATAAATACACGTACACAAACACCAACAACCCCTGAGGTTCAACACATGCACTTGGCAGGAGCTACAATGCAAACACAGAGTGAAATCCGGGCTTTGTTTGATTTACAGACTCTTTGCCCCCAGCCAGGAGGGGTTTTAGCATTTCACACTGCTCTGGCTGTTGCTCAGGTTTTTCCTTCGAAGATTTTAAATCCACGGCTGAGAAATTCACCCGACATCCAGGTCACCATCAGGGATTGTCCTCCCACCAGTAAATCTTCATCCTTGGGTTCCCAGGCACCACAGGCCCTTCACAGCAGCCCATGTCAGTCCGGGCTGTCACAGTGGTCTGTCCTGAGCTTTTCTCTGTTCTGCTGAGACAGAAGAAACATTCATCAAATCGTGGAATCATGGAATGCTTTGGGTTGGAAAGGACCTTAAAGCTCATCTTGTTCCAACCCCCAGCCATGGGCAGGGACATCTTCCACTAGCCCAGGTTGCTCCAAGCCCCGTCCAGTGCCCAGTTGGGCACTTCCAGGGATGGAGCAGCCACAGCTTCCCTTGGCACTCGCCCTGACTTGCTCCTGGAATCTCATCCCCGGGCTCATCCTCCTCCTTACCCGGACAATTTTGCCGTAGGGCGCAAACGAATCCTCCAGGTACCGCGTGCCGAAGCCCATGATCCTGTTCACTGCCTGGCTGCGGATTCCAGCCAGCCTGGCCGTGAGGTGGACCGTGAAGGCAAACTGGATCTCCTGGGGGTTGGCATCGGCTCTGCTGGCCGTCATCTCCCGCTGGACGTAGGCGTCGGCCAAGCTCTTGAAGGAGCTGTAGGACATGTCCCTGAAGAACAGCTGCAGCCGCGCGTCCTCCCTCATCTGGGGAAGAGGCAAGTGAGTACAGGTTACGAGGGAGTGATTCCATGTGTCATCCCCCTGCTGATCCCTTCACTCCACGCCAGGATCGCAGCTGAGGGAGGACACACAGACAGCCCCGGCCACGCCCAGACGGGGAATTGAGAGCTGCTTTTACTGAGCGTTTCCCTGCACCAAACCGATGGCTTTGCTGCATTTCACAGCAGCTTGGCCCAAATTCCCTCAGCTCTCCTCTCACCTGCCTGTCCAGCTCATCTCCTGCGCTCCGGAGCAGGGCCACGATTCTCCTGATGGGTTCATCTGCAGACAGAGGTCCCACATTATCTCCAGCCCTTTCTCCAGCCCTCCCACACCCCGATGCTCTGTTTAGTCCCCAGAAAAAAATTCCCTGAGCAACATTTATCCATCTGCATCCCTCCAGAAACCATTTCAGCCTGTTGCCAAGTGCCTGGTTACCCTCACCCAGCAAAACCACGCTCCTGCCTTTGAATTCTGCCTTTTATGTGGTCTAGTGGAAGGTGTCCCTGCCCATGGAAGGGGACAGGAACAAGACGATCTTTAAAGCCCTTTCCAACCCAAACCACTTTATGAATTTCTCTCTCCCCCAGTCAAGACCTGAAGCTGAAAATCTCCACCAAAGCCTTTGTATTCCCTGGATCAGGATTGAAGCAGGGCTTGGGTGCTGTGCAGGCTTTGCAGGGGGACAAGTCTTGTGTGCATATGTTTTCTGTAGGGGCCAGCAAGGGCAACACTTACCAACCCCATCGGTGCCAGGTGGCTGTGGGGGCTCCCCAAATCCTCTTGCTCTGTTCCCCTGGCTCTCACTGCCCTGCACAATCAGCCCAATCTCTTCTGAGACCTGTCTGTAGTAGCCATCAGGCTGCTCCACCTCTGCTGGAAGGAAAACACATATTCAGAAGTGAGGATTATTTTTGTTGGTGATTGATTGAAAGGGAAAAGAAGCTGCAGCAGGGACTGGATGTGCTGGTGCCCACCCAGGATTAGTGCATTCCCGCGGTGGAGGATGTGGCTGCGCTTTCTGAGCCACAACTGAGCGGCTGTGACTTGCCCCAAATCCTGTCAAAGCTCCTTGTAAATCCCCTCATCAGCGTTCTGGCACTGGAAGGGGTGGAATTGGGTGTCCCACGAGCTCTGCTTCACCGGCTGCCCACACCCATCCCCGCGGCAAATATCAAACACCTTAACATTCACCCTGGAGTGGTTTAGGATTTAATCTCAGGTCTCAAACACAGGTTTAAACTAAACCACCGTGACCCTTGGTTGCCAGAGGGCAGAAAACTTGTGCTTGGGTGTTTACTGCCAACATCAGGCTTGGGGTGAGGTGTGCTCAAAGCACAGGCAGATCAACCCTTCCTGGGGGCAGCAGGTTGGGATTGGAGTCCCCAAAACCCATCCCAAACCCCCAGAAAGCTCTGGGGGTGACACCTGATCAGAAATCACCACTAAACATGACAGTTTTCCCAAAAGAAGCCCAGGGAGGTCCCGTTGGATGAAGGGGTGGGTGAGGGGTGGGGGGTCCCACCTGGCGTGGCCGGTGCCAGGACGTGCCGCAGGGGAAGGCAGCCGGGGCGCTTGGTCCTGGCCCCGGATCCCGTCTCTCCCCGCTCCTCCTCCCCGTGCTTCCTCAAGGAGAAAACCTTCTTGATGCTTGTTTTCCTCTTAGAGGCTCTGCCCAGTGCTGGGGATGTGCTTGAGTCTACTCTGTGTTTCTTGTCTCCTTCTGGTTTGGAGCCCTGAGAAGCTTTGGCATCTTTCTCCTTCGCTTTTTGCCCCGAGTTTTCCTTCTGCTCCTCAGGGCTCCTCTTGAAGAAGAAATTTAAGAAGCTTTTCAACCAGGTTGGCTTTGAACCAGAACGTTGGGAAGAGTTTTTTGCGCTTTTCCTCTTGGGCTTCGTCCCCTCTTTATGGACCTCCTGGGGAGCTTTGCTGTCATCATCCAGAGCCTCTTCCAGGTCCAGCACTTTGAGTCCCTCCTCCCAGTCCTTCTTGGGGCTGGATTTGGCACATGGGTACGTACAGAAGTCGCTTTCTGACCGTTGCAGCCCGTCCATCTTCCTCCCTCGCCCTCCAGTTTTCTCCCGTGGGCTTTGTTTGGTCACTGGTGGGTTTTCCCGGCAGCTCAGCGAGCGCCTGACATAAATCTCCAGCACTTTCTTGGCCCCTTGCCTGTCCAGGGAGAGGATCTTGCCCGACGGCTGCCTCCCGCCATCCCACCGAGGCATCTCCGCAGCCGGAGCCCGCACGTTGCTGGGGAGAAAAACAACGTTTTCAGCCTGGTTTTTTTTGTTTTGTTTTCCCCCGGGTGGCTGCACAGTTGGGTTGGGCATGATGGAAATCCTCTCCCCGACTCTGGCACCCAGGGTGTTATTTATTGTTCCTGGTTAATGATCAGCCAGTTTTATAGTTGTTATCTGAGTGCTTCTGGTGTAGGTGGCCCACGAAGGGTTTTATGATGGACTGTAGACAACACTGATAAAAGAACTGAAACTGCAGGGATCGGGAAATGGGCTGGGCATGTCTCAGGGGAGAAACTGGTCATCATCCAGGGGGTTTCACCCAGCAAGGATATCACCCAGACACCCTCCTATCATCCCATTGCAACGTGTTCCCACGTTAGGATGAAAAATGACACCCCAGGAGCACACCGCGAATGACATGACCCAGATTTTTGAGTATTTCCCCTTAAAGTATTGGCTGCTAAAAAAAATAAAAAATCATCCATCAGCAAGGCTGGAGAGTCAAGGGAAATGTGGGCTCTTGTAAATCTCCTCAGTGACACAGTCCCTCTGAGCTCCCACCAGCACAGGGTTGTGAACAGAGCTCAGACCACCCACTCCCTTCCTTTCCCATTGCCCTTGTTCTCTGTATTTGCAAGCAAAATTAAACAGGAACGTTGCTACTGGAAAACCAGGAAGCCGTGACTGTGCCTTGTGTTGGTTTTATCTTTGAAACCAATTTCACCCTTCAAAGAACCAGACCCAAAACAGACTTTCTCCACCACTGAACAGCACAGAGGGAGCAAGCACAGAAACCTGGTACGCTGGGCTGTACAATCCACCCTGGAGTTGGGCATCAGCCTCCCCTCAGACTCAGTGAACATCATCACAGTGCCCAGCACACCCACCCACCCACCCCACCTTGGCCGGTTCTGGGGATCAAGAAATCAAGTTTCCTTCATCCAATCCAACATCAAACCCCACCAACCACCCGATAACAAATCACTCCACTAAATTTAATCACACTAAAGCCACAACCCCCGTCCTACTTCGATGATTCCAGTGCACTGGCCACACCATTCTTTATTGGCTGGTTTGGTTTTTACCTTTCCATCAGTATCTCTGCCTGTTTGGACAGAGGTGAAGACAAGCTCCTCGGCCACGGGTGCTGAGGGTTCTTCTCAGGCTCTCCTGGGAGCTGCCCTTTTATGCCCAAGCCCGTGGCCGGCTGAGATAATTCCTATTTTTAGCAGCCATTCAGGTAGGAGAGCAGCCAGTGCTTCCGCCTGGGATGCCCGTTATCACCGCCCTCGTGGCGGAAACCAGTGGGCGTGAGTTTCATTGGAGGAGAAAACAATTTCCTTATGACAAGTAGCAGCAAAACAGCATAAACATCACCTGTCACCTGGTGTGTACGAGCTGGCCTTTGACACCAGCTATCTCAGGCAGCCACTTGGCTTTGGGTTTGGTTTGTTTTGTTGTTTTTCACTCTGTGTGTGGCGCCTTATATGGGCTTTTCTGGGTTGTTTTTGTAAAGGGAAGTCATAACTTTCTCAGACAAAAGGAGGAAGCAGATTGCCCTGCTCGTGTCCCAGGAGTTCCCAGAGGCTGTTGTGAGACCACAGACACCCTGGGACATGGTGCTGTAAGGTTGCTGAGACACAGAATCAGAATGACAGAATATTCTGAGTTGGAAGGGACCCACGAGGATCACTGAGTCCAATTCTTAAGTGAATGATCCACAGAGGGATCAAACCCACCACCATGATGTTATTAACACTGGGCATGGCTGGGCTGAAATCCTCAAAACCCACCCTGGGGTCCTTCAAACAGCCCGTGCACCCACCCTAATCATGAATCAGCAGCAGCTCATGACCCGAATCCTTCACACCCCCGTGGCTCCCTCTCAGCATCTCCCACCAGGCACATCCCAACACCTACAAACCGCCCCCGAGCCAAGAACATCTTGGCTTAAGATCAAACCTTTCTTACACCAAAGCTCCTTTTGGCCCCAAGGCCACCCCTGTGCCCACCCCCCTTCCCGGGACTGTGACACCCTCCGGCAGGTGCTTCCCACATTCCCCATCGCTATTTTGCCACCTGATGGCAAAATTCCGCACTGCACCTCGCGGGGATGGAGCCGGATGCTTTTGCCGGGCTGGCGGGACGCAGGCTTTGGAAAAACCCCTCCTGGAAAACCCCTCGGGGAGATTTCCAGCCGAGCAGCGACGCGTCGTCTCTGGTTTTCGGGAGGGATGATGTGTAGCCAAGTTTTCCCCTGGATACAAACGCTCTTTTCCCGATAATGGATTCAGTTTGCAATCGGAACAGCCCGGGATTATTTTCTTCCTTTCTATAAACTCTCTGGGCCGTAATTTCCTGTGACTGGGAGAGATCCAGTCCACGTCCTTCTGTCTCTCCTGAGCCCACACTGATGAATCAGAGTCTAGTATTGATTAGGAATTACCTGGCTCAGTTTTTCAGCATCCCCATTTATTGATAAATAATTAAATCCTCCGTGAGGAACTCCGTGCTGCTTCCCAGCACACGGCCACATCCTTCCATAAGCAGGTCTATTCTGGGGGAGGAGAAAGGCTTTCACAATCAATTTTGTTTGTTTTTTTTTTTTTTCTGAAACGTCCATAAAACAAAAAGCCACATCCACTCCAGCAGTTTGGCCACCTCCATTCTGCTGTGGTGAGATGTGGTTGGGCTACCAGGCAGGTCTGCCTTGACTGACAGCCCAGCTACAGGCCTTCAGCTCTGCCATGTGCCCTCAGCACAGGCCTTGCCATGTTCCTGCAGGTCCAGGACCAGCCCTTCCCCACATGCACACACTTACACACACACACAGTGAGTTGATTCTGACCCATATCGATAATTCAGTGAGATTCAGATCCGGGATCCTACACCTTCCCCCCAGGAAAGAAAACCCTTACTGTCTGTCTCTCACTTGCAGCTGGTGTGCCACTCTTGGCACTCCATAATCAGCAAGAGTTTTCTGTCCCGGCACCTTTTGCCTGGCAGGAATCTTCATCCATATTGAAATTTGGGAGTCAGGTCGGCAATTTCAGCGCAGGGCTCCTGCGAGCCAACAACAGCCCTTTTTTCCCGGAAAGCAGGCCTGGAACCTTTGGGTTTTCACCCCCCGAGATCAAGGAAGGTTGAGGGGTTTTGGCAGTTTCCCAGGCAGGAGAGGAAATCCCCGTCCAAGTCCAGAGTGATCTTTAGTCACTGCAGGGAAAACAAGCGAAGAGAGGTGATAACACAAGGACGGGGGTCACCAACTGTCACCTGCTCCAACAAAACACGCACACAGGTTGGAGAAGCAATGGAATACCCCATAACCATCAGGCCTGTTTCCATGGAAAGGGAGTGTAGGGATGTCTGGTTAAGAGAAGGTCACGAAAAATGCACCCCTGGGTGTGCATTCCAGAAGTGCCACAGGGACAGTTGCCGAGGAAGGAAGTCTGCTGTCACACCGAAGATGTCCCTCTGGGCTGGAGGGGATTTACACTTATTCTGATGGACTTTATCCCAAGAAAGATCTGGTTTTAATCTTCCCTGCAACAAAAAGCCCCCTTTGTGAGAGGAAGGATGAGATCTGGGTGCTTCACTGCACCTTCCTGGTGTGGTGCAGCCCCAGGCTGCAGCTCGGTGGGTGCTGGGTAACCTCCAGCCCCTCTCCCAGCAGGGATTTTGGCCTCCCTTCCTGGCCAGGATCTCCCACAGGCTGTGATCTTACACTCATTTAACCCATTAGAGCTTCTCCCTTCCTTCTCCTCCCTCACTTGAAATATCAAGCACCTCTGTTTTGCCAGTGAGCTGGTGATTTTTTGTGGAAGTGAAACTTCTCAGGCGGCATTGCAGAGCTGTGGTACTGCTGAAGCTTTGCCAATCCGCCACCACCCATCCCACCACCATCTCCAGACTCCAGTTGTAAAGTAGTTTTGGAGGAGCAACACCAGTTACAGCAAAAAGGAACTGTAATTTCAGGTTGGAAACAACCAGTTTTGGTGGAAACCTCGTGGTGCAAAAGCCCCCATGTCTGTGCTGTGTTCACTCATCAGCTCCTGAGCAGCTCAGACTGGTGCACTCTGGTGTAGGAGCTGCCCAAGGACCTTTGTCCTGGGGACAGGAACTGGTTTTAAATAAGGAAAGCTGGAATTTCCCAGTTTCAGACCTTTAACCAGCAAGAAAGTGGGATTTTCAACTTTACACGGTCACAGGATTTTATTTCCTCAATGAAAAGCAATGTGAAAATATTAGTGGGTATTTTCTGTTTTCCAACACGCACACAAACACACTCTGTTCCCTCCAGGTATTCCTGCTTCAAACTCAAAGCAAATAATACTTTTTTTTTTGTTTCTTTTCACATTATTTAATCAGCTAATTACAAAAAGCATTACCCAGAGGGAAAGGAGTTAAAGTGAGAATCAGCTCAGGGCAAGCTTGGAGCTTCAGCCAGGCCTGTTCCAGTTGGTTATTTCACCACACTCCCACCCTTAGTCACAGAGGAGCCACTGAGATTCCAGTGTGCACCATTTCTGCAATACAAGTCCATTTACAAGTCAGGGAAATGGCTCAGATTCAGAGCAGCACTCAGGGACACCACTCACTGCAAAAGATGCTCAACCCAGAGCACACGCTCTGGTCTGCTCAGCACATCTCACTGTGAGAACACAGGGATCTCTACCAGCCTTAAAGACAAGCACCAAATTTTTCAGAGCCAAAATATCACATTCTCTCCCAGAGGGCAGGAGAGAAACAAGCAGAAGACCAGCCCTCACACATTCACGTGCACTTTTGGGGCCGGGGGGTGGTTTCTGGGTGTGTTTTGCTAATGAAGCCCCAGAGGTGTCCCAGCTTTGGCTCAGGGCAGGTTTTGAAGTCCAGGGCCAGCTCTGTGGCCTTCTGTCCAGGAGATGCAAGAGACACCAGCACTTCCCAGCAGAGCACAAGTCTGTCTGTGATGCACCTCCAAAGATTTTCTACAGTGAAACCTCCAGCGGGTCTTCTTTTGAATCTTCATGGTCCTCATTCTCCAGCTGCTCCAGTTTGCTGGATTTCTCATGGACAATCTCCCCAGGAGTCTTCAAAAACCTGCAATACATTTTTGTCATGACTTTAAGGCTATGTCCAAACCCAGCCCCAAACCAGGCTGTAAATACTGGAGCCTTTACCCTTAACAAGGCCAGGTTGGATGGGGCTTGGAGCAACCTGGTCTAGTGGAAGATGTCCCTGCCCAGGGCAGGGGACATGAGCTTTAAGGTCCCTTCCAAGCCATGATTAGCTGAGCTCTGAGCTCACCAGAAGGGATCTGCCACCCTTGGGCATTGCTGAGGATCCCAGCTCTTGCTTTTGGAACCCAGGAAGCACCATCAGATGGGATCCGGGTTCATTTCTCTGTTCTGCTTCATCTCACCTGAACAGCAGCTTCTGCCCTGGCTCCTTTTTGATGATGTTGAGTTTGTAGTAATGTCTGAGTGCTCGTGCCATCTTCTCATAGGTCATGTTCATCCGGTTCTGGAAAGGGGAAGAACCGTGGGGCGTTGAGTCAAAGCAAGTGCCAACACCTGGTTTGGGTCTGTCTGCAGCAGGGCCACACGTGGGACATCCTAGGTGGTTCCAGTGTAGGTCTCTAACCCAGACTGGCTTCACAATCATCATTTGGTTTTCCAGGGGATGAGAAAGTCCCTCTTTCACCACCAGCTTGGCCCCCCTTCCCCGTCCCTGTGCCATCAGCCCTGGGGAACAGCTCATGAAAGGGACCTGCAGAAGCCCGGGGGTGACTAAATTCTCAACTGCATTTACCTTGTGGTTCCCCCAGAGCTGGGCAAGTCCATTTGGGTTAACCACCCGGAAGACCTTGGCTTCCTTGTCTTCCCACCTGATGTAGGGCTCGTAGCGGCTGTCGGAGAGGAGCTGGTACACGTATTCCCACAGCAACCTGCAATCTGAGCAGTGGGGGGGGATAAATGGTCATAGAGCTCCCACTGTAGCTCCAGCAGGGGTGTATCAGCAACGGGATTGCACGTGGCAGCAGTGATAATAAATGTAAGAAGAGCCCAGAGCACTTTTACTGCGAGATCTCAAAGCACAAGCCTGAACTACAGTTTTTCAGGGTGGGAGGGGAAACTGAGGTGGGGAAGCATGAAATAAAGGGGAGGGAGAGAGACAGCTGGGCAGACAGGACAAAGCATCTGTCATTTCCCCAAGAAGCCAGGCTATAAATTCATAATTACCTGCCATTTTCCCATCCACTGGGGCCGACGGGGTTGTGGGCAAGGAGCAGATGGCACCTGCCCTGCAGCCACTCTCTGAGCTGTGATGGGACAGGTTCAGTGGCTCCACGTGGCTGTGGAACACAGGCTGCTCTGCACAGCCCAGCCACGAGGGAACAACAACTGGGGCAGCCTCAGCACTGCAGTCTGTCCCTGGAAATAAAAAAAAATGAACACCCTGTGGCACATCAGGGCAGGACCCAGATCTTCCAAAGCCCTGAAACAGGAGGAGAGGGACAGCCCAGGGTGGTTATCAGCCTGGCAGAGCCCAGGCAGAGGAGGAGGGTGCTGAGGAAAGCCTGGGATTTTCCTAAGGCAGGAGCAGTAGAAAGTCCAGGAGGGTCAGAGGAGATGCCAGGCAGGGTAAGGGTCAGGTACAGAGGCAAAACTGGAACAGGAGGATCCACCAGAGCACTGGCACCCCCTGGCAAATTGTTGTGGAGACTTAAGGTGTTCATTACTTTACATAAGGCAGCAGAAGTGCTCAGGATCCACCTCCACACACAGCCGGACACCAATACCAACCTCTCCCCACCCCAACCCCTACCTGAGCCCCCTCCCTCTGGTGCTGCTTGGGTCGGATTCTGACCAGACCTGCTTCATCACTACAACCTTCCCAGCTGGAGTTTGTTGGACCTGGGTGCCTCTCTCAGGTGGTGTGGGATGGGTTCAGCTCCAGACCCCAGATGTGTGCAACCCACTGGAGCTGTGGGCAGGTTCTACTTGCTGGGCAGCTGCTGTTCTCCATCCTACCTTCCTCCGTGCTCCTGGGCTTCCCAAAGGGTGAGTTCAGCAAAGGGCTGCACATCAGAGCTCTTCTTTGAGTCTTAATGAAGCAGAGTATTTCATACAGCACATCACCTACAGGGAAGGAAACTCTGCTCAGAGGACTTTGGATAATAGTCTCTCTCCAGTTGATGCTGCTGAGGTTATAACATAACGTAATAACAAGGTTATTCCCCACCCCAAACCATTTGCAGTGCAGGTGGAGTAAAGGAAGGAAGAGGGTTGTCCTTGTCTCCAGCACCAAAGTGCTAAAGCCTGGTGTGCTGGGACCCATCCAGCCCCTCTCAGGCTGTGCTTGGATGATCCTTGAAACCCCCTTGCACGGGGTCTAACCTGAGCTGGGAGCTCGGTGTCTGAAGTCCTCCTTGGTGAGGATGCACAGGGCTTTGCCGTTCATTTCGAACTTGCTTTCGTCGGTTTGCCGAAGGGAATATTCCTTCTCAGCCCATCTGAGCCAGTGGATCACGTCATCCTTGCTCCACAGTGAGGGCTGGATTCCTGAAACCAGGAGCAACCTCTGAAACAACTCTATCTTCATCCTCAAAACTGCTGAGGGGCGGGGTGGGATTTCCTCTCCATCACCCAATTCTCCCTCTGTATTAAGCACACACAGATCAAAAACACCCCAAAAAGAAAATGAACCCTGATGACACTTTGTCCCTCTTGCCAGCAGGGAATGGTCCCTGGGTGGGACACTATGGCTGTACCCACCATATCCCACCCTGTCCTTTTGTAAGCAGCTTTGACTTGCTCAACCTTTACTCACTCAGTCTGCCTGGAAGCTTGAAGATCTCCGCGGTGCTGACGAGCGGCTGTCCGCCCTGGGATGGGGATGGTAATGAAGCTGCCACAACAGGGCTGGAAGAGCTGATGGCCACTTGGCCCTGGGGAAAAAAAGATCAAGACGCATCAGTGGGGTCAATTCCCAGCTCTGGTCCTGCCTTTGCTTTGGAGATGCCTGCTCCAACATTTTCTGGCTGTTTTCTCATAGCAGCGTGTTGTGCTGCCTGCAGCTCTTCCACACATCGTCCCAGCCCCAAGATGAGTCTCTGGTTGCCCAGCTCAGTGTTAGCAGCCAGAGATTCCCCTCTCTTTCTCCAGCTCTTGTCTTCAGCAGAGGAACCTGCCCTCATTCAGGCTCTGGAAGGAGGTTATCCATCCCCACTGCCCCATGGGCTGCAGGGAAGCAGGAGATGGAGCCAAAGACTGGCAGAGCCTGCAGTGCCTGTGCTCCCAGTTCCTACAGGAACCTCAGATTCTTGTTGGATGCCCGGGGTTTTAGGACAGCATTTCAATTATTTAGAGTTAAGAAATCAAGCTGGCAATAGTGCTTTGATTTTGTCTTTAAAACACTGCATGAAGAGAGATTTCCAGCTTTATCTCCAGTGATCATTTGGGCATGAGGGGAAATGGCCATCCCACCCCTCTTGTTGACCAGCCATTAAGTTCCAGCCTCTCAACAATTATTTTTCTCTCTCAGCCACAGCTCATGAGCCACAAGGGAGCTCAGATCCTGCTTCCAACCCCATTTAGATCTTGAATATTACTGGCAGCCAAGCAGATAATGTTTCCCCTTAAAAATCTATTAATGTGAATCCCAGCAATTTCTCAGCTTCACCCATGGAAAAAATAACAATTTTGCTGGCAAATGGTATTTTCTAAAGCAGTTGCCAACTCTGAGCACTTCAGGCTCAGGCAGGTTTTTGGAGGTGGTTAAAACAGCCACCCCTCGACTGTGTGTGCTGGGTAGACAAGCTGAGTGCCCTGAAAATCAGAAGTGAAGAATATCACAGTGGTGGGGGTTGGAAACATCTTAAATGCAAAGCTGATGTTCCCAAAACCAGGAGAAGGGGAGACAGGAGGAATGCACTGCATCCCTCCAGGGAAAAGTGCTTCCCTGGGAGTAACAGCAGGTTGGTGAGGGCTTTTCTTCAGCAGAAGGACAATTTGGTGGCTGCTGGTTGTCTCTGCAAAGCACTCAGCTCTATGACACTGCACAAGGAAACCAGTGGGACTCCAGAATAAACTCTGAGCAGGCTGGGCAGCAATGCAAACTGTCTTTCAGATTCATTTTAAGCAATAAGCTACGGGGAAAATAAAAGTGAAAGAAATGAGCAGTGTATTTTGTCTAGAACCATCTAAAAGTTATTTTATTCTCCCATCAGGGCAACTCTCCTACAACAAGATTTACAGTAAAAACAGGAAAAAATCTGGTATTTTTCTTGCTCCTAAAGATTTCTTAGGCCACGAGATACCTCCTGAATTTTTATTACTTTATCCTGATTTTATATTCTCGCTTCTAACCCCTCCTATCTGCTTCCACACGTTTCCAAGACAGTTTTTCTTTGCTTCAAGAGGAAATACTGTCCTTTGGAGAGGTTGGAGCGGGAAAACCAGAAAAAGAGGGGGTGACAAGGAACCCCCAGAGGTGCGAGAGCAGCTTTTGGCTCAGTCCCGAACGCTGGGGGATGAAGCCCCGCGGCTGCTCCGCGCCCCATGAGGCCGTTTGGAGACGGGCTGGGTGGGCTGGGGGGGTCACCTTTCAGCCGGGGGATGAGCTTCCACCTCGAATGGAGGGGGAGAAAGCCCGGGGGGAGCGGGAGGAGGGAGGGTGAGGGCCCGGGCAGGGGACTGGCCGTTCCTACCTGCATCCCCGGTGGCGATGAGCGGCCGCTCCCCGCCCCGGTGCGACCCGGAGCCCCCGGTGTCCGGCACGGTCAGACCCCGGCCCCGCGGCCGCTGCGGCTTCGGCGCGATCGTGGCGAGAAACGAAATCGAAACGAGCCGGAGCCCCGGGAGGCAGGAGAGCGGCGGGGGGCAGCGCCCGGGGCCGTGGCGTTCACCCACCTTCCCCCCACTCCGCCCCTCCCGGGGCCGTGGACCCGAAATCTCCTCCCGCTGCTCCTGGGGAATCGCCCTTCGCCCGGGGCATCCCCGATCCTGCCAGGGCATCCCGATCCTGCCAGGGCATCCCGATCCGCCCGGGGCATCCCGTTCCGCCCGCGGGGTCCCGCACATCCCGGGGAACCCTTTTCTCCCGGGGATCCCGTCCGGGAGATCTTCTCCCTGGATGCCGCTGGAGCGTGGACACGCGGCTGGAGGAGGGAGGGATCCCGGGACACGCCGGGAGCCCCTCGAATACCGGGGCTCGTCCCTTCTCTCGGCCGGGCGGGGCGGGGGGACCCGGGGGAAGGGTCTGGGAGCGGCGGGAGGTGGGCGCACACCTGTAAGGTGCGCACCTGCCGGCCCGCACACCTTAGGAACGGCGTGTAGGCACATGTCGTGGAGGTCTACCGGTAACTGGGATAGACTGGGAGGGGCTGGGACGAGATTGGATGGCGCTGGGAGGGACAAAAAGGGCACTTTTAGGAAGGAAACGGGGGCTGGGAGAGACTAGAGAGCACTGGGGATAGACTGGGATAGAATTGGAGGGAATCGGATGAGAATGAGAAGGACTGGGAGGGACAAGGTGCACTTGGAATGGACTGGGAGGCACTGGGATAGACTGGGAGGGGATTGGGTGGGATTGGGAGGGACGAAAGGGGCACTGGGAAGGGACTGGGAGCCGCTGGGACCACTGGACTAGACTGGGATATACTGGGATCGACTGAGAGGAGACTGGGAGCCATTGAGAGGCAACTTGGATAGCCTTGGCGGGGATTGGATGGGACTGGGAAGGACTGAGAGGCACTTCTTAGGGACAGAAGGGGCGCTGGGATGTACTGGGAGGACACTGGGATAGACTGGGAGGGCTCCGCCCCCCGGCCCCTCACGCCCCGCCCCTTCCCCCTCCCCCGCTTCCCATTGGCCAGTCTGGCAATGTCAATCAAGTGGTGAGGCCCAATCGCCTGTCGGCGTGGGGGGGGGGGGGGGGGCGGGGGGGGGGGCCCCCCCCCCCCCCCCCCC
>JAYRBT010000075.1:1723811-1750840 GCA_036023395.1 Myiotriccus ornatus
TGCAGGGGGGTCTCTGCACCCCGATGCTGCTCCAGGGGGTACAGGGGGGTCTCTGCACCCCGATGCTCCCCCAGGGGGTACAGGGGGGTCTCTGCACCCCGATGCTCCCCCAGGGGCTGCAGGGGGGTCTCTGCACCCCGATGCTGCTCCAGGGGGTACAGGGGGGTCTCTGCACCCCGATGCTCCCCCAGGGGGTACAGGGGGGTCTCTGCACCCCGATGCTCCCCCAGGGGCTGCAGGGGGGTCTCTGCACCCCGATGCTGCTCCAGGGGGTACAGGGGGGTCTCTGCACCCCGATGCTCCCCCAGGGGATGCAGGGGGGGGTCTCTGCACCCCGATGCTCCCCCAGCACCTCCTGCCCCTCCTCCTGCCCCGCCCTTGGGGTCTGCGTTGCTGCTCCCACGTTCCCACTCCGCTCCTCCCTGGCTGCAATTCCTTCTGCGCCACAGCGTTCTGGCCCTAAATCTGTTATCCCGGAGCTGTTCCCGCTGCTCCCGACGGGCTCGGCCTTGGCCAGAGGCAGGAAGCCCGTGCTGGAGCAGCTGCCATTGGCTCCAGGGGGCAGGGGAAGGTCCCGGCAGCTTCGAACCAAAACCCACCCACAGAAACCCACTACATCCCCCGCGCCCCACGTCTTGCTCCCACATTCCCGGTGCCCACTGTCCCCAAATCCCGTCCCCCCCCCGCGGTCTCTGTCCCTTTAAGAGCCCCCTACGCGCCCGTTCAAACCCGGACGCCCCTTCCGCGTCCCCTCGCCCCGCCCCCTCCCTCTCCTCCAATCGGCTTCCAGCGCTCCCAGCTCCGCCGCTCTCTATTGGCTGCACGGGTGGAGGCGTGGTCCCGGCTGGCCACGCCCCCGGGACGGGGGGGGCCTCCCTCGCGCGCTGGTTCGCGATGGATCTGAAGGGAATTCGCAGGGATGTGCAGGAGCTTCGCAAGAATTACCGGCGGGACACCGAGGTGGGCCGGGGGCACACGGGGGTGGGACAGGGGGGACATGGGGGGCCTGGGCCGGGGGGATCCCTCACGGCGTCCCCAAGGCCCGCGGAACGCTCCCTTCTGTAGAACTCCCCCCCAGCCGGGGTATTCCCTCCTCGGTCCCCCTCCAATGTGTCCCCGAGGCACGGGGACCGTCCCCAGCCAGGGTGACCCCCCCCCCAGGATGTCCCCAAGGCCCTCAGGACCCTCCCACCGTGCCGGCAGTGACCCCAGGACCAGGGACCCCCCAACCCCGAGCTGTCCCCAAGGCCTGGGCTGACACCCTAAGCTGCCCCAAGACTTTGAGTGACCCCTTAACTTGTCCCCAAGACCGTGTGTGACCCCCCAGACTGTCCCCAAAGCCGTGGGGTTCCCCCTCCTTCCCCTCGCAGCTCCCCCCGTGTCGGCGTCACCCCCTCCCCTGCGTCCCGTGGGACCCCCCCCGTGTCCCCTCGCCCCAGGGCGTGTCCCCCCGTGCCTCACCCTGTCCCCCGTGTCCCCAGGCCTTCGAGGAGCAGCACTTGGTGTCCCACGATCCCATAGAACAATTCCAAGCCTGGTTCCAGGAGGCCCTGGAGTGCCCGGACATCGGGGAGGTCAATGCCATGTGCCTGGCCACCTGCTCCAGGTGACACCGGGGGGCTGGGGGGTGACACGGGGGCTGGGGGGGGGGTCCCGTCCTGTCCTCACCCCCCTCCCTGTGCCCCTGGCAGGGACGGGAAGCCCTCGGCCAGGATGGTGCTACTGAAGGGTTTCGGGAAGGACGGGTTCCGCTTTTTCACCAACCACGAGAGCAGGAAGGGCAAGGAGCTGGTGAGGGCTTGGGGGGGCTCTGGGGCGCTGGGGGGCTCTGGGGGGTGCTGGAGGGACTTTGAGGGTGCTGGAGGGCTCTGGGGGTTTTGGGTGGGCTGGGTGGGCTTTGGAGGTGCTGGGGGGACACTGGGGGTGCTGGGAGGCTCTGGGGGTGCTGAGTGGGGTCTGGGGGTGCTGAGGGTGCTGGGTGGTCTCTGAGGGGGCTCTAGGGGTACTGGGGGAGCTCTGAGGGGGCTCTGAGGGTTCCCCAGGGTGGCAGCTCCTTCCCAGCCCCTCTGCACTGTCCCTGTGATGCCAAACAGCCCCGTTTTGGGTCAAGGCTGTGCCCGCCCCATGGGGGCAGCTCCTGCTGCAGCAGATCCCGGGGTATCCCGGATTTCTGGAGCTGGGAATGATGTGGGAGTGCTGACAGCTCCCTCCCCTTCCCCCCAGGAGTCCAATCCCTTCGCTTCCCTCGTCTTCTACTGGGAGCCCCTCAGCCGGCAGGTGAGGGGGGATCCCCTGGGGGTGGGGGGAGCACAGAGGGATCCTTGGAATGGTGTGGGGGAGGACCCTGGGGGTCACACAGAGTGTTGGGGGTCACACTCGGATGATTCCCAGCCCCTGAGGGCGAGATGTGATGGGGGGTGGCCGTGTTTTGGGGTGGGAAGGTCAGGGAATGGGGTGGGAAGGTCAGGGAACGGGGTGGGAAGGTCAGGGAACGGGGTGGGAAGGTCAGGGAACGGGGTGTTTCCGTGCTCAGGAGCTGCTGGCCGGAGCCCGGGTGATGCTGGTGCCTGTGTTTTGGGGGGAACAGTGAAGGAATGGGGTGTTCCCACGCGTGGGAGCCCCCCTGGAGCCGCTGCCTGGGTCTCAGCCGACATTCCCGCCCCAGGTCCGGGTGGAGGGCTCCGTGAGGCGGCTCCCGGAGGAGGAATCCGAGCGCTACTTCGGCACCCGCCCCCGGAGCAGCCAGATCGGGGCCGTGGTGAGCAGGCAGAGCTCCGTCATCCCCGACCGGGAGGTGAGCCCGCCCTTCCCAAGGGAACCACCAGGGGCTGCCCCGTCTCCCGCCCCCCTCACCCCTCGCCGTTCCCGCAGTACCTGAGGAAGAGGAACGCGGAGCTGGAGGAGAAATTCCGGAACACCACAGTGCCCAAGCCGCAGTACTGGTGAGTCCCGGGGGGCTGTGGGTGGGGGGGTTCATCCCCCCCCGAGCCCCCCTAAAGCCCTGCGTGCCCCTGCCAGGGGTGGGTACATCCTGGAGCCGGAGGTGGTGGAGTTCTGGCAGGGCCAGACCAACCGGCTGCACGACCGGATCGTGTTCCGGAGGCTCCGGGACCGCTCGGCCCCGCTCGGGGCCATGACCCACCGTGGGCACGGGGACTGGGTCTACGAGCGCTTCGCCCCCTGAGGATCCCGCTCTGGAATGCCATCCCGCCCCCCACCCTCCTGGCCCCTCGTGGCGTGCTGGGAATCGCATCCCGAGCTCCGGGAATGCCGGTCCCGGCGCCTTCATCGCCCTCCCGTCTGCATCCCCTTCCCTCCCCCCTACCCCCAAGGCCTGCCACTGCCACCATCCGTGTTTTAACTGGAATCGTGTTTTAGCTGGAATCATGGAATGTGCGCAATTCCTGATGTATTTTCGCTCTTGTTTAATTGAGTTATTTAACTAATGTCACCACGGTGTCACCCCTGGGTCTGTCCCAGCGCTGTGGGACCCTCCCCCATCCTCCACAACCCTCCCTCTGTCCCCTCCTCCAGCTGAGCTTGGAAAAATGACATCCGGATGTCCTGGAGGTTTTGGGTTAATTTTTACCCACACGGGGCCAGGCTCTCCTGGAACAGCCGGGAATCCCGGCCCTGGAGCCAGCACTGGGTCACATCCCAGCGAAACCAGTCCCTGATAACCTTCCCTGCTCCGTGTTTGCCATCCCAGCCTCTGGATCGTGCCAAGAGGTGTCGATCCCCCAGTGGGAACCACATGTGGATATCACTGGGAAAAGAGGGGTCAGGGACCCCAAAATGGCGTAAAAAACAGCTTCAGTTGGCCCAAAATGGGGTAAAAACCACTAAACCCACCCCAAAATGGAGCTGGAGAACATCAAACCACCCCTAAAAAGCTCCCAGACCCCTGAAAACCATCCCTGGAGAATCTCAGACCACCCTTAAAAACCATCTGGAGACCTTCAATCACCCCTGAAGAACCTCAAACCCTCCCCCCCAAAAAAAAACCCTTCAAAGGTTCTGGAGACCTTCAAAATCCCAGCAGGAGAAGCAGGACCCGACCTGGGATGGGCGTTAATGATCCCATGGGCTCCTCCCTCCTCTCCCTCGTCCCTCCCTTCCCGGGCCAAAGAGCAGGTGGAGAGCAAACAGTGCCGAGGGCGGGGGGGTGGCCCTGGCACTGCCCCCGTGCCGGGAACCGGGAACTTGGCACCCTCCGGGCTTTTGTCAGAGCTGGCAAGCGCTTGGAGCCTGCGGAGTTCGGGCACGGCCGCGCCCTGCGGGGCGGGGAGGGCACCCCGGGCACCCCCCGTGTCCCTGCTCCAGGGGGTCAGGGATCCCCCGGGATCGCTCCGCTCCCACGGGGGTCCTGGAGGGATCCCGAGCCCTCCCACCCTGCCAGGCTGGGCCCGGGGATGTGCTGAGCTCTCCCTGGTTTATTAACAGCAGTTAATTAGCAGCAGGTACCAGAGCTTCCAACACCCCCAGCGACCAGCGGGAGCCCCCCGGGGTCGGCTCCCCCCTTCCAGCAGCGGGGAGCGATTCCCTGAGGAACACGGCTCCTCCCGGGAGCCCCCCGGGGAGGCAGGGAAGTGTCACATCCCGTGTTTTGGGGGTGACTTGGCAAGGACACGGCGCGGGTGGCTCTGCCACGCAGCCCCTGGGGACTGGGAGACGAGTGGGAGCTCGGGATTGGGAATGGGCTGGGGGCAGAGCTGGGGGGGCTTTGGGCTCCGGAGGAGTGTCCTCGTCCCAGTACGAACCAGTCAGCCTGGGAGGGACGGGCTCGACCACCCAGGGTCCGTGATTGTCCCTCGGATAAACCCCATCCCGAGTCCTGCCTCCTGCCGGAGCCGCGTGGATTGGCATTCCCGGGACAGCCCGCGGGTGGCATCCCGCCGGGTCACTTCTCCTCCCTCTCGGCGGCCCCGCAGAGGTTGGGGTGCTCCGCCAGCGTCGCCCTCACTTTCTTCTTCTCCTTGAAGCGCCCCGAGTGGGAGACCTTGACGTGCTTCCCCTTGGTGCTCTTGTCCACGATCTTCTCCAGGCGGGCGGCGAAGCCGGGGGGTCCCTCGGGGCCGGTGCCCTCCTGGGGGTCCCCCCCGGGGGCCGCGGGGCCGTCGGGGGTCTCGTACAGGACGGTGGGCGCTGCCTGGCGCTTCCTCAGGAACGTCAGCTTCCACCAGCCGTGGCTGTCGGCCATCCTGGAACGGGAATTTGGGGGGGTCGTACTCCCTTCTTGGGGGGGGGGACGGGGTTCCTTGGACCCCCCAGGATGTGATTCCAGAGGGATGGAAGGCGGTGCTGGCTTTGCTTGTGGTGCTTCCCCGGGGGGATCCGCGTGGGATCAGGGATGGGGGAGCACATCCCGCGGGTACCAGGAGGGGATGGATGCTCCATGGCTTGGGAATTCCGGAGCGCCGGGAAAAGGCCGCTGGCAGAGGCCGGGAGGTGCCTTATCAGCCACGTGTAGCGGGGCAGGGAGGGAGCCCGGTGAGCAAACAGGAACAGGAACTGGGAGCAGGTGGGAGCTGGGGAGGGGCCGGGGTCTCCCCCCGGGATTGGGGTTGCCTCCTGCTAGAGGGGACAGGCGGGAGCGTTGGAAGAGCTTGGGAATGTTCCGGGAACGCTCCAGGAAGGCTCCAGCCATCCGGGAAGGCTCCCGGAGCCGCGCGTGGCTCCAGGGCAGGAACCCAGGAAGGCGGAGGAGCCGAAGGCTTCCCTGGCCGCGGGCAGGGACGGGATTCCCGGCGCTCTGTGCCCATCCCGGGGGTCGCCGCAGCTCCGTGTCCCCCCGCGTGGGGCTGGGCCACCACCGCCCCCTGCCCGGCCCCTCCCCGGGCTCACCCCCTGGCATCAACTGGGGGGGATAAAACCCCCCCACCTTGTCCCCGCTGGAAATGGGGACGAGGTCACAAAAATTAGGGCCACGGGGGGAGGGGGTGGTGGCCCCCGTGTCCCCCCACGCACCCCCCTGTGCCAGAGCCAGGTGGGACCACCCCCGACTGGTGTCCCCGAGGTGTCCCCGGGGTTCTCACATCCCGTCCCCACCTCGGACACCCCGTCCCTGTACCTGCTGCTCCCGCGCCCGGGGTGTCCCGGGGGTGTCCCGGGGGTGTCCCGGCCGGGGGGCGCGGGCAGGTGCCGTTCACCTGGCGCCGTCCCGGCGTTCCCGTCAAGGTGAACCCGCGCCCAAACCCCTCCTGCCGGAGCAAACAGCGGGGCCGGGCCAGGCACGGCTGAATATTCATGACGGGGAGCGGTGCCAGCGCCGCCCGGGTGGCCCTGGGTGGCCCCGGGTGGCTCTGGGTGGCCCCGGGTGGCCCCGGGTGGCTCTGGGTGGCCGCCACCGCACCGGGCCGGCCGTGGGGGCTCCAGTGTCGCCGTCCCGACGGCCCCGGTGAGTGGCACGTGGAGCCGGGGGTCGGGCAGCCCGGGGGGCCGGGGCTCCGGCTCTCGGTGGGATCGGCACAAACGGGGCCGGTTTGTGCCTCCCGCCGCTCCCCCGCGGGATGTGTCCCCGCGGGATGTGTCCCCACGGGATATGTCCCCGCGGGATGTGTCCCCGCGGGATGTGTCCCCACGGGATGTGTCCCCGCGCGGGGACGGGCTGATGGCTCCCCGACTCTGGGCCTGGGGATGGCACGTCCGGATCCCTCGGGAAACACCGGACGTGCCGGCACAGAGCCAAGATCCCCATGGGAATGGCAGGTTATCCCAGGTCCTTTGAGACCCCTGAGGGGGGGATAGAACTGATCCCAGGTCCCTTCTGGATCCCTGTGGAGAATCTGGAACTGATCCCAGATCCCCCGTGGATCCGGGGGGAGGAGTTAGAGCTGATCCCGGGTCCCCTGTTGGGACATCCAGTGGTCCCTGAGGGATCTGGGATCTGCTCTAGCACACCTCACCAGAGATCCCCAGGGTTAGGCTCTGCGGTGGCTCCTGGGGATCTCAGGGGGATCTTGCTTCTGTGCTGGGGCATCCAGTGCTTCCCAAGGGATCTGGGATCCCCGCGGGAGGGATCCGGGAGCAGCTCTGGGGAAAACTGGGGATCCCTCCTGGGTCTGGGGTGTGCTTGGGAGCCTCGCGGGGACCGTGAGGGGCGGCTGTGGGGATTCCCTGGGGGATCCCCGGCTCTGTCCTGCGGCTGGATCGGGATCGGGATCGGGATCGGGATCGGGACCAGGACCGGGATTCCTCGACACCCCCGCTCCCATTGGTCCGCGCCGGCCCCGCCCCTTCCCCGCTCCAGCCAATCGCGACGCCGGCACGTGGCGCTCCCCCGGGCTGCCTCCTTCTGATTGGTGGGAAGGCGGGCCCTTCGCAGAGAACGCGCTTCGATTGGTTAAAGTGCGGGCGCCCAGGCAGGGGATTGGCTGGGGCGGGGCGAGGCGGAAGTGGCGCTGATGGCGACATGGAGGTGTGGGATGGGGACGGGAGCGGGATGGGGACGGGACCGGGATCGGGACGGGAGCGGGATGGGGACGGGAGCGGGACGGGAGCGGGATGGGGACGGGAGCGGGACGGGAGCGGGATGGGGACGGGAGCGGGAAGGGCCCCAGGCCCGGGGCAGCGGGGACGGGCCGTGCCCGGGCCCTGGAGCGGGGGGTCCCCGCTCTGACCCCGCTCCCGGTGCTGGTCGGGCCCCTCCAGCCCCGCTCCCGCCGTGTCCCCCCCGCAGGTCCCTCCCCAGGACTACCGGAACGTGCCCATCGACATCCAGACCAGCAAGCTCCTGGGTACGGTGCGGGAAAGTCATCCCTGGATTTGGGGACCCCGGGAATTCTTCCCGGTGTTTGGTCCCTGCCTTTCACCTCCACACCTGGGGAAGGAGCCGGGAATTCCTCCCTGACCCCCTTTCTCCCCTCCCACCCCTGAGAACGAGCCGGGAATTCCTCCCACCGTTCCTTCCCTGGAATGCACAGGGTCTGTGCTCCCTTCCCGGCCCCGGAGCCTGTCTGGGGGGGTCACCCCCGCCTTGTGCCCCCCCCGGGTGACCCCCCTGTCCCCTCCTGTCCCCTCCTGTCCCCAGACTGGCTCGTGGACAGGCGCCACTGCAGCCTGAGGTGGCAGAGCCAAGTGCAGCTCATCCGGCAGCGGATCGATGTGGCCATCCAGGACATGCCGGAGAACCAGGAGATCAAACAGCTCCTGGAGGGATCCTGTGAGTGGGATCAGGGGGCTGGATCCCTTGGGAGAGCCGGGAGCCTGTTCCCACTGTTCTGGTGGTGGTTTGGTGTCCCCTGAGCCGGGAGACGGGAGTTGGTGGAGTCGGGAGTTGGGGCTGAGCTGGGAGGGGGTGACACCCCCCGGACTTCCCGGGGGGATCCCGGACTTCCCGGCGATCCCACCCCGCCCTCCACCCCAGACCTGCACTACTTCCACTGCCTGAGGATCGTGGAGATCCTCAAGGGCACCGAGGCCTCCACCAAGAACCTCTTTGGCCGTTACTCGTCCCAGCGGATGAAGGTGAGACGGGGCTGGGGGGGCTCAGCCTTCCTCCTCTTCCTCACCCTCCTTCTCCTCCTCCTCCTCCTTTTCCTCCTTTTGTTCCTGCTCCCCCCAGGACTGGCAGGAGATCGTGGCCCTCTATGAGAAGGAGAACACCTACCTGGGTAAGGCAGGGGGGCTCTGCAGGGTGGTGGGGGGTGGTCTCCAAACCGGGATGCGCTGGAATGCCAAATCCCACCGGGATGAGGGCCCCGAGGGGTCTGGGACGCCCCAAGGCCCCCCAGGGTGACCCCCCCCCCCCCAGCCGAGCTCTCCAGCCTCCTGGTGCGCAGCATCAGCTACGAGATCCCGTCCCTGCGGAGGCAGCTCGGGAGGTGCCAGCAGGCCCAGCAGGACTTTTCCCGGCGGGAGGAGGAGTGCCAGGTGGGAGCAGCCGAGCTCAGGGAGCAATTCCTGGCCTCCTGCAAGCAGTATGGAATCACTGTGAGTGCCTGGGGGGCCACGAGCCCCGAAAACAGCCCCTAACCCACCCCAAAACGGCCCCCAAACCCTTCGAAAATAGCTCCCACCCCAAAAGAGCCCCAAACCCTCCTAAACAACCCCATGTGCCCGAAACAGCTCCCACCTCCCAAAAAACAGCCCCCAAACCCTGAAAACAGCCCCCCACCGCCCAAAGCAGGTCCCTCCCATCCCAAAACAGCCCCCAAACCCTCCTGAGCAGCCCCTTCCTCCCAAAGCAGCCCCCACCCCCATATCTGTCCTGGGAGGGGTCAGACTGGGAGCAGTGTCCCCGTGGTGTCCCCGTGGTGTCCCCACCCCAGGGGAGGAGCTGGGGGGGCCTGTGGTGACCCCACACCCCGCTGTGTCCCCGTCCTGCCCTGTGAGCAGAGGGTGAACCCCCCCGGCTGGGGGGGTGGTTTGGCTGCCTGTCCCCCCCACTCCGTGAGCCGTGCCCCGGTGTCCCCAGGGTGACAACGTGCGGCAGGAGCTGCTGGCCCTGGTGCAGGACCTGCCCTCGCTGCTGTCCCGCGTGGGCGCCGCCGTCGGGGCCCTGGGGGAGGCCATCGAGCTCTACCAGGCGTGCGTGGGCTTCGTGTGTGACAGGTGGGCACGGGGACAGGGACAGGGGCACAGGGCCGGGGGGACAGACCCCCAGGGACAGGGGCAGGGGCACAGGGACATGGGGACAGACCCCCAGGGACAGGGACAGGGGCACAGGGACGTGGGGACAGACCCCCAGGGACAGGGGCAGGGGCACAGGGCCGGGGAGACAGACCCCCAGGGACAGGGACAGGGGCACAGGGCCGGGGAGACAGACCCCCGGGGACAGGGACAGGGGCACAGACCTTTGGGGACAAACCCTTGGGCACAGACCCTTGAGGGTCCCCGGCCCCGCCGAGGTGGTGGTGCCTCGGGGTGGTGCCCCCATCCCTGCTGTCCCCCCCGGTGTCCCCAGCCCCGCCGAGGTGGTGGTGCCGCTCCTGAGGCACGTGTGGGCCCGCGGGAACACGACGGTGCAGGAGTGGCGGACGGGCCGGGAGCCGCGGCGGGTGGAGCGGCCGGAGCTGCGGGAGGAGCCGGAGCCGCCCCGGGAGGACACGGTGAGGCCTTTTTTTGGGGGGACACCCCCCCCCCACCACCCCGAATTCCTCTGCGGGGCCTCGTTGGGGTCCAGCTGTTCCAGGTTTCAGCGGGGTCCTTCCCGCAGATTGACTGGGGGGATTTCCCGCTGGAGACCCCGCCGGGAGGGGACGGAGGAGCTGCCGAGGGGGGCGAGGAGATCGACTGGGGGATCACGGTGGAGCCCGGTCCTCAGGTGTGTGACCCCCGTCCCTGGGTGGGACTGCCCTGCTCCGGGGGCCTTGGGGTGTCCTGGCCCCCCCCATGTCACCTTTGTGTCCCTGCAGGAGGGTGGCATCGACTGGGGGGACGGAGGGGACGAGCAGGTGCAGATCACGGTGCTGGAGGCTGGTGCTGAGGGTGAGCAGGGCTGGGGGTGCACAGAGGGGTTTGGGGGTGGAGCAGAGGGCAGGACGGGCACCTTTGGGTGCTGGGTGGGCAGGGACAGGGTGGGTCCTGAGCCCCCTGTGGGGTGGTGCTGAGCTGGGGAGTGGGGTTGGGTTGGGACCACACCGAGATGTGGGGGTCCCATCCCAGCCCCCCCTCACCCCCCAGTGCCTGAGGAGGGCGTTGCCCGTGGCTCTGACGCCCTGACCGTGCTGGAAAACCCGGAGACACGGAACCAGTTCATCGACGAGCTCATGGAGGTGGGTGTGGGGTGGGATGGGCTCGGGGAGGTGGGTGTGGGGTGGGATTGGGCTCGTGGAGGTGGGTGTGGGGTGGCAGTGGGGTCGGGGCAGGGCTGGAGGTGGGTGTGGGGTGGGATGCAGCAGGGCTGGACACGCAGCGATCCCTTTCCCGCAGCTGGAGCTGTTCCTGGCCCAGCGCCTGGCAGAGATGGAGGATGAGGCCGACATCGTGGCCATGAGCCAGCTCCAGCTGGCCCCGGCCCTGCTGCAGGGCCAGACCAGCGCCCACGTGGGTGCCCTGCTGGGCACGGCCCGGGCCCTGCTGGCTCAGCTCTGCTCCCGCAGCATCCAGCACCTCTGCATGATCCTCGCCTCGCCCAGGTGCCCCCCGCCCTGGGGAGGGGTTCTGGGGGCTGGGGGGCATTGGAGGAGGAAGAGGAGGTGTCCGAGGTGGGGATGGCACTGGAGTGGCTCTGGAGGTGTCCTGAGGTGGGGATGGCATTTGGGGCAGATCTGGAGGTGTCCCAGGATAGGGATGGCACTGGAGTGGATCCGGAGGTGTGCCGGGCTGGGGGTGTGCCTGGGGGGGCTGGGGGTGTCCCCGGGGTGCCCAGGGGGGCTGAGGGCTGGCTGTGCCCCCCAGGTACGTGGAGCGGGTGTCGGAGCTGCTGAGGCAGAAGCTGAAGCAGGCGGAGCTGCTCCTGGCCAAGAAGGAGGTGATGGCCCAGAAGCGCCGGGAGGCCCTGGCAGAGCAGGCGTCCCTGGAGCCCAAGCTCGACCGGCTGATGGAGAAGACCAAGGAGCTCCAGAAGCTGGTGAGGGAGGAGGGGGGAGCCCCTCAGGACGCCCCTGTTTGCCCCCAGCCCGCCCTGAGCCCCCCGGTGTGTGTTGCAGATCGAGGCCGACGTCTCCAAGCGCTACGGAGGGCGCCCCGTCAACCTGATGGGCATCTCCCTGTGAGCCCACGGGGGGCTCCTGCCCCCCAGACCCCTCGTGCACACCCCGGGGGTGCTGCTGTGTGGCCGTGGGTGGGCGGGGGTGGATTTGGGGGAATAAAGCGAATTCTCCCACTCCTCCATGTGGATTTTGGGGGGGGGTGGAAAGAGGAGCCCCTAAACCCCCCGAGGGCGACCCCAGGGATGGCAGAACCCCCCACGGCCCGTCCTTGGGGTGGCCCTGGAGGGGGCAGAGCGGCCCCCCGTGCTGAGAGCCCTCCCCGGGGGGGCGGCGGGGGGCGATTGGATTCTAATTTCATAGCAGAGCAGTTGATTCATGGCCGGGTGTCGCCGGCGGTGACGCCCGTAATGACTTTCCATCACGGGCGGCCGCCGAGTGACACCGCTCATTATTCCTGCCGCTCGTTAGCGCGGGGGGGCCCCGGCCCCGCCGGACAGTGAGCGATGGCCCCCCATTAATCACCCCCCGCGTGGCCCCCCCGGCCCTGCTGGGCTGTACTGGACTCTACTGGGCTGGGCAGGGCTGGAGCCCCCCCTCAAGGCATCTTTGGGGCGGGGTCTGTCACACCCTCTGACGTCATGCATTGTCACCCCCCCCCCCACAGGACATTGGTCCCTGGTGGGGGGTCTTGTCCCACCCACCCTGGCACGTCACAGCTGCTCCTGGGGCTGGATCTGCTGTGGGACCACCCCCCAGGCCAGGGTTGGGACCCCCAGTGGGGTCTCAGTGGGGCCGCGGTGCAGCCGTGGGGGTCTGTCTAGGGGTGGGACACAGGGACCCTCATCCCTCGGGATCTGGGGGTTCCTGGCCCCATGGAATCCACTTGGGGGGATGTGGGGGCTCTTAACCCCATGGGATCTGGCTGTGGCGGCTCCTGGTCCCTTAGGATGCACTTGAAGGGATGTGGGAGCTCCTGGCCCCGTGGAATCCAGCTGGGGAAATGTGGGGTCTCCTGGTCCTATGGACCCAGTTGTGGGGGTTTCTGACCCCATGGGATCCAGCTGTGGGGCTGGGGGGGCTCCTGTACTGTGGGGTTTGGGGGGGATCCCACCCCCCGTGGGGCTGCAGGGGTGGCTGTGCCATCGACACCCGGACCAAGACATGGAGCTGTGTGGGATCCCTGTCCCCATCTCCGTCCCTGTCCCCATCCCTGTCCCTGTCCCTCCCAGCCGTGGGGGCTCAGGGGGTGCAGACCCCCGCCTGCATCACTCGGGGGTCCCAGCCCGGCTCCAGCTCCCCCCCTTCCCCCACGTTCCCGTCCCATCTCCTCCCCCCCCGAGGGCGGGGGTCGCGCCGAGACAGCCGGGCTTGGGGGAGCCCCTCATTACCCCGCTAACGGTGATTAACGGGCTAATTAAGCGGTGTCTGCCGCTCCCGGCTGGCTGGGGAGGGAGCCGGGGGGCGCGGAGGGTCCCTCCGTGAGGATGGGGGGGTGTCCTGGGTGGGGGGGTCTGGGGGTCACAGAGGACGTGGAGGGGGGTGCGGGGCCCTGGGGGGGGTCAGTGGGGGCGTCATTGTTGTGAATGGGTTTCGGAGGGGGGCCTCAGGGGGCAGGGAGGGGGGTGTAGGGCTGAGGGGGGGTGCGGGTATCGCGGACGACATGGAGGAAGGGGCTGAGGGGTTGTCTGCGGCGGTCACAAGGGGCTTTATTGTTGTCAGTGGGCTTCAGAGGGGCCTGGGGGGCCGGGTCGGTGTCTAGGGGGTCGCAGGGGACATGGAGGAGGGTGTGGGGCTGAGAGGGGGTCTAGGGGTCACAGGGGATTTCATTGTTGTGAGTGGGCTTTGGAAGGGGCTGTGGGGCTGAGACGGGGTCTGGGGGTCACAGGAGACATGGAGGAGGGGTCTGGGGGGGTTACAGGGGGCTTCGTTGTTGTCAGTGGGCTTTGGAGGGGCCTGCCAGTCTTTGGGGGCTACTCCCTGCGTGTTTGGGGGCAGCACCTTGTGTGCACTGAGTGGGAGCGTCTGTGGGGCTGGGGGTGCCCCTTCCTTTTAGTGTTTACTTGGAAAAGGGGTCTTTAGGGCGTTTCCTACACTCTGTGTTTGGCAGGGGGCTGGGGCTGTTACCCATGGGTTAGTGCTGCATCCCTGTGTCCCTGACATGTCACCCTGTTTCCTGGGCTGTGTGGGAGGCCAGGACTGTGCCCAGTGCCCTGTGCTGAGGCTGCTGCTGTGCCCACCACCCCCAAATGGAACCAGCCTCCCCCTGGGGTCTTGGTCACACACTGCCCTCCTACCCCTGCTCTGGGGCTCTAGGCTGGTGCAGTGTTATTCTTACCGTGTATTTAGGCTTGAGTTTATCTTCTTTGTCCTCCCTCCTTTCTGTCCCCAGTGTTCTTTGAAAGGAGCAGATGTTCTGAGGGGTTTTCCCCTAAATGAGTGAGTAGGTGAGACCTCATCCCACTTCTGCTTGTGGGCCCCCCCTGGATCCATCCAGGCTGGAGAATAAAGGGATTGATTGCAAATGGGGTGGAGAACTTGGGAATGAGATGCTGGACATGCCCTCTCCATGTGCACTGGCACCCAGAGACCGCCCATGTGCTGGGCTGATCCCACAGTGTGGGCAGCAGGGGAGGGGGGGACCCTTCCCCTTTCCCTGCTCAGGTGAGACCCCACCTGCAGAGCTGCCTCCAGCTCCGGGGTCCCCAACACAGGAAGGACATGGAGCTGCTGGAGCAGGTCCAGAGGAGGCACCAAGATGATCAGAGGGATGGAGCAGCCCTGCTGTGAGGAAAGGCTGAGAGAATTGGGAGTGTTCAGCCTGGAGAGGAGAAGTTTTTGGGGTGACTCACTGCAGCCTTCCAGTACCTGAAGGAGCCAACAGGAAGATGGAGAGAGACTATTTAAAAGGGCATGGAGTGACAGGACAAGGGGGAATGGCTTCCCACTGCCAGAGGGCAGGGTTAGATGGGATATCAGGGAGAAATGCTCCCCTGTGAGGGTGGGCAGGCCCTGGCACAGGGTGCCCAGAGAAGCTGTGGCTGCCCCATCCCTGGAAGTGTCCAAGGCCAGGTTGGAGGGGCTTGGAGCAGCCTGGGACAGCAGGTGTCCCTGCCCATGGCAGGGGGTGGAACAATTTGAGCTTTAACATCTGTTCCAACCCAGGCCATTCCCTGGTTCTCTGTGGGGAGAGTGTTTCGAATGACTTTGCCAGGGTTGCTGCAAACCCAAATCCTGTTGGAGCAGTGGGTTATGGCTTTAAGGCAGAAAGTCTCTCTGAATGTGCCTTATCCTCTGCTCAGTCCCAATCCTTCCTGCTGGCATTGGCTTAATCCCAAACAGTTCACCGGGAGGAGGTTGTGTCTGGGAATCAATGGGAAGACTCAGCTTTCCCTCTTGAGGTGTGTCCTTGTTTACCCCGTGCTGGGGCTGTGAGGCTGCACTGCTCACAGTCACCTGGATTTGAGGGCTATAAATACCTCAGGTCACAGAAGTGTTATTTGTGATGTAAACATCAAAACAAGTGAATTACCGGGGTCAGGAATTGTGGGTTAGTTTGCAGACAAAGCTGCTTGTGAGAGTTGTTATTATTCTTCACGCTGGATTGCCACGTGCCTTTATTACTATTCTATTTAGGGACAGTCACCTTTTACCAAAATAGACTGATGCTGTTTATAACCTCTGAGTACTTACATCACTTTAAAAAAAATGCCCTTTTGCAAAGCAGCCTGTGCAACAATTGTTCATCCTGGCACAATTGTGTTTATTTCCTATAATAACATGCACTAAAAGGGTCTTCTGTGCTCTGATCTTACAGCTGAAATGCAGCAGTTTATGTAGAATAAGTGAAACCTGTGCAGAGGATTATTACAGCTTACCTTAAAGCAATTAAGAACAGGTTAAAGTAAGTTCTGCTGCCGTGGAAATAGGCATGTGCTGAGTTACTATCTTGTTTCAAGACCTATTTGCAGCACACAAAAAGCTTTTTGATCCCTCTCAGTGCTGTCTTTTGCTGGTAGAGTTGAAGGGGGTGAATTTTCTCTCTGTAAGGAGTGATCTTTGTTGTCGGAGTTCATCACATCATTTTATTTTCTGGAGCTCTCTGTTTTGTATTAATTAAACTCTGTATAAATGAGTGCAGTTCGGTGAGCCCAGTCAAGCTGCAGGTGCTGACCTGGAAGAAGTTGTAGTTGGAAGGACCAAACTGGTTATTTCTATCCTTCTCAACAGTGGTGAGAACCAAGTTATAGCAAAGCCATTTGAGCTTTGATGTGGATTGCATGGACCTACAGGCAGAGAAAGTGATTGGGGGTTTTATTTTAATTTTTGGTGGTTTTTTTTTGGGGTTGCTTTTTTTCTGGGTGGGTTTTGAGACAGTTCTTTGAGTGGAAGGTGGTAAGACAGTCATTCCAGAAGCCTCATCACTGATCATCTTTGTGCAAACAGAAATGTATCATCTGAGATCCATCCCGGTTTGTTGGATGTGTTCAAAACCACTCAAACTTACACTTTATTTTCCTGTGCTCCAGAGGAAGCCTTACCTGAGCTATGCACATCAATAACCTGTCTTTCCTTCCCTAAAGTATTTTTAACCATCAGGATTGAGAAACCCTCTTATCTGAGCTGATTTGGTCATAAATCTGATCTTACCTCATGTCTTTGAGGTGTCTTTGTGTCTTGGCACGTTCAGTCTTTCCTTCTCAGAATCCAACAGGTTTCATAAGCACTTCCCTGGAGTTTTCTGTTCAGGATATTGTACCTTTTTTTTTGTGTGTGTGTGTGGTGACTCAGTCTGTCTCTGCAGGTCATGAGAAGTAAGAATCATCATCTTGCTTTATTAGTTGTTGCTTTCAGCACCAAGTTTAGGCCATGCCAGGATGTTTTTGTCACTCAGCCTCATCTTGAACTCATTCCCTGTGCCAGTGACAGGCAGCCAAGTGTTTAGTTCACAGTGTAGCAACACAGTCAAAGGAAGCAGAGTGTAATGTTATTTTAAAATGTTGCTATTAAGTCTAAACACCTGAAAACCCGCAAGCAGAAAATTTTGAGTGTAGAAAAAGGTAAATAACACTTCACCCTTTGTAATGAATTTGCTCTAAGGCTCCAGTGCTGTAGTTAACACCACCTTTGTCCCCTTTTGCCAAAAGCTGGGATCATAAAGGGACATTGGCCAAGCGGTGGGACTGGATTAATAATTGCATCAGAGTTGCAGAGTCCTGTTAGGAAAGTCACTGCAAAAGAGGCCAACTCAGCAGCCAAATAACTTGTGAAAGGAGCCTTGCAGGGCTCCCTGAAACTGCACGTTCCTGTGCACTCTCACTTTGTTACCTGTTCTTGCCAAAGCCGCTGTCAGAGACTCTTCCTCCTCCTAGAAAGTTTAACAAATACAGTGAGTCTTCCTAAAGCTTCAGCTTGGGACAGGCTCTGGAACTGCTGCATTCTGCTTCAGGATCCCAGGGGAGTGTGTGGATAATGAGCTCTTTCTTTACAAGAAAAATGCTGAGTTGGTGCCTGTTGATAAAGGTCACTTGAGCTGTCTAAAGGATCTCCTGATTTTTAAATGAATTGCTTAATAAGAAGTGAATTTATCTAGAGGATCAGTTCATTACTGGCTAATTTAACCCACATCCAGACAAGCAGCACAATAAACAATTCTTTTGTGAGGGAATGTGAAAGGATGGGGAGCCACCAGCATTTTTTTCCATGCTTTAGTCATAAATAGCATAACCAGAGCTAATGCTGAGTTCAGAAATTACCAATTTGCTAAAATTAACATCTTCTGTAAAAGCAACGTGATTGCCTTTTCTGGTTTTTGGGGAGAGCTGGCCAGTCTGTTGATGAAAACTCCTGTGATTTCAGGCTTCTGATCCCAGGATTGGATCTCCAATTCCAGCATGACAATCAGCTAGAGCTTGTGGACCATCTTTTGCCAAGGTTAGTACAATTTTGGGCCCCTGGCTTTTGGATGGCATTGCCATGGGAATTCTTTACTGAACAGCCTCCCTGTTCTGAGCCTTGACAGGAGAGGGAACCTGAGACTTGTAATCCAGGCAGCTGGAAGGGAATGTGTTTTGGGAGTCTGTTCCAGGGAAATAATGACCGTTGCTGTAAGTAAATAAAGTCCTGGGACCTGCCTTCCCTGAGTCTCATTCCATCATGGACCTTTCCCCTCCTGTGTGTTGCTCCAGTTCTAATTTGCAGTCACAGCATGTCTTCTGACCTGGCAGAGACTTCAGGCTGGCCTGGGTGGGTTTTGGCTCCACACAAAAGAGGACTAAGGACTTTTGAAGGTCAACCCAGGCCTGAAACAGAGAAGGAAAATCAATGGCTGTCAGCCTTGGGAGCAGCACTGAAGTGGGCTGTAGTCACTGAAGCTCAACATTCAGTAATTTCATCTGCAATTTGGGATTGTTTTTTCCCCTCTTGCCCTCAGAACAACCTCAAGTGTGTTATGTGCAGCTATTTAAAAATGGTGCTAATCCCTGGATTGCTCTTGGCAGCGGGAATGTTCAGTCATTGCGTTGGTTTTGCTCCCGAACACACAAATATAGTAATACCCTTGTGAACTCTAAATTGGAACAGGTTGTATTTATTCCACTGTCAGAGTGGCTGGAGAATTACTCAGCTATTGACTGTGAGAATAAAAATCTGCCTGAGATTCAATACTGAAATAGCCAAAAGAAGCAATGAAAAAAAAAAGGGGGGATGATGGAAGTGGAATGAATATGGAGAAATGAGAGCACAGCTCTGCGTGTCAGATTTGCCTCTGCAATTTGTGGACAAATAATATAGATTAGCCTTTATTAGTCATGCTTTCAGTAGCACCAGTGAGTATTACAGGAACTGGGAAATGAAATCATTTACCAACCAGCTCTCATAAAACAGCGCTACGTCCCTGACTTGTGTTGGGGTGTTGTAGTTTAGTCCTTGGAATCGGGGAGTTTTCAGAAGGGAGCAGAGCTTGGCAGCCATAAAAGCAGCAGAACTGACCCTTGTGACAGCAGTGAGATGGTGTGTGACAGTTACTGGTCGCTGCTGCCACGTGTCTGGTGGGCAAACTTGTGGCTACGTAGCTTTGGAAAAACAGATGGGGCAGGTGTAAATAGCAAGACCATGTTTAATAAAAGGGGTTTTTTAATAAATGTAATTCCTGATCTAGAAAGCACAGCTGAGTCTCTTGGAACCCAACCACGTGCTGGGACAGCAGCTATTCCATTTGCTGGAGTGGATCTCTGAGTCCACATGATCCCATTGGATGTCCTGTAAACTGCCTGGATTAAGCACCTGCCCCAATTTGAGTGATTTCTCTCAGTTTAATCATCAGTGATGCTCTTTTTATCCAAGTGTATCTGTTTTATAATTGAATGACTGCAGTTCTCACTTGGGCTGTGCTGGTAACTCAGAAATCAAAGTGAGAGATCCACAGAGGAGGTGAGTAGGGAAAAGGCAGGAAGGGAGAAGCTTCCCAGCAGCAGCAGAGTTGTCCTGTCGGATTGGAAATGAGCTGGGTGGATTTTTCCCAGTCCCTCAGTTCATGTACTCCCATAGCATCTGCTGGTTCAACAGAACTGAAACAAGCAGTGGAGAAAAACAGAATAATGGAGCTTTAACCTACATGAAAGTGAGCTCATTTCTTCTTCCTCTGGGCGGGTGGATTAAAACTGTGGTGTTACATAATCTCTACCCACAGGAAAGCTTCCAGTCTGCCTGGAATGTTATCTGCTGGGGCAGTAGGGAGTTATGAATGGGTTCCCTAAGCCACTGACATAAATCTTCCAGCAGGCACTTGCAGACTTCCCTGTAGTCTAATGCTTTTTGAGAAGACCCTTGGTCAGGTGTCAGGGGCTGATACAGGCTCAGGAGATGGACATTTATGTAGCAAAGGCCTTTGTACTGGTAGGATTTTTGGAAAAAAAGACTTTACTGACTGTATTGGGAAAGGAGGCTTTGGGTATTTTTTAAAAGTTTGCTTTGTTTCTGGTAACTTTGATCAGGAGACCAGCTAAGGAATAGAAAAGAAATACAGATTATTAGAATTTCAGTTTCTAATTTGCTGTTACATTTTGATTTCTGAAATCCATGGAGTTTCTCTAATACATATATAAGCACAATCTGGCTCTTTTCTGTAGGATCTACTTCATTCTTTTCCATCCAGACAGGCTAAGTTTCAACTATAAAAAATCATCAGATTAATCAGTGGTGGGCAAATCAGATGATTCAGGTGTGTTTGAAAAATAGTTCAGCTTTAATATAAAGCACCTCAAAACTGCAAGGGTTTGCTCATATCCAGTTTCCACGAGTTCCCATCTAATGGTGTGTAAATTAGGTAATGTTTGAGTCATTTGGGATGAGGCAGGTTTTAGCTTTTACCCTAAATGCTGCTGGTCTCTGGGTTCAGCTGAGCTGCAGAGCAATTTCAAGCCTCCCTTTTGAGTGGGATGGAAACCATCGATTTGGGTGCCGCACTAATGGAGAGAAATATTGATCATGCACATTTCTTGGGCTTGTGGGAGAGGAGCTTTCACATTCCCAGCTTTCTCTCCCCTCTTTCACATGCTGTAACAGGGCTGGAGTGTGTCTGTCCCTGCCCCATCTCAGGTGGTCAGAGGTGCTGGTGAGTGGTCTGCTCTGACACTGCTCCCATCCCACCACCCTGGGGAGGGAGGTCCCCTCACAGGGGGGAATGATGTGGATCTCAGGAAGACCTAAATGAACGTATTTGATCCGAGGAGCTGCTTCCACGTGGGGTTGTGCTGAGGACAGCGCTGAACAGCTGGGTTAGGGATGGTCCTCTGGGAATGTGCTGCACGAAACACTGAAGTGAAACCAGTGCAATGATTCCTGTCACCTTGTGTTGCCTGAGCAAGGGGGAAACTGGGGTTCTGTTTATTGATAATTATAAACCCAGGGAGAGCTTGGTGCGTTAGGGCTGTGCTATATTTAAATGGTGTCTTGTCTGCCAAATGTCCCTATTACAAAATGTTCCTTGCCAAGATCATGGGCCTCTCCTTTTAAAAGCTGGTTTTGAAACTCTCAGTTGTTTTCAGAAAACTGGTTGATGTCCATAGCTGGGGCATCTCTGTCTTCACTTTGTGCTGTTAAGTCATTCCAAGAGCGTTTTAAAGGTGGTGTGAGCAGCTATGGGAAATGCCACTTCACCACTTGCAGAGTGGAATTACTGCATTTCTGAAAGATGAAACTATGATTAAAGCAGAAAATAGAGTGTTCTCCAGCCCCTCGCCCTGTGTGCTGCAGACACTCAGTGGTGCCTTTAATTAGGCTGTCACAGCTGAAGTAAAAAATAACAAAACAAAACCTCCTACGAAGCAGCTGCAAGGTTTAAAGGCTTTTACTCCTCCCCAGAGCAGGGAGCCCTGACAGGGAACATTCCATGCCCCAGCCATGTCCCAGCACAGGGCTTGGAGGAAACGTTCACCTGCTGGTGTTGAGCCTGTCGGGATTTCTGCTCGTGTGAAAGGCAGTCCAGGTTTGCCACCGAGAGCTGATTTCTTGTATCCTCAGTCAGACTGGCAAAAGCCAACTCACTGCATGTTCTCCATGTTAAAAGTTCTAAAATGTCACTGTTTTGGTCATGTCTGATCAGGACTGAGTTGAAATTCTTGGCTTAGAGAGCTGCTTTGGACATGAACAGACGCTTTAATTAGCAGGCTCTGCACTAAAATCTATTCTGTTAAGGATTTATTAAAATCATGCATAAACTGGAATATGCTTGTTTATTTGTGAATCTCTGGGGTTATTCAGCAGAGTTGAATATGCCTCCCCATGGCAGCCTTTGAAGACCATTTCTTTGAAACAAATTAATTTTTTTAAGTCCCGGCCTTTATTTTGCATGCTGGCTTGGATATAAATATGAAACCAGCTGCAGCTTTGGCAAGAATATTGATGGGTTCTTGCTTGTCAGATGAAAAACGAAGTGGAGTGGACTGTTCTGGAATACTCTTCAATTTTAGAACTTTCTTTTTTCAAGAGTGACCTTATTCAATGCCCAAATGAGCACCAACACCTCCTTATGTGTGTTGAAACAGGCATCCTCTCTGCTTTTTTCAATTCTGTATATTATTTTTTTTAGTGATGTTTTCCCCTTTTTAACCTCCCACAAAATATGGCTCCAGTTCCTGGCTGATCTTGCTGTAACACTGCCCTAGCCAAATATTTTTGTGTAAGAATTATTAGTCACAGAAGCAAGAATGTAACGGAATATTCTTAGAAAGCGTCAGAGCCACGCTTGACATGTAAAATATTTATCCAGACATGTAAACAAATCAAGAGGTGTTTTGCCAGTGTCCCACCGTGAACTTTTGTTGGTTGGAAGTCAGGAAGTGCTTTTCAGTTCTTGAAAATAAGGTATCAGGTTCTCTGCTGACATAAACTGGGAGTGCTCGTGGTTGGCCTCACCTGGTTGAAATTTTAGCCCCTGCTTTTGCCTCCCTAAAAATAAATCAAGATGTGTTTTCCAAAGAGCTGTAATTGTGCTAAATAAAACTCCTGTGTTTATTTTGGGGTTGGATTACTCACGATTACTTTGTAGTTACTGATGTGTCTGCACTCTATGAGGAGCTTTAGGTTTGTTTTGCTTTTTTTTTTTTGGTGTTATCAGTGTCTTAATGAGAATTAAGCAACGTGTTTGATTCAGGGAAATCTGTTGTTTTTAAGGACAACACTGATAATCTTCCCTTTGTGCGTCTGCCCCCAAGGAGCATCTCAGCCCTTCAGCAGGAAAATTCAGCTGTGGCTTTATCTGAATGGGCTTCCAGTGACTGTTGTGGTGAGATATGGTGAGATATGCCCTGTGGGGGTGCCTCATAATCCCCCTGGCAGGGGTCCTGTCTCATCCCAAAGTTTGGGAGAGATCTTCTGTGCTGGGTGAGGACACCAGAGTTTTGCCAAGGCTGGTTCTGCCCTTCCACACCGGCCCTTGAGTCGTGTATCTCTTTCTCAGCACTGCAGCGTTTCAAATTCCATTGCGTTCCGTCGCAGCCTCCCCCGTTTTGTTTCGGTTTGTATTATTATTATTATTATTTTGAAATCTCTTGGGTCTGTGGCTGCATTCAAACTTTCAAAACTGTGCCATCTATTGTTGGTTTTCCAAACTGCCTCCATGTCATTGGTTAAAACTCGAGGGCAGTTGGAGTTGTTGTAGGGCGCGAGCTGGGAATGAGGGAGCAGTTACTGGTTGGGATCCCTTCCAGAGGAGGAAGGTGGAATTCTGAGCTGCTCCCAGCCCTTCTAAAATAAGAGTCAAAACAATTAGGTGCCTTTTTTTTTTTTTGTTATGGGTGACACACCAGGTAACCTTTTGTAGGAAACTAAAAGCTCCACAAATGAGGAAAGAGTTTTGTTTTAGGCTGATTATTCTCTCTGCTGATATTGTGCTCTCGGGTAATACACTCGTATTAAAATTTGAGCACTTCAGAATGCCCTGATGCTCATCTCAAAGGATGCACAGTGGACAGTTGCCATGCTAAAATTATATTTATATAATTAAATATCATATAATTATAAATATATAACAATATATTTTATGTCATAAAACTAACATGTGTTATAATATATTTTATATTATATATTTTATTTATTATATATTTATATGTATTTCTAATTTTTATATATAATTACCCTATATATAGGGTAATTATAAGAGCTAATCTATAAATTATACATATAAAAATAATATAAATTATATAAATCTATTTTTGTATAATATATAAATGTATATAAATTATAAAAGCTTTTTTTCATAGTCCTGTTGATCACCTGCTATGGAGCAACACACCTTGGTGATCAGAAGCAGTTGCTCTTTACATTTCCCCAACTTCTCTACCAGGCCACAGGTGCTTTACTGCACCTGAATCTAAACAGATGAGATAATTGGACATTAAAGGAATAAAATGTTGCCCCCAAACCAAAGGTATTAACAAGTGCTTGCAATGCAAAAGTCAGTAAATTAGGGACAACTTGGACTTTTTTTATGTTGGATTGGTTGGTTTGTTTTCAAGTAAGATCCCTCTTAAGGGATCTTTCATTCACACTTTAAGACTTGTCAGGACATGTTTTGTCACTGGCATTGGTCAGGATAAAAAGAGTTTCCTGCTTCTTCAGGCTCTATTTACATTAAAAATTCTATATTTTTGGTGGTATGTGATGTATGTAATTCCGTTGTCCTGTGAAATTGTATTTGGAGCAGTCTGTGGGAAATCCAAGTATATCTTATCAGAAAGGAGTGAGAAAAACAGAATAGACTGATTTCATATTTGAGCTGAGAGAGGGGAACCTTTCCAGGGGACATAAGAGTGACACCTCTGCCCTGCTGTGTGAGGGCACCTGAGCACTGAGGGAAGGGGCTGGTACTTACTGGGCACTGATGTATCAAAATAACACATTTTATCCTCATTTACTGTAAATTGATTTGGGCCCAAGTCCAATGTCTTGTGGACTCGCGAATCCACGTGAACGTGGTTATGTACATATCCAAAAAATCTGGTCGTTAGTTCCTCTCTGCCTGCACAAGGGATATGTGGCAGGAGGGGGGTTAACAAAACTGGACCCTTTCTGCCACCCAATTCCTGCAAAAAACAGGCTGAACCAGGAATCTGGGGAGGGAGAAAGATTTGGGGGAGACTTTTTGCTGGAAAGAGAAGACTTAAAATAAAACTGTTTGTCCCTGGCACAGATCGTTGTATTCAAACATTCCATGAATCAGCTGCGGGGGGGGAAGAAGGAGGGGTGAGGACTCTTAAACTGAAATATTTACATGAATCAGCCGCCTGGGTTTTGGGGGAGTGACCAGAGCTGCTCTGAGATTAAACCGAGCCTTGCTGTGCCTTAGTGCTTCCCAGGGATCCAGCAGGATTTTGGGATACAGGTGCTGGCGGCACTGAGGACGGATGAGCCGGCAGTAAGTGAGGAGCTGGGATGGGGTGCTGAGCACAGCGTTTGCTCCGGGAAAAGGGGGGGAAATTAGTTCTCTCAGAAGTTCTGATGGCTGCAGGTGGAGCAGATTCCCTTTAGAATTCCCCTAGAAATTCTCCTTATGCTTTTTTCTACAGCTTACAATGGAGAATGTGTGGATTTGAAACCGAGCTCAATTTAGCTGCCCAAGAGAAAAACTTGAGAAAGAAACCAGTGTTTTGAAACCCAAAGGGATAAGGCAGCTCTTGCTTTTATGCTCTGTTGGAACACGTGGGTTTTTCTGAAAGCATCATAAGTGCTTTTGCAGAGAGTGGTAGAACAGAAAACACAGCAAAACTCTGTTTTCTGCAGCTCTTTCTCTTGTTGCAGCTTTTTGCATAAGTATTTGTAGCTTAATTTACCACAGATGAAGGGAAAGTGTAACTCATAGGTGTCACCTGCCTTAAGACTTTATTTAGCTCAGTATTCTCTATTTTAGCAGAGGAACATTTGTTTTTTCTGTCTCTAGATAAAAATAACCTGCTTATACTTTCAGCAGCTCATCTTTAGCCAGAGTTTTTCCCTTTACCCTCATCAGATCTGCACATTCCAGCCTTTTGCCAAGGAAGCCAGCTTTATTTAAATTGCTGAATTCCACCAGACAGCATTAGCAAAGCTGCCACTGCCACAGTGGTAAAAAGCTCTTTATGAGGACCAGCTATATAATTTTTTTGCCTTTATTCCAGTCAGGTGAAGAGTAGAAATACCCTTTATAGTTTTCTTGGTTGTGGCTCTTTAACACAAATACCTTGAGCCTCACAGGGAGGGAAGTAGAAAAGCATTAACCTGTTACTTTGGTGGGGAATTTTGTTCCCTTCTGACTCTCCTGGTGGTGGGACATTGCTGGATGCACTTCATCCATCCCCTTGATGAGGTTGCCACGAGGACTCTTCCTCTTTTAGACAAGTCTCTAATACATCAAGTTAATAAATCTCAATTTTTCTGCATGTGTTAATTTTAGTGATAATAAAAAGAAGTGATGCTCTGAGTCTGGGCCACTGATGTGGCTCCTTTAACAGAGCACTGATGGTGACAGAAGGACCTGGTGAACTTTGGGTCTTAACCCAAGGTGTGCAAGTGCAGTGTTAAACCATTAAAAGCAGACTGCCAGCTGTAGTTTTGAATTGCATTTGTTGAAACAGTGGATTTTTGTTCAGCCTCAAGTAAAGGAGCAAGTCAGTAAACTTTGCTAACAGTGCAGCTCTATGCACAGAATGGGAGGAACAATCCCGCATTTCATCGGCTTCCTTGCTGTCTCTTGCCAAAGTTTTTGGGCTGCCCTGCATTGCATCAGTCCTGCTCGACATTATTTTCCATCTATCATTTGGAGCCAGATGGAAAATGAATCCTCTGTATGTTGGTAGAGTTATTTCATAACAAGGGAAAAGCTTTTTGTCCTGTGCCTGTGCTGCCTGTAAATCAGCTTTTATTGTCTGGTTGTGTTTGTGTTTGGAAAGTGAAATGAGGATCGTTAATAGGTATGTGAAGAGCACGAGAAGGCTCCAGATAGATGTTTTTCTCTCTGGTGCAGACTGTGTGAATGCACTTCCATGATTTTCCCCAGTGGTCCAGGTGTATCCACAGGTGTATCCACAGGTGCCAGGGAGTGGCAGCCTCAGACCTGCCAAGTCTCACCTTGCCCTGAGCATCTGGTTTGGTTCAGGGGCACAGGGCAGTGCCTGGGGCTCCACCTGGAAACACCAACTTCCCTCCTTGTGGGACACCTGTGGAGCCAGGCTGGCAGAGCTGGGATGTTCAGCCTGGAGCAGAGAAGGCTCCAGGGAGACCTCAGAGCCCCTTCCACTGCCTAAAGGGGCTTTCCCTTTACAGAGTAGGAAATCAATCATTACGAGTTTGTTTCTCTGCTTTTATGCTCAGAGAAACTTCTGGCATGTTCCAAGGATGTCTTTTAAGAAATTTGTGCTGATACAGAGTTAATTTTCTTCCTAGTAACCAGTAGGTGACTGTGGTTGGGATTTATGCTGGAAAAGGGGGTTGATAACACAGAGATGTTTTAGTTACTGCTGAGCAAGAATCACTCGGGGCCGGGGCCTGCTCTGTTCCCCACCCCACCAGTGAGGAGCTGGGGGGACACAGCCAGGACAGCTGAGCCAAGGGATGGATATTCCACACCAGATGGAATCATGCTTAGAATATAGAGGTGGGGGAAGAACAAGGAAGGGGGGGGATGTTTGGAGTGATGGTGTTTGCCTTCCCGAGTCCCCGTTAGGTGTGATGGAGTCCTGCTGTCCTTAGGATGGCTGAACACCTGCCTGCCCGTGGGAACTGGGGAGTGAATTCCTTGGTTTGCTTTACTTGCATCCACAGTTTTTATAGAGTCATAAAATCTCAGAAGTCATCCCATTCCACCCCCTTGCCCCCCCACCTTCTGCTATCCCAGGCTGCTCCAAGCCCTGTCCAACCTGGCCTTGGACACTTCCAGGGATGGGGCAGCCACAGCTTCTCTGG
>JAYRBT010000075.1:1751593-1767604 GCA_036023395.1 Myiotriccus ornatus
CAGGGATGGGGCAGCCACAGCTTCTCTGGGCAACCTGTGCCAGGGCCTCCCCACCCTCACAGGGAAGAATTTCTCCCAAATATCTAATCTATCCTCGCCCTCTGGCAGTGGGAAGCCATTCCCCATTGTCCTATCAGCCCATTTCCTGACTAAGAGTCCCTCTCCACCTTCCTTTGTAGCCCCTTCAGGTCCTGGAAGGGGCTGTGAGGTCTCCACACAGCCTTCTCTTTTCCCCATTAAAATGTCTTTATCTCAACCCACCAGCTTCTGTTCCCATTCTGTCCCCATCCCACCAGGGAACAGGAGCACGTGTGGGGCTTAGTTGCCCTCTGGGGTTAAACCAGGACAGAAATTAAAGCCAGGCTTTAACCACTGTGGAAAGACGTGCAGTTCTAGTAGAAATCCCTCTTGCTCTGAAGGAGTGCACTGTAGAATTAGGTCAGGCACACCCTCCCTACTCGTGTTTCCTGCTGGCTCATATTTCTGACAATAATTGCACATGGGAATGTTTTTGTGGACCTAAAGGAGTGTTGTCACCTTAAAAATTAGTTGTTTGCAGTTTTATTTCAGTCGTGGTGGTTACGCTGTGGTTTAGGAAGAGGGGGAGGGTTGCTCACTACCTGATTGACTCACTGCTTCTCCTTTCTTGCCATTGACAAACAGAATGGTGAAGTAAATTACTCATTTGTACTATTTTTACTCTCTTACAACCTCTCTGCTGCCGTGCCAGATGACAGTGAAGCCGTGCAAAAGCTGTCAGATGTTACAGCAAGGGCTGTAATTCAATGGGTTTTGACAGCTCAGCTTTCCATTGTTTTCCTTTGAAGTTTCTGTGAAGTTCTTGATACCTAAAATACTCTGTAGTGGTTCTTTAAAAAAAAAATCCCAAGGATAAGGAGTATATCCTTAGAAATACAACAAAATATTTTTTTTACGTAGTTAATAAAAGTAGAAACCAGCAGGTTTGTACTGATGCTTTTATTACCTTTTGTTTAATAAAGTGCTGCATCTAAATGGGTTTTCTCTGCTGGGTGTGTTGCTGTAATTTGATTTCTTTTCATGGCACACATCACCTTGTTTATGGTGACCTGTGCAGCTTAAGCCATTCAGCTCCTTCCAGCAGCTGAGTAAGAGCTGGGAACCTTGGGAATGGCTTTGGATGTGCCTCGGATTCGTTAGGGTGGGGAAGGAGAACGTGCTGAGGATCTTTCCAGCCTCTCAACATTGCAGAACACTTCCTTCTTAAGAGTTGCACAGAGCAAGGATCACCCTCTTCATCTCTGTAAAGCATTTGTGGTGTGAGAACACAGGAGCCCTGGAAGGAAGGTGGTGACCTGGGAATTGCTGGTGCCTGGAGCTGAACAGTGAACGTGCTACAAGTCAGAGTAGCACCTGGGTAGGCAGAGGATCTGTTCCTCTGATCCTCAGGATTATGTCTCCTCTGTGCCCCCGTTTTCTCTCATAAAACATTTCCCTGCAGTGTTTCCCAGGGCTGCTGGGAGCAATGAGCAGTTAATATTTGTAAAAAGCTTTGAAGATGAATAGTGCTAATTATTATTTATAGGCATTCACTCTCAGCACGGGTAGTTCTCCTTGATCCTGGGCATGAAAGGAAACCAGGACATTTGTAAGCTGGTCAGGCAGGCGTTTGGCCTTGAAGTCCTTGTGTCCTGATTTCCCCACTGTGTGTTTGCAATATATTTGTCTCATTAAATGACCACTTTGGGGATTTATTGCACCAGCCAGATGTGCTGAAGGAACCTTACTCATTTTCCTCAATTCTGCTGACACATGGTGTGCAGGATTTGGGAATGCCAGGAGGGGCCACAGGACAGGGAATTGCCATCAGCTGGGGCTTTCCTCCTAAAAATCCTGCTTAGCAGATTAAGCAGCAAAAGAATGGGAAATTATCAGGGAAAATTCAAGTATTGTAGTTCCTGTGTATGTGGTGATAGTTCTATAAATAATTTCAGAGCTGTTGGAGTTGAGGACTCTGCTGAGGGGTGTTCAGGGTCTCATCACATGATGTGTAAGCAACAGATTTTCTAAAAATACACAGATACAATAATGCTGGCAACTTAATATTGGCTTTACAGAACAAAGGGAAGGAACTGTTATTCCTTTTTGAAATTCTCATTAAGAATTAAATGGTTACCACTGACTGCCAGGAATGATGGGCTTTGAACCCACCACTGAACTTCTCATTAAGGCTTCACCCTCAGCAGGTCCTGCCTAGAAAACTCGCCAACTCTGCCTTGGCATTTTGTTGTTTTGTTAGTGCTGTGTTTTATCTGGTTTGTCTCTACCAGGCTGGGGTCAGAGATGGCACCCACAGGCCCTGGACTCTTCAGTCAGCCAAGGGAAAGACACAGGACAGTTGTTCAGCAGGGGGGAAATTCGGGAAATTCATTAATAAGGAAACTGGTGCTTTGCGTTTGAGAGGGTGGAAGGAAAACACTTGAAGCCAAGAAAGGAGAGCTGGTTCTGGTCCAGGGCAAAACAAATGCCAGAGGGAATGAGGGGAAGAGAGCAAAGAGATCTGTTGGGAGATACAGGGAGTGAACTGGGTCTTAAAGATACAAATGAGGAAGAATTTCACTTGGAAAAAATGGAAGCTGTGTCTGCATATGCTGGAAGAACATTCCAAATTTGAGAGGCATTGGTTAAAGCATCGTGTGTGAGGCTTCTCCAGTCATGGATGTTCTGCATCACCCAAGTGTTTTTTGTAGGACTGTTTTGGGTTAAATCCTGGGCTGAGCACTGTGTGACAGCAGGGGCATACATCAAGAAGGAAAACCCAAAACCAAGGAGTAACTGGGAGCAGGGAACCTCCTGGTCAAACCTCAGAGTGGTTAAGTGGTAAATCCGGAGCTGTTAGTTGGGAAAATGTTCTATTTCAGGCTGTAGCCGTGTTACAGAGCTCGTATTGCCACGTCTGGGAATCAGGAGATTTATAAACATTTGTAAAGGGCTCTAGAGGTCTGGAGGGGGGGTGATTGCCAGGAAGGTATTTGCAGGAACACATATGTGATCTAAAGACATCAGTGGCTTTAGCCTTAGCTTTAAAAAAACCAAATACTTATAGATGAAATATATTAAATATATTTAATAGACCCCTGGCTACTTTAAAAGCTTTTTTCATTTTCCTAAGTGAGTGCGGGGGCATCATAAGCCTCTGAAACACAGTTAAATACCAGAAAAAAATGCCTTTTGAGCCTGAGGGACTTGGCTTGTGGTACCAGATCCAGGGATTTGAGCTTCATTGCTCGGGAGTTCCCTCCAAAAATAACAACCTGGTGTTTTCTCTTCAGCTCTTCCCTTCGGAAACGCCACCAACTCCTCTCAGCACGGAGGCCCAGCATGAATGTGAACTGTGCCGGGGGGACAGACTGGTCGAGGAACCTGGAGTCCAGTTGCCCTGTGGAAAACAGAACTGTGGCATCCCATGAGCCAGAAGAAAGTGCTGTGGTGGTAGGAGGTCACAGCCCTGCTGCAGTTCCCAGGCCTGAGGGTAAGTAAGGGTAACGTCCTCACCTCACAGTCTTTGAGGGAGATTATTTTTTGTTCTCTGAGGGGTGTTCTGTTTTGGAAAAGGTTCCAGTGTCACAAGGCAGGCTGCACTGGGGAGTGTGTACCCTGCTCTAAAGGACAGCAGTTCACAGCAGAGTTCAGCAACTTGGCAGGATCATCCCGTGGGAGTGCCCTGGGGCTGTCCCTGAACAGATTCCCTGGAAGCAGCTGGACAGTCCTGTGTGCCCACCACGGACCAGCATCAAGCACTGCTGACTTGCACCACCTGGTGAGGTGTGTGCTGCTGCTCCAGCTGCCTGGGAGGGTCTGTGTCTGTATTTCTGAGCTTGTTTAATTCCTGTGCTCCTGCCCTTTGCCACTGAAACCATCATTGGGGTTCGCTAGGAAATTTTTTTATCCAAACTCCAGCTGCTGATCCAATTCAAAAACACAGTCTGGTTGTGTCAGGGGAGGGTTAGGTTGGATCTCAGGAAAAGGTTCTTCCCCCAGAGGGTGGTTGGGCACTGAACAGGCTCCCCAGGGCAGCGGGCACGACCTCAAGGCTGCCAGAGCTTAAGGGGTGTTTGGACATGTCATGGGATTTTGGGGTTGTCCTGTGCAGGGCCAGGAGTGTGACTGATAATTCTTGTGGGTTCCTTCCAACTCAGCATATTCTGTGATATAACATTACTCTGACAGTTATGTCTATTGGACTCCCTAATTGTGTGACTCAGTTTTCTCGTTCCAGTAGGAGGTGTTACTACGAAAAGATGTTTTCCAATAAATTATCTCTTACCCCGCAGCATTCATTTGTCTCCCTCAGGTTTGGATCCCGAATGCCGACGCCACACCTGCCCAGGAAGTCCCCAGATCAGCTGCACGCCCCCTGCTCCCGAAGACGCTCACAGCTGCCATTTCCCAGATGGAAATAAGAGACAGTCAGAATATTTCAGTCCCCAGGAACGCCACGGATGCTGCTCTTTGTCCTCAAGCAGCAGTTCACAGACAGCGGCTCCCGAGAAAGTGACCCTTGTGGTGGATGGCACTCGCTTTGCAGTGAACCCCCAGATCTTCACTGCTCACCCTGATACCATGCTGGGAAGGTGGGTCACGTCCATTGGTTTCAAGGTGACTCAAGTGGGTCAAATGTTTGTTAAAGGGGAGCAAACCCACAGTGTTTGTTTGTGTACACATAAGCAAAGCAAGGGTGACCTCAGTCAGAGCTTGGCTGTGAGGGAGGCCCCAAAGACATGACCAGATGGAGAGTTGGTAGTTCTCTAGATAAGTCTTCCTTTGGTCCATTTCCATCAGAAAATGCACACTTTTAGCCAAATGTGGTCTGGGTTTGCTTTCTCTCCAAGTGTTTGCCTGGTTTGTAAGCAGTACATCTGTCCACAGCTGATAACCTCCCTCCTGAATGGGGAGTATGATAATGCTCCATCCCCTCCTGCTGCCCTCTTTTGATACTCTCCCAAAAGAGAAGTTCCTCAGCTCCCTCTAAGAGGGCTGGAAGGTTGGAACCTGTTGCTGCAACAAGAAGCACTCATGTTGTGTACTGCCAGCACTTCCCCCCTCTCTGACCAAAGGGAGATAGTCCTGTCAGGTCACTGACCCTTGCACTGGTCATTGTGTAAAACACAAACAAAACAAGGGATCAGAAGACATGTGGAGTTATCTGGTGTAGGTCAGTGAAAGGGCTTTATTGCCAGGGGATTTTTTGCCCCAGGGCTGAATGATCTGTTCCTTAACTTGTTCCTTACACAGCAGCTGCAGCAACAGAGCCCAGACTTCCCTCAGCTAGCTCCTGTGCTTATTTACCGTGGAACAGGTTGGAGTGTGGGTTTAAGTCACTGTATCTCTGTGTCAGTGGCCTGGGTTGGAAAGGACATTAAAGCCCATCTCGTGCACCCCCTGCCATGGGCAGGGACACCTTTCACTAGCCCAGGCTGCTCCAAGCCCCATCCAGCCTGGCCTTGAACACTCCCAGGGATGATGGGGCAGCCACAGCTCCTCTGGGCAACCTGTGCCAGGGCCTCCCCACCCTCACAGGGAAGCATTTTTTTAACCTCAGTGCACCTCTTTGTCCCTGGAATAAATGCATTTCTGTATTCTTCTGTATTCTTACGTGGTTTTTTTTTTCTCTCTTCAGAATGTTTGGACCAGGAAGAGAATATAATTTCACCAGGCCAAATGAGAAGGGAGAGTATGAAATCGCCGAGGGAATCAGCTCAGCCGTGTTCCGCACGGTGCTGGTAAGGAGATGTTTGCAGACTGAGGGAGGAACAAAAAAGAAATAAACAATCTGTTTGTCACATGTGCAAAGCTGAGCCATCTCCAGGCAGCTGCACTCCCTGGCACATTCTGTTTTTACATTTTGCATCGGGATTTTTAAAGAAAAAATATAGGAGGCTTTGGTAGAAGTCAGTTGCTCATCTTGCCTTTCACCTTTCCTGAGTCCTGTTATGGAATTCCTGAGCTGCACCCTGACCTTGTGGTTGCATATAAATGTCTGTTGCACGTGAGATATTACTAAACCCTGTGCCATGGGAAAAGCTTTGACTGGAGCTCATAATTTATCAGACCCAAGAGGACCTGCAGATGTAGCTTCTTGAACAATCAGGGTTGTTTTTACTGTTCACAGAGCTATAAACAGCCTCTGTAGCTCTCAAATGTTGGTAAACAAAACCAATTAAGAATTATCAGAGTCCAAGACATTGTTAATTTTTCTCTCTAAAAACTGTCCTTATATTTGCAGGATTATTACAAAACTGGAGTCATTAACTGCCCTGATGGGATTTCCATCCCAGACCTTCGAGACACGTGTGATTACCTCTGCATAAACTTTGATTTCAACACAATCAAATGTCAAGACTTAAGTAAGTATGGAAAGAAATCAGCTCCTAGGAGATAACTGCATGGATCCTGATTCAGTGCAGCTCTTAATCATGTGCTTTGGTTTAAGCATGAACATGTGGATTCCACTAGGGCTCAAGTTGCATTTAAACAGCTGCTTTTTTGCTGCCTTAACCAGAACTGAAGTGATTGAGACACCTTGGTCAAAAAGCAAATCATAAACATTCTGGTCTCTTTTTGTAACAGAGGCCAAGCAGAGCTTGCTGTTATAGCCAACAAAATGAAGGCTAAAAGCAGGGTTATGACTCCAAATGTATCCAAAATGTACCAGAGAATCATGAATAATTTAAACTAAAGAATGATGGGCAAAGCAGGAACCAAGGATACCAGAGCTGGGAAGTAACAGAGTTCCTAGTCATGAAGGAATTTGATTGGGAGCAGCTTTTTGGTGGGCATGCTGGCAAAGAAAGTACTTTTAACACAGGCAAATCTGTGAAATGGGGTGTGTGGTACAGTGGCACAGGCTGTGGGTGGAATTTCCTGCCCTCTTCTCTGATGAGTGATCACGGAGAAGGCAGCAAAATGTACTTTCAGGGGCAGAGGTTGTTGTTAGGAATTCAAGTTAAGTATCAAAATGGATTAATTATTCAGTCTGTTACTGTTTTACTGTATTGATTGGAGCTCGGTGGGTTTTTTTTTCGTGGCCATGGAATGGTTCTGCAGTGTAATTTGCATCCCATTTGAAATGCAGGCTGTGCATCTGATTTTGCCAGCTCTGGAGCTGGAGGCTGTTGATGCCTCTGAGCATATGTTGAGCAATTTGTCTAAGGCACAATTCCGGCTGTGCTCTTGGATGGATCTGGAAGTGCAGAGCTGGGCCGTATTTTCATGGTGCAGAACAGCTCACTGTCTGATTTCTGCCTCCCCAGGTGCTCTGCTACACGAGCTCTCCAACGATGGGGCTCACAAGCAGTTTGACAGCTACCTGGAGGAGCTGATCCTGCCCATCATGGTGGATAGTGCCAGGAAAGGGGAGCGGGAATGTCACATCGTCGTGCTGACAGATGAAGACACCGTGGACTGGGATGAAGATCATCCACCTCCCATGGGAGAGGAGTACTCACAGAGTAAGGGCTCTGCACTGGGGCTCCTGGCTCTGTGTGCCAGACATCCAGCTGTAAGGAAAGGACCCGTTCCCAAACAGCAGGCTTCCTCCAGGAGGAGGTGTTGGCACGTGGAGCACTGTTTTGTGCACTCCTTTTGAGCTGCTGCTGGAGGCAGGATAGTTGGTTGGTTAGAGCTGTGGTCTGGTCCCTGTGCTGGGACTGACAGCACACACTGCAGCTTTTCCTTGTGTTCCTGCCTCCCCCTCGGCCTTTTCCTGGCTCCTTAGTGAGGGAATACTCTTTGCTTTCCACTCCCATCACCTCCCAGTCTGTCCTGACTGGGATATGCACCCCTACCCTCCCACAAGGAAGTACAACTAATCCCAGTGAGGAGAACAGACACCTTGAAAACCACGCCTGGTTTTAGGGCAGCCCCACAGCTGAGCATGTCAAAACCAGGGAGAAGATTCCTCTTTGTAGATTCTAATCACCTCTTTTCTTTCCCAAGTCCTTTACAGTTCCAAGCTGTACAGATTCTTCAAGTACATCGAGAACAGGGATGTGGCAAAAGCCGTGTTGAAGGAGCGGGGCCTGAAAAACATTCGCATTGGCATTGAAGGTAAAGTGTTGCTTCAGCAAAGGAAATCCTGAAACAGGTGACTCCACTCTCACTAAAGCCTGGTTTCCTCTCAACTCCAGGCATTTCCTGTTTTACTCTGTGTTTTACATTTGTTTTTATGAAACTGGTCAAAGCTGGGCATGTTCCTTCACCTTAAAGGAAGGTAAAAGATGCATAAGATGTACCAGCAAGCCTTGTCTCCTTAGGAATGAGTAAACAGGAAACAGGAGTCAAATGCTTCCACCTACTGTTCCAAGCATTCCCTTAGGGAATTCAGAGAAAGTTGTGCTCTGTCCTGGGAGACTATCTTATTTTTATAGTAGCTATGTTTGCTCACAAAATGGCTAGTGCTGTGCAGCTATTGATCCTATGACTGACTGCACACAGTGCTGCACCCTCTTGTCAGAGAATCATGGAATCATTTAGGTTGGAAAAACCCTCTGAGACCACTGAGCGCAACCATTAACCCAGCACTGCCAAGCCCACCACTAAAGCATGTTCCCAGGTGCCATATTCACATATGTTTTAGGTCCCTCCAGGGATGGTGACTCCACCACTGCCCTGGGCAGCTGTGCCAGGGCTGGACAAACCTTTTGGTGAAGAAAATTTCCCTCGTATCCAACCTAAACCTCCCCTGCTGCAACTTGAGGCCATTTCCTCTTGCCCTGTCCTTGTTCCCTGGGAGCAGAACCTGACCCCCAGCTGGCTCCCCCTCCTGTCAGGGACTGGGAGTGAGAAGGTCCCCCCTGAGCCTCCTTTTCTCCAGGCTGAGCCCCCCCAGCTCCTTCAGCTGCTCCTGCTGCTCCAGCCCCTTCCCAGCTCCATTCCCTTCTCTGGACACACTCCAGCCACTCAATGTCTGTCTTGTTCTGCCCCCAGGATTCAAGATGTGGGCTCAGCAGTGGGACAATCCCTGTCCTGGTCCTACTGGAACACTATTGCTGGTCCAGGCCAGGATGCCCTTGGCCTCCTTGCCCACCTGGGCACACCTGGCCTCATGTTTAGCCTTGGCCCTTCTGACTTTTTCCCTTGCATAACCTCGTGACATTCTCAGAATCCTCCTGATTTGCCTGCCCCTTCTTCTTGCTTTTCATCCCCATCTTTGGCACATGGGAATGGCCTGCTCCTGCAGCTTCAAGTTTTCCTTCTTGAGGAACGTCCAGCCTCCCAGGACTCCTTGGCAGGGGAAAAGAGAACAGTCTTTTCCAAGCCAGTAATGCAAAAAATGAGCATTTGTCTGCTGAGCTCTGTGTGTGTGTGTCCCACCCTGACCCCACAGTCACTCCCACCTGGCTCCTCTGGAATGCTGTTGTGAGTCAGAGGGGTGCAGTGCAGCTGAGGGACTGTCTGTGCTTCCAGGCTATCCCACCTGCAAAGAGAAGGTGAAGAGGAGGCCTGGTGGGCGCTCAGAAGTGATCTACAACTACGTCCAGCGGCCGTTCATCCAGATGTCCTGGGAGAAGGAAGAGGGCAAGAGCCGCCACGTGGATTTCCAGTGTGTTCGCAGCAAATCCCTCACAAACCTGGTCACGGTGGGGGACGATGTCTCAGAGGACCACGAGGTGATGATGCATCACCCCCCGCAAGTGGATGAGCTGGACAGGCTGAACGCCCCCTTCTCCCAGATGGTTTTAAACGATTTCCCGGATTAGGGGCGGAGGATCCTGCTGGATGTGGGAACATCTCTGCGTGCTCTCGTCCCGAGCGGTGGATCACAGACTCCTGCAAGGTGCTTTATCCTCGTTCATGCTCTTGCTACGTTGTCATATTACAAGCATGTTAATAAAGAGCCACACTCCATAGTCTTAATTGTGCAATCAAAAGCAACATCTCCTCAGACAAAAAGGAAGTGATGCCGTTTGTTTCTACTACAAAGCCTTCCGGATTGGTGGGTGCTGAATATTTTATCTAAACTTCTAAAAGAAGAGCTCAATTATGTAGAAACATCTTGTTTGACGTGAGAGAGGAAATTCTGGGCCTGTCAAGAGACAAAGCTTTCCTTTACCATTAGGCACTTAGCTCTGCTTTTGTGGGAATCAGTTGCAGAGGAGCAGAACATCAAAGCAGGACAGATGATGCTCTTTCATCAACCAGCAGAAATGTAGCACAGTTGCGACAGCAAAATCCTGAGCGTGGAGGAATCTGTTTGCACTGGATCCAGCATGCTGTACTGTCCTAGGATGAACCAGGTCCATAGGAAGCATATGCCTGCTCACAGGAATTTCCCATATTTACTTCTCCATGAGATAAAATCACTGTCTTTAGGGATGTGTTCTCTTAAGTTCAGTAAAACGAGTAGATGGTGCTGAAGGAAAACCCAAAAGAGAGACTGTAGCTGATGTTTTACCAACCAAGTAAATCTGGTTAGTAGCCATATAGATGTGAAGCTTTCTAGAGGTGACTGTGCATGCTACAGACTTCCAGTTGTCTCCTCCATCCCCCTGCTAAGACAAAAAAAGCCAGTGGAGGAGCCCCCAGTACAAACAGTACCTGAGTAAAATCCTTGGTTTCTTCCACTTTAGCTGGTCAGAATTCCTGCAGACTGTCCAAGGAAGGCTCTGCTGCTGCAGCTTTAAGAGGCCAGCTACTTCCCAGGCTGGAACTGAGTGGACTATTTTGTTGTCAGGCAGGTAAGAAATACCAACAGTAAACCAGCCCTCAGGAGAGAAAAATACACATCCCTGGGAACAACTCCTTTGCTGCTCTGGGTGTAGTGTCCTGGTCTGTGTAAGGCTCTGGGAATTTTGGGTTCAGGGCCAGCAAAGCTGTCACTGTGAGAACAGACACACTGCAGGCTGGTTTAGCACAGGTAGATTGGAGCTTGCTGGTCTTGTTCCTGCAGCGGGAGTTTCCTGTAGGAATTTTCTATAGGAATAACCTGTAGGACTTCCTCTAGGCTGGCTTAACCACTGTTGAGCACATGGGGAGTTCAGCTCTGCCCCAGCTGAGCTGAGGGCACTCAGAACAGGGCAGCCTCACAAAGCCATCCCTTCTGGCTGGAGGGGAGTTTAAATACTCCAGAACTGGAGTATCTGAGCATGGTGCTGGTGCAAAGAAAAGCTGAAAGCATTCAAGAAGAAAGAGAGGGACAGGGCTCCTTGCAGGGTTGTTCAGGTCAGTGCTGCTCTTGAAACCTGGACCATTTGGGCACTGAGTTACCTGGTCAGAGTTGGCAAAGTAGAGGTCAGTATTAGTCTGCCCCTAGAAAGTTTAATCCTTTATTATCAGGACTGCATCATCAAGGGAATTTGTATTATTCTCCCTCTGATTGCCAAGTGCATGAAGCATTTGTTGACCAGTGAAGATTGCTGCTGTTTGATGCTGGGGATGGTTGTGGTTTTCAGTGTAAAATGACAAGATCAGGCAAAGATTTGTAGTTACAAGTAACAAATCTCTGCCAAGACACCTATGGCTGATACTTCAGTTCCCATTTGTGTGGATACAGGTTTCTATTTCTGTTCTTAAGCTTTTTTTTCCAACTGCAGCAAATAGGTCTCTTCTTTTTAAAAGTGCCTATGGGAAGATTTCAGGTCCCAGAGGTTTCAGATGCCCAAGTTCCACCTGAGTACTTTTGAAAACTCCTCCCTCCGTGTCGTTGGGTCAGTACAAGAAGTGTCCTTCGGTGCCTGCACAGGGCTGGGGGGGTGTGCAGTCACTCCCTCTATTGCTCCAGATGAATTTCTATTTTTGTAGTAGAGAAAGGAAGACTTATGGACCATTAACCTCCCACCAGGGGCCAGACCAAATCCGTTCCCAGCCTTGGTGACGAGCCATTCCCTCAGGACAGGCAGCAGCACTGGTGAGCCTGGGTGTGCCCAGCAGGGATGGAGGTTGCCCCCAGGCCCTGTGATTATGTTTTTCAGTGTGTATTTATTTTTACCTCAGTGTCAGTTTTAATTATTTGAGTATTGGCATTGCCCAGCTGAGTTGGAGTTGGGAGCTTACACATGTTCTGCTCTTAAGGACTGAAGGGTGTGTGTTGTTGAAAGCTCCTCTTCAGGACTCTCTCAATGCATCAGGTGCTGAGAACTGGACCTCCATGGCACCTTTTGGGATCTGACAGCAAAGTCCCATGGCCAGCCAAACCAAATCCCACCGTTTTTACCACTCGCCCAGTGTAGTTTATTGGCTTTCCCAAGTAATTCAAGATGAATTCTGGATTTTAATTTTTGTTAGTAAAGTGAATTCCATTGGAACACTGAATAAAACTGACAAAGTGTTTGCTTTTCCTCCTCTCATGGTCACCTACTTCAGGTACAAGGTCAACTCTTGTCTTACTCTAGATGTACTGAAGTGTTCCCCGTGCTGTGTATGAACTCCAGATGTATGGTTTCTGTATTAAAATATAAATTATAAGTGGCTTGTGTGGCTCTTTTAAAACTTGTTTTAATCGTGGAGTAGAAGAACAGGCTGGGGATAGGGGGATAGAAGGTTTTGTTTCCTTTCTTCATCAAGTTCCTGTGGCCTCAGGAGTAGTGGAAGGTGTCTCTGCCCATGGCAGGGGGTGGCACTGGATCTCTGAGGTCTCCTCCCAACCCAAACCAGTCTGGGATTCCACAGTTCCAGTTGGTAAAACACAACATGGGAGCAACAGTGTGTCTACTGAAGTGGATTTTATTTACACGACACAATGAGATCTACCCATAAAAAGTCGACTACACCTGCCAAATTTTACAGTGCAATTTTGGAACAGCTTTTAAATATTTACAAAATGCTTTCTCAGCTGAAGAGGTTAAGGCAGAGTCAGGGCACAGTGATAAGAAAGGCTTAGTGCAGCTTTGTGCTAGGCATGATACAGAGATGAACTGGCAGCATAAGGTGTTCAGATCCATTGGAAATTCAGACTGGAATTACTCCTACAAGTCCAGCAACTGCAGGTTAATAAAAAAGAGCTAAAGATACAAACAACCTCAAAACACAAGCAGCTAAGGAAAATGTTTGGCTACCATGGGAGATAGAACAGGCATCCAAAATCCTCAGTTAGCAGAGAATTACGGATCCTGGGAAGGAGACACTGCAGGACACACTTTTTTTCCCTAATGTTGGTGAAGAACCTGGCATAGGAAGCAGGCTTACAATGCACCTGGGATACAGAAGCTACCCATGCAGGTGTGTCCAAGAGGACTGGATTCAAAGACATCCAACTTCTGCGGGAAGACAACAGGAATGAGGTACCCAACTGCTCCTCATGCCTTTGAGAAACCACCTTGAGCTCCGTGACCTGAGGGGTCACACTTCAAACACAGCACTAAAAATGCACAATACACAGTACTAGAGAGTTGGGTTTTTTCACAGCAAGTCATCACAACTTATAATGGTTTAGCTTCTTTGGTATTTATAAATAAAAATGCTGGTCCCTTTCAGTAAAGGGTTACGAATGCAGCTACTATCTCAAAATCATTTGTTGCTAATCCACAGCAGCTTGAAAGGATTCTGATTTTTTTTTTTATTTCATTTTTTAAGGCAGTAACTAAGTAGTTAAGAATGGGGGGGAAAAAAAAAACGGTTTTATAGTATTTCCAATGGTTTACAAGGCAACATTTTCAAATGGCTGGAAGAAACTGCAGGAGGAGTTGGTATCAGCCCTTCACACAAAGTACAAAGGGAGCAGAAGGTGATCTTAGGGACGAGTTGGTAAAAGCCTGATCCTATAAGTCATTCCTTCCATTAGCCCTTACTCATCCAAGTGAGCCCTACTGGCTGCAGTGATCCTGGAATCACTTCTAATTAAGGCCATTTTGCATTTCAGCTCGGTAGGATCCAGCTGGTACCTAAACTGCTTATGGCAAGTCATTAAAGTTGTGGGACAGGTACAAAAAGCACAGGGGGTGGTGAGGGAGAGGACACGAGTTATGTACAGTACTGGCAATCCCCCATCAGTCCTTCAGGATGGCACTCCAATGACATGTAGGTAAAAATTCCCTAAAAGCACCTATTAAAAAGAGTTCCACTACAAACCCATTTTGTTTCGTTTCCTAATCAAGAAATTCAGGACTAAACAGCCCTGGAAGCCTTTTTTTTTCTCTTTGTTCCTGTGAAGCATCACTCGAGCTTTGTCTTGTCTGTACTCTGGAGTTGTTCAGCACCAATAGAAGTCTGCAGGAATCCAAGACAATTCAAACTGAGACACGCTTTTGGAAACCTCAGAAAGTTATAATTTTTATCAATCTGATGGCAAATGACAGACTGGGACCAGGCAGGCCCAAAGGGTTAATGCCACCTGCCCCTGGAAGCGCAGAGTTAACTACAAACAGGCTCCACCTGGAGCTCGTGGTCAGAAAAAGGAATTGGGAAAAGCTCAGCTGAGGCAGAACCCTCCCTAAATGGTGTCATGTTGCCAGAGAGGCTTGGGCAAGGAAAGGCACTTTGGGGCTCTCCTGGAGAGAACCTGATCAGAACTTTTACAAGTTACAGTAAGCAATAATCTAAGAGTGGACACGGTGGGTTCCACTGCCCCAAAAGTGACCCCAGTCGGTGGAAGACTCCAGGGACAGATGGTTCAGCCAGGACAGCAAGAGAAGCTCTGTAAGGAAACACCAGGCAGGCCTCCATCAGCAACATTCTGATCCTGTTCTGCTCAAAAACAAGAGCAAAAAGGCCACAGAAGATGGTTTTTTGTCTTTAAGCCAGTGGAGATGTAGCAGAGCTCAGGGATGGCCAAGAGATGGCACCAGCCAGCCAAGGGAGCCTCGGGCTGAGCCAGCTCTGCACAACTTACCCACCAAGAATCAGGTTCAAGGAACTTCCCTCCCTCTCTGCTCTAACTCCAGATGCACAGGGTGAGCAGCTGTAGTTTATTATCTGTGCTGTTTACAGATCCACCCTGTCACGCAGTAACCAAAGACTCGGCCCTCGGAGCAGGAAATGGCCCATTTCTCCTCTATCCGGGGAAGGAAAAGTGTTGCCCAATTTTTTTTTAATTTAGAAAAAGTATTAAATGGCTTGAGGGTCACTTAGTACCAAAAGTAAAGTGCACCAGGACTGGAGGCCACTGTGACAGAACTGAGAAATGCTAGAGAGAGGCTTCCCAAGGAGCATTATAAAAACAGCACTACAAACTAAGGTTAAGGCAATCCGAGTTGTGTCCTTCTGCTCCACAGTTTCCTGGAGAGTTGTCTTGTCTCAAGCTTTAATTATTGCTTTGTTACTGGAGCCCTCAGCCACTGGGCAAACAGTGCTGGCAGAATTGGCAGAGTGAGTTTGTCACTTAATGCAGGACTGGCAAACCATCCTAAGGAATCCCGTGCTTTGCAGTGCCAAAGGGAAGGCTCCCATCTCCCGACGGACTGTACAGTCTGGCAAAGGATTCAAAAAAGGAAAAAACTCTTGCTCCTGAAGCAGCCAAAGGTGCTGGCAGCAGAGATGATGCAAACATGTTGTGGAATTTTTCAATGGCGCAGGGAAAAAAAAAGAAAAATCCTTGGTAACAACCAGGTGTGTAACAAAACAAGGGTCCTGAGGTCTCCTCCAAGAGTTGACAGCCCTCAAGTTTTCTTTAAAAAAAAAGAAAAAAAAACAAAAAAAAAGTTCTTTTATGGGTATAAACCCAAAGTACAGCAACAGAATTCCACGGCTCAGAAGTCCCAGGTGAAGCTGGTGTCACTTCCCTCCTTTCATGTAGGATGGGATTGCTCCTCGGGCTGTCAGGCCCTCGAAACGCTTGTAGGTGTAATTGATAAAAACCCAGTCTTTGTTCTTGTAGTCGGTCTCTGGGTGGTTGCTTGTTGCCACTGGGAAGACACAGAAGAAGTAAAATTACCCCTTGGAGACTGCCAAGTTTGTTTTCCTACAAAACACTGGATGTGGAATAGGGCAGGGAAAAAATATCCTAAACCCAGGATTCAGCTTCGTGCTTCAAGCCCAGGAAAGAACTGCTGGAACACAGGACACGGCACAATGATTTTAAGCTAAAAGAGGGTAGAT
>JAYRBT010000075.1:1780984-1832834 GCA_036023395.1 Myiotriccus ornatus
GGGGGGGGACGGGGGGGCACCGGCGCCCCCGCGCCGCTACCTCCGCTGCCCCCCCCCGCCCCAGCTCCGACGGCGACCCGGCCGGGACGGGCGGCCCAAGCACCGCTCCGGCAGCGCAGGCGCCCCGGGCCGGCCCGCCCCGCCCGGGCGGGACCAGCAGCGACCGCCCGGCCCGCCCGCCGCGCCTGCGCCGGGCCCCGAGCGGGGCCGTGAGGGGAGCTGAGGGGGCGAGCTCCGCGCTGGGGGTCCGCGATGGGGGCTCCGGCATGAGGGTCCGCGCTGGGGGCAGCCGATGCGGCAGGGTTGGGGTCCGGGCCCGCTGTGGGGGGCTCGGAGGGCTGGTGCGGACCCAGCCCTGGGGGGGGCAGCGGGCGCATGGCCCCGGCACTTTGCATCGGGTCTCATCAGCCCGTGTCCCTCAGAGGGGCCGGCGCTGCGAGCCCTGGGGTGCCAGCCTTCCTCCTGCTCCTGGCAGTGCTCTTGGGACGGTCCCACGGTGGTGCCGTGACCTGCAGGCTCCCGGCACAGCCTCCCCTCCCAGCACACGGCCCGTTCTCACCACCGAGGGGAGCGTGGTTTTCCCCATCCCCACGAGGGTGGCACACATCAGGGGGCCCGGTGGTGACGCGGGAGGAAGGCACACCCAAGGACGGGGGCCACCAGGATGCCCACGGTCACCTCCACCTCCCGGGGCTCATGGGAGTCAGTCCCGGAGGAATCCACGTCCGCAGGGGCGGAGGGGCTGATCCAGAGTGTGGACACGGCCGGTTCTGGAGAGGTTTGAGCTGCTCACACTCAGGTGCCCGGGGTTCCATCCTGATGGGTTCCAGGGAGGAAAATGTCCCACATCTCAGCCCAGCAAATTCATTGCTTGGGCAAAAACCATCTGTTTCAATAATGGCTTGATCGGCCTTGGGAATGTAACAGGGAGCTGTGAGGAATGACACGACAAAAGAGATGTGACTCCATACCCATCCCAAATGTGTGCACATATTGGCAAAAGGTGGTTTTGCTTCATTTTATTTACATTTCTACTAAAATAAAAGCAAGTCCAATTCAGAGGGTGAAAAGGGTTTTTATTGTCAGCATTTGAATCACTGAGAAATACATTCTGCACAGTTGAAGTCTGTCAGCAACAGAGGAATTTCAGGATTTAAAATGGTGTGTAGAGTCCCTGCACGATGGAAATGCTGATACATTTATAACACACATGAGAAATTTAATTTCTGAAAGAGTGATTTTACAGTTAAACTGGACCTTGCTTTGCTTGGGCAGAGGTGATGAGTTTGATGGCAAAGGTGAACAGCAAAATCCTGTGGTACCTATTCCAGGAAATGCAGGTGGCCTCATGAAGCTGGTTTTCTGCTGCTGTGGGAGCTCTTGGGAGAGGATTTCACATGGGGAAAGAAAAGGAAGGAAGTGTTGGAACAAAAGGCTGAAATAGAGACCCTGGAAGCTGCTTCTCATCCCTTCCACCAGCAGAACAAGGTGAATGTTCAGGGCTTTGGCTGAGTGGGGAACACTGTCAACTTTTACCTGGCAAAAGGAAGGAAAAACTGAGGGATGAGAGGCTTAAAACATTCATTATGCTGGAGAAGCAGAGAAAAAACCCCTTTGGACCTACAGGATAAGAAAAGCCATTACTAGACCAGGGCAGAACTGCAGGCAGGGGTGAAAAGAAAGAGAACCTGTATTAGGAGGTAACTTTCTTCAGGAATCAAAACATTAGGCTCCAGTGAGCCTCCAAATATGCACATTAATGACCCAAACTTCCTGCTGAGTGGGCTTCAGGAGCTGCAACAGGCTGCAGCATCCCTAAGATAGATACCCATGACAGGCCCTGATGTAAAAGAGAGGTGCCTGTTCCGTGACAAGTGACCCATCTCATAGTCACAGGACTCAGACAGGTGCTCAGGAGAGAACTTGGCTCCTTATAAGAGTCTCTATCAACATCTGGAGGAGTTAAAGCAATTAATTATCTTTATTTTGCTGTTCACCTTTTCGCTGGAGCTTTTCCCTACAGCAGCACATGTGGAAAGCAGGGACAGAGCGGGGTGGGTTGAGGGCTAACGGGAATAGTCCTGTGGCTGCGTGCTGGGATTTCTCTTGCTGCCCAGCTCTTTGGTTTGCAGCAGCTCAAAAAGGCCTTGTGGGTTCCAGTTACCCTTTGGGGTCTTCAAATCCAGCTGCTTTAACGGGAGGAATCCCTGTGCTTCCGTCAGCCCCAGCAGCAGCCGCTCCATCAGGCTGGAAGTCTCGTCCCCATCCGTGCTGCTGTGGAGATCTGAGGGATCTTGGCTCTTCTGGGCATCCCACGTGGCGTGTGGAGGTGGAACATCCCTGCTGCTGGCTGTGTGCACCATGCCCAGGGCGTTGTGGAGCCACAGCAGGCACTTCAGCCCTTGGAACGCCCTCCCTCTGTCGTGCATGAGCTGGTGCTCCGGCACTGCTCTCCTGCTGCAGGGAAAACAGAGGGAATGAGGGACCAGACTGGCACCCACCAATCCCAGGCAGGAGCACTTTGGTGGTGCCACAGCCCCACCATTCCCACTCAGGCTGGTCCAGCAGGCTGGCAAGCAGCCCATTCCTGAAGACAGGAGGCTGGAACCCTGTGCTGTTCCCAAAGGTGTACCTTGAATCTCCTTTTTCTTTTAAAAAAAAAGGCAAACTGGGAAGACCAACAAAATGACCTAAGCAGGTTTAAAGAGCTCTCACAGAGGTTTGGGCTTTCCCAGATTTAGATTCTTTTCAGTATAAAGTTCCCTTTCCTTCACCTCAGTGTTACAGGATTTTTGGGTTTGTTTCTCTCCTCCCAGAGCTGGAATCACTGGAATTTAGCTGGAAACACTGATGTCCATGAAATAAAAACAAACCCTTATTTTCTTCAGATATTTCAGATTCTTCAAAAATGTTGAGCCAAGTGTTGAGTGAGGAGGGCAGGCTAATTCTGGGATGCAAATATTTCAGGATTTCAGGCTGTTCAGATAACGTCTAACTGCAGCTATAGGCTCCTGCTGCAGATTTGAATCCAAATGGGAACCTAAATATGGAATTTTAGCATGTGCCATCTCCATGGCCTGTGTTGAACATCCTTACATGGTTTGTACACTGTGTTTAAAAGCATCAGCTGAAATGTGGTACGTTACACATCTAAAAATGCAATTGGACTAATTTTATAGTGCAGAGAGGGTGATGTAAAATGTTGCTGTGCCGAATATATTGAATTTTCTTTCCCCATGCCTGGAGTTACTGACAGCAGTGCAAAACACAGCCTGTTAAATCAAAACCAAGCAGTTTTCTAATTATAATAATGAAGTAAAAGGATGATATTACTTACTTTTCAATCTCTTGACACGCTGCAAAACAGGCAAAAAAAAGAATTGCCAAAAATGTTCCTGTCTGCAGAGACCTCTGGGGCAGGAACATTTTCTCTCTTCTTAAATCCACTCCACGGGACCAGCAGCTGATGGTGGGATCAGAAATCTTTCCCCTCCGTTCTTCCTTTTTCACCTGACAAAATGAATTCTGTCCAGAAGACCAGGATTGCTGAAAATCCCAAACCAGGAAGTATTTAAGAATGGGGCAGGAACATCAAGTTGAAAGGTGTTCATAGCCCTGGGGTTTGGGCCTTTTCCACAAGCAATACAAGTGCTGACATGCAAATATCCAGTATTTTATTAGACTGATGCCAGATTTCTTTTCAGTGAAGAAGTGGATTTCTGGCTTAGGGAAGGGACGACGAGATGATGTAATTGTGCAATAATTATTTTATTCTAAATTCTAACTTCATCCAGTTCTATTTCTGCTTCTGGCATTGATACACCTCTTCCTACCCATTCCTTCAGCCCACCACGTCTTTATTGCCAGGTCTATCCCTAAAATCTCTGCATTTTTCACACTAATGACTGTATCCTGCTTTATTGGCCCCAGTTTGGTCCTTTCATCATTCACCAGAAAATCCTGTATTAATTGTTACATCAAAACCTGGGGAGACAACAAAACAAAAGCTGCAGCATTTAAATTGTTATGTAAGAATAGTAAAGATATGTTCCCATATAAGTCTTTGAAGAAATATTTCTTTTTGTGCAGAAGTTTGGCATAATAAAAAAGCATCTCCCCAAATTACTTGTCTTTATACTAACTTGAATGCTGAATTGTCAAGGGTTGGATAGAAAGGTAAATTATACATTAATATAATACAAATAAATTATATATTTGCTTGTAACAATTAAGCTTGTTCTTAATAAGTCTGCTCCACTAATTTGTGAGTGATTTCCTTGGGCAGCATGTTGAAATCAAAGGAGGTATGAAATAACAAATGGGTATTAGTCCTGATTAAAAATATCTGTATTAAAAGCAGATACATGCACATAAATATACATAGAGATGTGCATATTTACTTGCTGAGTGATATTTTAAATTATGCTAATGTAGAACTCCTGCTCATACACAAAAGGGAAGCTACACTATTGTGATCAACAGTAAAATATATATTAATTAAGAAGCATGTTCCAGTTACAAAAGGAACATTACCCACTTACTGATGATGTTGTTGGATCCCAGAGAAGTCCTGACCTGCACAGGGTGTCTCCTGCCAGCCCCGTCGTGACGTTCCCGTCGCAGTGACACCGAGTGCCCTTCGCCTGCTTTTATACCAGCCCAGGGAGCACAGAAACAATAGGAATGATCTCTGTGACTAAGGCCTTTCCTCTCCTGTCAGTGAAATGAGGCAGCTCCCTGTTCCCAGTGATAATAAATGCTGGATTCTAAAATGTTCAGCTGTGACTAAGGAAAACATCACAACTTCGTGGACAGTCTCTTTGTTGTCTCTCCTGTTCTGCGTGAACTTGATTTTAACACAAGGTTCCTGTGCCCCAAGGTGATGGTGAACAACAGGGTTGATCAGGAAAAGAGTCTCTGGATGCAAAATATCTCCCTTCTTTCCTGTCCTTTGGACTCACGTGTGGGACGCTGGAGCTGGGTAGGAGGAATCTAAATTATTAATACTGGTGAGTTCGGCAATGCCAGTTGTCATAAAATCAGCAAAACGGGGGAGTTATTCACAAAAAATCTAACTGAGGGGTTGGTAAATCATAGAATCATGGAATTCCAGAATGGCTTGGGTTGGAAGGGACCTTACAGATCATCCAACTCCATCCCCTGCCTTGGGCAGGGACACATTCCATTATCCCAGGTTGCTCCAAATCCTGTCCAACCTGGCCTTGGACACTTCCACGGATGGGGCACCACAGCTGCTCTGGGCAACCTAAATAAGATCCCACTGGATTTTAATGTTCAGTAGAGACTCCATTTAAGTCTGCTGATTGTACACTAAAGAAATTTGTTTGAAATCTTGGAAGCTGGAGAGAAACGGAGGAGACTAATCAAGTGACTAAACAATAAAAGTGCGAGTCGTGGCTCAGGCAAAAAGCCAAATTTTAATATGTTTTGAAACCCTGTGAGCTGGCACCATGTGAGGTTTGATACTCACTGTATGAGCTCTACCAAGTAATTGGAGCAGAATTTGGGTACTCAGGATGTGGCTGGATCATTAGGCTGAAACTACTTAAGAGGACCAGTTCTTATTTCTCAAAGTGAAAGACAACGAATCTATTTGTCATCTCCGAGGAGCAATTCCATGGAAAGACTGAAAAATCATCCGCTTAGTTACCAGAAGCCGTGGATTCCTTTCCCATAGGCACAGTTAAACACAGGCTCAGGTGGATCCAGACACACTGTCCTGCAGAGACAGGGCTCGCACAGCCTCGTGTGTTCTCGCAGCTTCTGTGGACACCAAACTGCTTTTTTGCAGCCCTGCTTTTTCTGAGTGATCCGATAAGTGCTCCTGATTTCACTACCTGATTGTTCACGTCACCCACTAAAGTGCCACCAATTAAAGATGACATTTGTTAAATGTTGGTAAATCAGGGCCTGGCTTCGCATCTGAGTCTCCGGGGCAGCAGCAGCGCCGTGGCTGCACCGAATTACCCGCCGTGGGTCCCAGGTTCCTTGGTTACATCTTCAAGGATTAATAAGCCTTGGCCAAAGTCATGTCTGAAACATCTGGTCCAATTCGTCCTTGAACTTTTTGAGTCTCCAGTGTACAATGGGTTTTCTTTGGATGCAGGTTTTTTTCAGCACCTCCGCTGGAAGAGCATTAATTGAGGGACCGCTGGTGAAGTGGGGTTGGTACGTGGGCACATGTCCTGATGGTCACACCACACTGCCATGGCTACGCTCTGCCACTGGCCCTTTCCTTCCACCCGAGGACTTGGGAGAAGTCAAAATTAACTTGGTTGTGACTTTTAACATCTCCCCGAGAGCCAGACCTGTGCTGGAGTTCCGGTGTATCCCTGAGAAGCACCCAGAGCAAGGAAGAGACACTGGCAGGGGTGGATTCCTGGTTTATAATATCTCTAAAAATACATAAAATGTGTCAATTGCACATTTATACACCAGCCACTCACACAGCAGGTAATGTTTTGAGCTATGATTTCGGGCTTAGGGAAGGGACACCTAGAAGGTGCAATTGTGCAGTGATTATTTTAATCTGAATTGTAACTTCATCGAGCTCTAAATCTGCTCCTGGTGTCGGTGCAGCTCTACCTACCCATCCCTTCAACCCCACCACGCACACAGTGCTAATGTCACAAGGGGAAATTGTGCCAGCAGCACAACCAGGTGATCTTTTTAGCTGAGATAAATTAACCCCTGCAAGAGGCTTGGACGGTGCAGAGCAGAGCAGGAGCCTGTTCTGCCATGGAATTAACCGGGATGACCGGAGTTTGGTCCCCTCGGGGCTCCCTCAAAGCACTCTTGGAGTCATCAAAGGTTTGAGCCTTGGCTTCAAAGCCTTCGCTCCCTCCCTCCAGCTTTTCCTGGTCTGACTCCCCACGGGAGGGGCCTTTGCTGTTCCTTCACCTTCTCCAGTGGGAGTTTTGGAGCAGGAGGGTTGTGCCAATTATAGTTTCCCAGAGAGTGATTCTTTTGTTTTGCTTTCCAGTCTTTTCCCCGGGGAGCCAGGTGGGGGAGGAAGGGAATATGGCTTTGCTGCAGAGCAAAGAAAAAGGGAAGAGAAAGCCTGGAGGCCCCGTTGAGGGGGAAGAAGGAATTGGGGGAGGGAACAGAAAGCAAAGCAAATAAATGTGCAAATAGCCTCGTTAGGGCAAGGGGGATCCTCTGGCCTGGGATTTGAAAACTTAATTAAACAAAGACTGTAGTGCATCAAAGGGATCCTCTATCTGCAGGGAGATGGGCAGGCAGATCTGAGGAATTTTTTCCATGTGCTGTTCTCTGTTACTCACCAGTAACAGAAGTGTGGGCTCCAGAAGAGCTTCCCTGATGTAAAAATCAACTTGCTTTTTTGGGGATTGTTTTTGGACTGGTTTTTTTTCCCTTACTGCGCTTAACCCAACAGACCAGAATTCCTGTGAGCTGCTGAGTGCTGTGTGTGGAAAACCAGGCACCGCCCTGCCGAGAGGAAACGGTTTGACCACAGTCCTGGTAAATATAGTTCCCCTGAGCTGCTGGTGAAGCAGCAGCTGATGAAGGGCTGCTCTCCCTTCCTGGCCTCCCTCACTGAGAGATGGGAGGAAATGACACCTCGCAGCAAACCCCAAGGCCACAAAGACTTTGGCACCTCCACGCTTACACCTCGAGGTGCTTCAGGGGCATCACCAGCAGCCAGCAGCACCTTTGCTTCCATAACCATTTAAAGAGGTGGATTTCAGCCCCTAGGAGCAGGTTCCAGGCTTCTCCATCATGCTTTGGGTGCTTTTAACTCCTCTGTGTCATGTCCTTGTTGCTGGAGGACAGTCCTGTGCCAGTAAACCCATTTGGGAGGGGGGTAAACTCCAGGAGCAGTTTGAAATCTTGGCCCCTAATCCACTGCATACTGCATCATTCCAGAGAGAACTCCCATCTTCCAGGGAATTAAAATTAGAGTTGAACAGCAGTGAGTCAGACTCTCTGTTTTCATTTCCCATTTTCTGATTTCAAGCCAGATTTACAGAAGCAAGGGAGTTGCAGCTCTGTCAGAACACAGTAGCAAGGGCGAATGTTTTGTCCTTCAAAACCTGCCCTGCAGCCAAGCCAGGGGTTGACTCTCTTTTTCCTTCCCCTCACAGTCTCCAGATGGGATATTTTCTGTGTGCAAAACAAATTCAGGTGAAGCTGAGACAAAGCCTCGGGTCCCTTTGTGCTGCTTCTGTAACACTCACTGGGCTCTCTGAGTTAATCCCTGGTTCCACAGCCATGCAGTGCCTGGAGGTCTCCTGAGACCTCTCACCTGAGCAAAAACAAACCCCAAGGAGATGTGTCTCCCTATTCCAGGGGCCTTTCCCCCTGAAAAGGAGCTCTCTGGGATCTGCCTCTGCAAGAGAATGTCACCATCTGCTGCCCACACCTTGGGGGTGGGACCCCAACAGTGGCAGAAGGCTCACACCTGGAAAGGTGAGGATGAAGGATGAGCAGCTGAAGGTCTCCAAATAACATGTCATTCAAATAAACGAACTTCTCGCTAATTAATCCTCAAGTGCTGAGTCTTGGGGATGTGCTGTGCCCCTGCACTGGCAGCTAAGTGTTTTAGTTTAGGTCTATGATGTATAAATCACAGTTTGTTGTTTCATTCTTCCATTAGATTAAGTCTGAGGTGCAGCTAAAATCTTTCACAGTGTAAAAATATATATGTTTTAAAAGTGAGGGAATAAGGGATAGGGACCTCATGCTGTAAACACAAGAATCTGTGGGAATAAGCTCACTCAGGCTGGTTGTAATATATCTAAATATCTATGTAATATATCTAAAGATCAGGCAAGTGTAAGTCGTCGTTTCAGTAGAAAATGGCCTTCACCAAGATTGGGCAGGATGTGCAAATGGGTTGAATCCACATGAACCTCAAGAGCAGCCTGAGCTGTGCCTGTGAGTAGTTGGTTTGTGACTGAAGACGTGTCCCCTGCACCAGTTCCTGTTGTGTTCATGCAATGACATTTCCCAGCAAGAGCCCTTTCTGCAGGCAGAGTCATGCCAGTAAATAACTATTTTTGTTAGTGTGTAGCTTCGCCTGAGGAGCAGCTCTAAGAGATCCTCTTGCTGAAAGAAATATTCTCCAGTCAATACTGTCTGTCTCCTGAAGCATGCAGAGCTCACAGAGTGTTTGGACAACACCCTCGGGCACATGGTGGCATTGCTGGGGTGTCCTGTGCAAGGCCAGGAGTTGGACTCGATGATCCCTGTGGGTCCCTTCCAACTCAGGATATTTGTGGTCCCTTAAATTTGGCTCACACAGCTGAGTTTTCTTCTAAATCATGTCTGGAATACGTTCATTTTCTTCTGTGGGACTGACAACTCAGGAACCAGGACAGCAGCTTGACTGGAACACCTTGCTCTGGGTCAGAGTGGTCATGGATCCTGGTGTGGAGGTTTATAAAACTGTGTTCCACTGCCATTGTGCAGGCAATAAATACCTTTTCAATCTAGTCTTGACCCACCTGTTCACAGCAGGTCTGGTTTTGTTTGTGTGCTGGGACACCCCAACCCCGACTGTGGGAATTAGGCTGAATATTCCAGCAGGCCTTTTGTCCCAGTAATGGGCCACATTTCGTTTCTTTATAATGCCAAAACCAAACTGACAACGGATTATGTTTATATGACATGATTTTTATGGGCTGTGGTTTATAAAACATGGTGATGGGCTTAACCCCGGACAAGAAGTACCCTGAATAGAAGAGGTAGCACGTCCTAGGTGAGTGCTGAACGCTGTGTTTGCTTTGCAGGAGGTGAACTTATCTCTGAATAAATCCTATCATGTGTAACTTTGGTGTGAAGATAAAAGTTCTATTAGGATTACAGGCTTGTCCAAGCTTCTCTCTAACTAATATTTCGTTTGTTTTGTTTGTTTGGTTTTTTTTTTAATTCATTATTGCAAATCTTAAATCATGTTTGGAAATGCACATTATGTGGTATGAGCAGGGTCTAGGAGTGTTGTAAACCCCTTGGAGAAGGGAGGCGAGTCATGGAAATCACTGTCTCCAAGAAGTCACAAAGTGAAATGGCTGAACAGCCCCAAGCTTCAAATGATTTCCTTTGTTTGTGTTGCCTCAGGAAATCAACCATTGGCTAATTTAGATTACAATGGATTAGATTTCCTTAATTAAAGGCAGGTAACTGTCAGATAACTGCACACATGATAAAGATACTTTAGAGCATCCCTTACCTCAAAATCATTGTTGTGTTTCTGTCCTCTGGCCAGTTCTGACCCTTGGAGGATTTTACCGAGAAAAAGCTCTTGAAAATAATGGGGGATGCTGCAAAAGATTTTGGAAAGTTCTAAGGAATTGTCCCAGCTGGTTGTTTTTAATTCCAGTTGGGTTCTATTTACGTGCTGGTGGAATCTCAGGAGACTGAGGACGCCCCATCCTCTGCACAGTTCCTGCTCGGAAAACAGTCCACGTGCATTGATTTGTGCTCAGAATGGCCTCTCTCATAAAATATGATTTAAACTGTTATTAATTCTACTTGTACAGACAAATTTGTCTTCCCTGGCCCAAGTCAAAGACATATAAAGTCTGGATTAAACACAGCCTGGCTGCAAAGGGAGGTTTTGGGAGGTTATTGCAGCAACAGCCCCAGAAGGGGACACTTCTATTACCTGATAACCCAAAATAAGAGGTTTGTTATCTAGGGCAACCCCTTTGGAGCAAGTTATTTGTTTAACTCATGTTAAAACTCACGTTGTATTAATGCCACGTATGAAGGAAAGTTTAGTAAAGCACATCAACAGCACTGCGTATCTGTAAATAAAATTCCTCAGTTCCAGTACTGTTTTCTCAAGCTCTAAAAAAAAAAAAAAAAAAATCATTTCCCTCTTTGGTGCCTCAGGACCCCACACAAAATCCACCAAAAACCCGTGAGTTTACAGCACTTCGCTCGTACGAAGTGTTCATACGTGTAAACCCCAGTGCTGAGGGGATGATACTTAAGAACCACGGGCCATACGGACCTGACGTTAAAAAAAATAAAACTTTTATTTTTCCTTTCGGCCGCTCAACCCCAACATTTTCGGGGCTGTTGCCGCCCCCTCATTCCAGGGCCCGGGCGGGGCCGGCGGAGCCGCCTCAGCGCTCCCGCCATTGGCGCCGCGGCTCCGCCCCCCCGCGCGCGCCGGGTGACGCCACCTGTCGATCAGCTGGACGGCGCCCTCTGATTCGCTGCTGCCCCGCGTCACGTGGGGGGGAAGGGCTGGCCGTATATAAGCCAAGCGGGGCCACAGCGCCCGCCATTTTGTCCAGTGAGGAAAAGAGGAGCTGGGGGTCTCGCTGAGGGGTCGAGTCGGCTGAGTTTAGCGCGGGCTCCCTTCGCGCGGCCTCCCTCTGAGCACCGGTGAGGACCTTCACCCCGGAGGGCTTGTGGGGGGAGGCGGCGGCCCCCGCGGTGTCGGGCCCCGGCGGGGCGGATGGAGGCGGCATCGGCGGCAAACAAAGAGCGGCCGCCATTTTGTGAGGCCGGGCCGCGGGCGGCGGCCGTCGCGGCGCTGAGGGGAGGCGGCGGGGAGGCCGCGGGCTGCCTGGACGAGCCCGTGCTCAGCCTGCTTTCGGCGGTGTGCGAGGCGAGGCGGAGCGGGACGTGCCGCGGAGGCGGAGTGGCGCCGTTCCGCCCGCCCGCGGCAGCGCCGGTCCCTTGCGCCGCACCCAGGAGCCGCTCCGTAGGGATTCCCTGGGCGCTGCCAGCGGGGCTCCGGCGGGGATGGCGCTGCACCCCCCCGGGCCCCCACCGCCTGTGCGGATCCCCCTGATCCCGATCCTAATCCCCATCCGGGAACAATGGAGCCTCCCCCGCGCTGCGCCCCCTGCGGGCCCCCCCGCGCTAAGCAGGGGAAGGCTGCAGGGATCCCCCACCCCTCCCTTTTAAAGCTGTAAACCTTAAAAGTAACCGAAATTTCCCCCTAACAGTGGATTTTAATCATAGTGCGACATAACAACTCGGATTTTTTTGTTGGGTTTTAACTCCCCTGCCCGCCCGTTGCACACAGATTAATGTTTCCATCACATCAGGTCTTACCACCGCTGAAGTTTCAGGCGGAAGGAGCCAACAAAACGACTTCCTTGGAAGTGAACGAGTGAACGCTTTGTGTTTAAATAGGCGTGAACTTCTTTTTTCTTGTCCTAGCAATGCATCGCGACTCTTGTCCGCTGGACTGCAAGGTTTACGTGGGTAACCTTGGAAACAATGGCAACAAAACGGAATTAGAGCGAGCCTTTGGCTACTATGGACCACTGCGCAGCGTGTGGGTGGCGAGAAATCCTCCTGGTTTTGCCTTTGTGGAATTCGAAGATCCACGAGATGCAGCTGATGCCGTAAGAGAACTAGATGGAAGGTAAAATGTGCTGCTTGTTTGTTTGGCTTGGCTGGTGAAAAGGAGAAATTTTGGGTAGTAATGCCGTTTAAATTGGGAGGTTTCAACTGCAGGGCCAAGGACTGGACGCAGTTGTTATGAAGTGTTTATTTGTGTGATCCAAGGGTTTTCTTAATAGTACAGAAGTAGAATCCCAGAATGGTTTAAGCTGGAAGGGACCTTAAAACTCATCCAGTCCCACCCCCAGCCATGGGCAGGGACACCTTCCACTAGCCCAGGTTGCTCCAAGACCTGTCCAGCCTGGCCTTGGACACTTCCAGGGGCAGCTTCAGCTTCTCTGGGCAACCTGTGCCAGGGACTTACCACCCTCACAGGAAAAGATTTCTTCCCAATGTCCAATCAAAACCATCATGATGCTACAGGAAGAAGGGCAGGTTAATTATGCACTTTAGAATTGGACTCTCGTTAGAAATGACTTGGATGTCTCTGTATGTGCTAAATTGAAGATGGTGTAACTATAAAGAGGTAAAACTGATTAGAAGAACTCGCCTTAGTTCCTTCCCTGCCTCCTTTGCTGGCACAGCAGCTTTCAGAAGCAGCCAAACCTTTTGTGTGCCCTGGGATCCCAGGCTGGTTTGAGGAGGAAGGGACCTTAGCACACGTCTCGTTCCACCCTTTGCCATGGCCAGGGACAACTTCCACTAGGCCAGGCTGCTCAGAGCTCCATTCAGCCTGGCCTTGAACACTTCCAGGGGTGGTGCAGCCACTGCCACACAGAAGTCATTCCTGGACTGTGCAGCTGTTATTCCACACTGACCCCTCCCTGGAAACACTAACCAGTGTCCGTGTCTTTTCCCAGAACGCTGTGTGGGTGCCGAGTGCGAGTGGAGCTCTCCAATGGGGAGAAGCGGAGTCGGAACCGCGGCCCCCCTCCCTCGTGGGGCCGGCGTCCCCGGGATGACTATCGCAGGAGGAGTCCTCCCCCTCGGCGCAGGTACCTGGGGCCACAGCACACCCCTAGAGCTCTTGGCACTGTTACCACTGTAGCATCCTAGAAGCAGGCTTGTTAAAGGCATGTTGATGGATAACGTTCATCTATCTGATCGTGATTTGGAGATGACAGATGCTAAAAAAAAAAAAAAAAAGGAAAAAAAATGCCCAAATCAACCCCTCCACAAAATCGAGGTGAACTTTTAAGTTGTGTTGAATGTTGGCTTTTGTCCTTAGGTGACTGTGCAGTTGGTAGTCAGTGCCCTCTGTCCTGGGCTTATCCTCATTCCTCCTAAAATCTGCTCATCTTCTAGTCACACTTTCCCTTTCTTCCCCATACTTCAACTTAGGCTGTTCCTTTCCTTTATTCCATGATGGCAGAACATGACATACAGCAGTTTAGCATTTCCATACCGATGGGTTTCTCCGCTTTGTTTGCAGAATTTAAATACTTCCCAAGCAGGCAGCTGTTTAATAATGGATCAAGTAACAGTTGCTTTAAACATCTGGAATCTTTACACTTTAGTGTTAGAATTAAAGCATCGTGCGATGATCCTGTCAGTTGAGGTTTGCAAACCCGCCTCTAATATGTAGCAGGATTTTTGGGAACTGGCATGTTCTTGGACCCAGACTAGTTAGTCTGGCAGTTCAGATGTGCAGCGTGGTTTTTACAGGACTGAATTTACCTGTGGCAGGTGAGTGAAGTCCTCCCGAGTCAGGGTTTTCGAGCTTACCGTTTTGCTGTTGAAAAGAAAAAAAAAAAATAACACATTAGGAGTATTGTTAGCTAATAGATGGTTGTACTGATGGCTTGTTTTTCATTTTTTTTATGCTTTTTGGTCCATCTATTAATAAAAATGAACCCGTTACAGAGTCACCATCATGTCTCTTCTCACCACCCTCTGAGTCTGCATTAGCCAGCCAACTAGCCCTTTCAGCGTCATGTGACCAGCGCGCCCCATGCAGCTTGGCTGGTGTCGTTTCACATGACCCAGGCATGGCCAGTCGTCAGGTTGCACCGCCCTTTGGTTCCCGAGCATGCTGTTTTCTCTCAGCCTTCTCTCCAACCTTAACCAAATCGGCAGCAGCCACCTCGACCGCCCACACATTCCCGGCCAATCAGCTCAGCTGTTTATTTACCAAATGTCTTCACAACAACTACAGCAGCAGCCTTCGGCTAACAAAAAAGCAGGAAAAATCCACAACACCCCCTTCGCCAACCAACTAAATACAACGCAACATCTGGCAAAACCTTTTCAGCAAATTCTTCTTGGCAGTCAGTCCGGCAGCCTCACCTCACCATTTCTAGCTTGTTGAAACCAAAGACTTGTAAGTTTTTCCTGCTTATACAGTTTACTGCTGGTTAAAATAAGGAGTAAGCGGCTTATAAGTAATTACTTTTCTCAATCAAAGGCTGGCTGTGCATAATTGAGTGGTAACGTACATATGTTGCTTGAGAAAACTTTTAAGGGTGATATGGAAGCTCTTACACTGTGAATAACGTAAGAAACCAGGATATTTGCATGTGAGATGCCAAACTAAATTTTTAATAAAGCTCTAACTAATGTAGCTTTTCCTTGCCAGAAAAATCCTATCACCTTTAAATGGTTTTACTAACAGTTTTCAAAACTTAAAACAATTACTTTTTGGGATGAACTGGGCCGAGCTAAGGTTATATTTTTAATTTTTTAATTTTTTTATAAGAAAATAGTCTAAACACACTCGATGGCATTAAAAATGACAATCACAAATATGCAGTTCTAATGTAGCACTTAATGGCATTATCAAATTGACACTGAGCGCATTTTCACTTTTTTTTTCCACTTGATATCTCTTATGCCTTGTTACGGACCTTTTTGGCTTGCATGGGTTCCAAAACATTTGCTCTGTGCTATTTTTTTTTTTTTTTTGGAACCATTTGTGGGACTTTGGTGTGGTGTTCTGGGCAGTGTATTTAGTTGAAATGGAAAGTGTTGCATTGGACAACTCTGCTCTGACGCATTCTTAGTTAAAAGTGAATTCGTGGTTGGAAACGTGCTGTTCACACTGAGCTTGGTTTTACTGCCTAATCTTTCCATGCCTTTTACTGGATGATGGATGCCAGTTATTCTTGGCACGTTCCCTGGGCCCAACAGTGAGTTTGACAAGTTGGGAAATGCCTCACCCCGTTAATGCTCAAAGAATGGATAAAGTGCCTCACATCTGGTTTTCTGGTTTTAGATCACCTCGAAGGAGAAGCTTCTCCAGGAGCCGCAGCAGGTACGAATCCCTTCCTTACCCCTCGGACTGCTCTGGCCTGGAGGTTTGAAAAGGAACAGCCCCATGTGCTGTGCACATTCAGACTGTAGTTTGGTAAAAAGGAAACAGGTTTGCTTCTGCCATGTTGTTTCCCTGGAATTACTCAGCTGTTTGAGATTCCAGAATTAGCAGTAGAAGGATATTAAGAATAGAAGTATTTTCCCTTCTGCAGCTGCCCTGTGATTTTCTGCCAGTTCTTCACAAAGTTTGTGCTAATATGCTACTCTTTGCCAGAAGTGCAAAATCATAGAGCCATTTGGGTGGGAAAAGACGTTCAGGATTGAATCAGCCACGAGTCAGGACAGTGATGAGGTTGGATTCTGCAAAGAAACCTGCTGCAAAGGACTAGATGCCTGTTCACAGCACAGCATAAGCTGTTGGCTCAAGCTGATCCTGCTTCCCTGAAGGGAAGGTTAATGGCATCATCTGCAGCAGGTTTCCTCTGGTTGAATAGTTAAAAAACTTCGCTCCTGAAGGGAAGCTCCAGGAGCCTTATTGGCCTAACTGAGCTTTGCTCTCTGATCATCTGGTGTGTGATTTGTACCAGGTCCCTCTCCAGAGACAGAAGAAGAGAGAGATCACTCTCACGGGAGAGGAACCACAAGCCTTCTCGCTCCTTTTCCAGGTCTCGCAGGTAAGAAGAGTATTCCAGTACTTGTGTTCTGAGTAAACTTGCAAAAAAGACTTTTTGTGCATGGTAATACTGATAAAAGTCGTGGTGGAGAAATACCTCTAGTATCTTACAAGGTTCTTCACCTTGAAGAATTAAATATTTAGTTTTATTAAATGAACAGTATTTTTTAAATGCCTTAATATATGCTGATTTGGGCTGGGGAAAATCTGCTGCTCTTGGCACGTGGATCTTAACCAAACCCAACCTGTCTGTTGTCCTTCAGTCGCTCCAGGTCAAATGAGAGGAAATAGGACTGTGGGAAGGAGCTGTGTACAGGAAGTCATGAGATCCGAGGCCAGGAGTATGTACAGAACATTGTTTTGTTTTGAAACTTCATAAAGCTTGGTGCATTTTTAAAATGTTTTAGCTGTTGAACTTGCTTTGTTCCTTGTATCTTGTAACAGGTGGCAAATGTAAAGATGTGAATCTGTATATGGTTCTGAGCAGATCCTATGATTTGTATTATTAATGGTTTTCCAATGTACCATTAGACATGGTTTGTGTGTGTGTGTGTGGAATGGTAAATGGTCTGTGTCCGTAGCTGGGGGAGGTTGCTGGGGCTCAGCTCTCAAGGAGGTGTGCAGGGATGGTGTGTTCCTTCTGGGATCCTGGCCTGGAGCAGAGCAGGATGTGGGTGCTCCATAGCCCAGTCCTAGGGAAGAGTCAGAGCAGTGAGCCAGGGGCACAGGGAGGGAAGGGCTGGGCTGCAGCTTCATCCAGCTCCAGTTCTGACTGCATTACCTAGAATTGAGCTGCTTTATATTCCATGAACTACACATTTTTAGCTGTAGGATCAGTTAATTTTGTACTTGGTGTGAGTAGAGTCCTTAATAAGCCAATTGTTGATTGACCATCTATTCCAGAACCTCTGAATAGACCAAATCCACAGCAGAACTGACACCTGGAGTGGATGTGTTGAGTGTCTAATGGTACATTGTAAACTTTAGGAGTTAAACATTTCTTTACTGTACAAGACTTTTCATGTCACTTGTAAAATGTCTTTTGTGAGATCCTTGGGATTAAAGTTTTGGTTACAACTCGTTGTTCGGTATTTAACTCGTACCTGACTGACAGTCACCCCACCTGGCTGTAGCTCACCTGAACTGTCCAACAAGGCTGTACCTCCTGGTCTCTGCTCACCTCTGCTCCTGGGGAAGGTGCAGGGCCTCGCTCTTCCACAGGAATCCAATCCCTGCAACCAAGGGTGTATTCAGGAGCTGATGGCACTTCCTGTCCAACAGGGATCCTGGTAATGCTTCCTTGGAAAACCAGCTGGAGATGCAAAGGTTAACTGGCTTTGCATCTTGGGTGTGGGTTGGGCACAGCACTGAAGGTGTTTTTCCTTTCTCAGTTTGGGAATTGCTGGTCTGAAAACCAGAGCTTTGCATGAAGATTCACTCCCTGTAAAACTGGCACGACTGGAGAGCAAGTGGATGTCCCGCACTGCCCTGCTCCCTTGGTCCTGTATCCGAGAGAAGATGTGCTTTTCTGGTTCAATTGTGTGGTTTAGATTAAATCCCTCACACTGAACAGTCTGATGATGGACTTTCTTTCTGGTGCTACCCAGGCAAGGACAAGGTGATGGCGAAGCTGTAAGGGAAGGACCTGCTGGTGCTGCCCCCTTGTCTGCTGAGTTCAGTGTTTGGATTGATTTATTTTTTTAATTACTCAGTGCTATTTGTGGTTGGACTTGATCTTGAAGGTCTTTCCTAACCGAAATGAGTGATTCTCCTGAGCAGTTAATGCTGTGTGCTGTGGTGTGTCACTGCAGTGCAGGAGAGCTGCGGGAGCTGCGAGAGGCACTCCCAGCCCTGACTCACCTGCAGCGGGTTTCCGCGGTGGGCTGGGAAGGCACAGGCAGGTTCCCTGGCTCTTCCCGTTTTCCCAGAGGAGGACCCTGTTCCCCCGAGGAGGGTGAGGGAGCAGCGGCTGGAGCCGGCCCGTGCCGTGCACTGCCGCGGGGCCCCGGCAGAGGTCAGGGCGGGTCCGGCCCGGGCGGCTCCTCCGCGCCGGGGCTGGGCCGCGTTTGCTCCCAAAGCGCCACATCCCAACCGTGCTGGCGCTGCCCAGGGGCGTGCACAGCTCTGTTCCCTTTCCCTACGTGCTTCTGGGAGTATCTGATGTGGGGAAGGGTCGCAGCTTGTGGTGTCTCACAGCTGTTCCTCCTGTGGTTATGTGGGGGGACAAGGAGCCTTCAGCTGTTTCAGCTGCTGCAGGGAGAGAAATCTGAAGTGCCAGCAGGGAAGCGGGTTGTGGTTTTCATACCCAACAGTCTGCGGAACTGGAAGTATTTCAGCTTCAGTTTTCTGACTATTTTACTCCTCAGCTGAATAAGGAAGTTGCCTCTTTGATCAGAATTGTGCTGGTTTTATGTAGTGGGGGGGGACTGAAGGGAAACTAAGTAGCTTCTTGAGAAAGATATGAAATACATAAATATGTATAAATGCTGACTGATCAGCCCTTCCCCCAGGGTGTAATTAGCAAGAGTTATTTTTTATGCAGCAACACATTCATGGATTTCAGGCTTCCCATTCCTGTCTGTGAGGGAGTGACCAGCCTGGGAGCGTGATTTACGGGTAGAGCCTTGTGGCTTGTGTTTAATACTCTGAAATTAAATGTACAAGGAAGTGTTGGTGTTGTAAGACCAGGGATGTCCCTTGCCTCTCCCCATAGATTCTGAAACCAGGAAGAGCCACCAAGCAGTGTGTCCTGGCCAGGAGAGTTCAGGGGGACACTATTCAAGGCTTCTTGGCAGCACCTCATCCTCAGCCACAGCCCTGCCCCAAAGACCCCGGGAGTGATGGGGCACTCACTGCTGCCTGACACCTTCCCAGTTGTCTCAGTGTCCTATTTCATGGTGTTGACAGTGAGTTCAGCTGTGTTTCTAATTTGAGGAGAGGTTTAGCTGCCCCTGCTTCAGGCAGGAGCATCCTGGGGTTAATCCTGAGTTCCTCTCAGGCTCCTCAGCAGAGCCTGAGCACATCCCAGAAGTTTTCTCACACTGTCCCCGGGGAGATAATTGTGTGCAAACGGGTTTGCGAGGAAAAGGATCTTGTTTTTTTTTATTTTTATGTCCAAGCTGCTCCTTGTTTATGGCAGAAGATCATGTTAAGAATGTGCCTTGCACTTAGAAAAGGAAGAGGTTAAGGATGTTCTTGGTTTTGTTGGGAGTTGTTCCACTGACCTTTGGGCAGGGTCGTGTTTGGGTGAGCAGTTGTGACCCTCCCCAACAATGACAGTGCTTTTGGTTAAAAAATCTCTGTTTCAGCTGCTCTGGGGAGCTGCTGCAGTTCAATGTGCAGGGTGACATGTCCATATCCACGTGGTAGTTGTGGCAGAAAACTGGAGAAAAGGAATCCTGACAGACAGTGTTAGAAAAGCAAGGTAAGAAATTTCCTTGAAAAACAAAGTTAAGTATTTGCAACATTAGTTTTTGTCTGTTCCACTCAAATTCACCAGGTCTTGGGCTAAGTGACCCTCTTCAGAAAGCTGAGTGTAGATCATATTCAGTGTTAATGTCAAAGTTGAGCCTTGGGAAGAGTTGCAGCCAAAGCCCCGTTCAGGGGGAAAACCTGGCAATTTCTGCTTTCTCCTCTATTAAACTGATTTGCCTCCTTGCTAAAAGAGCAGAAAAGAACTTCAGAAGTCCAGAGCCAAATATAGTAGCTTTTATTTTTTTCTTGGACAAGCAGGTGTGCTGTGTTCTTCCTCACTCTTCCTCCAAACCCACCCTGGCTGTGGAGCTCTGCCCTTCTTGTCCTATAGCCATACCAGGAACTAAAATACGTTCCTGGTGGAAGATTCTTGTGTTTTATCCTTTTTCTGCCTTTGCATTTTCTCTTGTTTGAACGCAGAGGAGATCAGAGAGAACCACACAGTGCCTGTGGATGTTCTGGGCCTGCCTGGAGCAGGTTACAGGTTCTTATCTCTGAATTTCTTTGTGCTTCCTTGGGGACCTGCCAGCAGAACCCACTTCTGGACCTGACCAGGGCCTGAGCAGTTCTGCAGCCTTTTTCTGCTGTTAACACCTCTTTTCAGCTTCCAGTTTTACTTTCATCTGCCATTACCTCATCACCTTGAGGTGCCCCAGTCTCTCCTGACATAAAGGTCTTCTGAGTGTCTGAACATTTGACAAACTTTCCAGTTTCTGCCTGATCAAATCCCTGTCCTGTACCCACATTCAAATCCTACACCAGAAATACCACCCAAAACCTGCAGTGCCCACCACGAATCCCCCTGCTCTGGTGCTCTGTGCAGAGTCTCGTGGCTGGAAAAGGAAAAACACTGAAAAAACCAGGGCATCAACCCCTTTTGCAAACAGGAGGCCGAAGGGCAGGAGTGCAATTCCAGTTGCTCCGGTTCGACCTTAGCTCCCACACATGAGGCGCTGGCACAGGGCCCTACAGGGGCAGGTCTGCATTTCCCTGGTGCTGGAACGCAGCTGGCTCCCATTTCACTCCTCAACCTGCCAAAGAGAGGCAAAATAAAGCCAGTTTACGCTTTGGCAACATTTACAGTCAGTCAGTGAAGTCACATCCCCTCTTGTGTGAGGAGTGTTCTGGCTTCCTAGAAACAGTCACTGTCTGGGGTTGCTCTTTCGTTTCTGCAGCTTCACTGGGGCACGGCCACGAGTTGCCTCTGTTAGTGCCCTTCAAATAAACACTGTTGGGGACTAAAATAAACACGAGATCCAGACAAATATAAAGTAGACGATGCAAGAGGAACGCTATGTTCGTTCTTCCCCAAGTGATTCATCCGCCTATTATTTAATAATTTAGTGGCTGAACTAACTTGGGAGTTTAACAAATCTTCACATCAATTCGGGCGGTGTTTGTGCTCCGTCCTCTAAGTAAGATTTTCTGTGGGAGTGATCCCAGTCAGGAAAGGGAAGTGTGTGTCCTTCCCAGATAGATTCTGTCACTGATTACAGCGGTGTTCCTCCCTGACTACCAGAGGATTCATCCTGCTGCAGTCAGATTGTTGTCCCTGGGCACTTTGCTGGACAACACAGACGCTGGCAGGCTGTGATGGGCTGATGGCACGTGCAGGCATGGCACCACTGCCCAATACCACCCCCAAAACAGCGAGGACATGGTGTGACAGGCCCTGGCAGCCCCAGCCCTCCGTGCTATCAGGGTGGGGCAGTGGTATCAGGGTGGGGCACTGTGTCACCCTGGGTGTCACTTGGGAAAATCACCCCTGCCAGCTGTGAGGCAAGCATTATCTCCCTGTGGGCAGAGGCTGCTTAGAACATGAATATTCAACAATATTCATCAGGAAGACCCACTGCTGCCCAACCCTCCCCACTGACTGACAGCTCAACGTCAGTGTTTGATATAAAGTGTTTGGAGTCGCTGTTTCATAAAATCCCAGACTGGTTTGCATTGGAAGGGACCCTAAAGCTCATCTCATTCCACAGCCCTTCCACTAGACCAGGTTGTTCAGAGCTTCATCCAACCTGGCTTTGAACACTTCCAGGGTGGCAGCCACAGCTTCTCTGGGCAACCTGTGCCAGGGCCTCCCCACCCTCACAGGGAACATTCTTCCCAAAATCCCACCTAACATGGCCCTCAGTCAGTGGGAAGCTGTTCCCCCTTGTCCTGCCACTCCAGTTCTTGATGAAGATTTCCCCTTCCCCTTCCTTGTAGCCCTTCAGGCACTGGAAGGTGCTGTGGGGTCTCCATGTATTTCTGACTAACACCGGTGGGTTTGCTCTGCCTGCGCTGGGGCCGCGCCTTCCTGGTGCTGGATTGATCGGCTTTTCATGCACTTGTACTATAAACTTTGTGGGAGGAGGCTGCCCCAGCTGGGGAGATAGGCTGGCTCCAGGTGTGTCCACTGCAGCTCCTGCCAGGTTGTCCCTCAGCTGCCTGGCTGACACGTGCCGCTCAGAAACTCGTGGCTGAAAGTTCACCGCGTTTGGACTCAAGGAGTTCCCCTGCACAGGGGACGTTTGGCAGGGACCCGTGGGGTATTTTTTGACCTACAGACATGCTTGCAGGGTTTCAGGTTTCGTAGAACCATGGAGTCATTTAGGTTGGAAAAGCCCTCTGAGTTCAAGTCCAGCCCTTCCCCCAGCACTGCCGTGTTCACCACTAACCCATGTCCCCAAGTGCCGCATCCAAGCTTTTCTAACACTTCCAAGGATGGTGACTCCAGCACTGCCCTGGACAGCCTGTTCCAGTGCCTGGCCACCCTTTTGCAAAAGAAATTTTCCCTGATGTCCAACCTGAACTTCCCTGGCACAGCTTGAGGCCATTTCCTCTTGTCCTGTTCCCTGGGAGCAGAGCCCAATCCCCACCCAGCTCCACCCTCCTGTCAGGGAGTTGCAGAGAGTGAGAAGGAGCCTCCTTTTCTCCAGTCGGAGCACCCACAGCTCCCTGAGCTGCTCCTGGTGCTCCAGACCCTTCCCCTGCTCCGTTCTCATCTCTGGACACGCTCCAGCCCCTCAATGTCTTTCTTGTCATGAGGAGTCCAGAACTGAACCCAGGATTCGAGGTCCCTTGGCAGTGCCCAGCACAGAGGGACAGTCCCCAGTTTCATGACCTCCTTCTACCTGTCTCCCTCCTGCTCCCTTTGTGGATTTACAGTTGATCATCTATAAACTTTTCGGTGTTGTGCAAAGCCCAGGTTTGTTACCAAGGTGGGAAGGGCTCTGGTGCAGCACCACTGCTGGTGGGTGAAGTACAGGACATTTTAAACCTGTTTCCGTCCTCTGTGGCACTGCTGAGAGAAGCTCCGAGTCCCAGTGAATTATCTTTCGAAAGGTGAGGTTGAGAAACCAGCGAGGGCAGCTGAAACTAAAAGAAAAAGGGTTTTATTTTAGCACCTGGAACTCCCTGACCTTGATCCCTGTTTGGTGGATCTGGGCAGAGCTCCATCAGAGTGTGTGGAGCACTTTTCATCCCCACTGCCCAGCTTGGGGGGCTCTGGGTGAGGTGAGAGCTTCTGCTTCATCCCCATTCCCGGACATCCGGCTCTGCACGGAGAAGGGAAAGTGCAATCGACCCTTACCCTGGTGTCAAGGTGGTGGCTCTCATATCACCACCGATGGTTTTATTGCCATGTCAGCTGTCCCCTCCCATTCCCTCTGCTCCACATCACACTGTGCACCAGCACAAGTCACTGTGCAAGACAGGGGTCTGTCCATCTGTCTGTCTGTCCGTGGACCGAGTCCTGCCCTCCTACATGTCATGATCAGGGCTGATCTGCTGCTGGCTCTTCCCCTTCCCTCCCTCTCCCCACGGCCAGTCCTTCCCCTCGCCCCCGAGCACAGGGGAGAAGTGAATCAGGACCCTGTGCCCACCCTCACCTGGAGTGGTGGCATTCCTGAAATGTGTGACATGAACAGGGAGATCCCAGGAGATGATGACACACGGTGAGCCAGCAGGATGAGCGAGCGGGTCAGCACGTGCTTCCAAGAGCACAGCTTTGTGTGGGACGGACCATTTTGGTATCGCCAAAATATTTATGTGGGAGTGGGAGGGACTTGCCTTGCACCCTCCTGTCTGAGTGCTCTGAGCAGAGGGTGCTCCACCAAATCAGGGCTGTTTTAGAGGTGATATCGTGAGTGTTAATCAGCAGCTCCCACTGTCACCTCCTTCTCACACAAGGCTATGAGGGGCTAGATCGAGCTCCCGATGGATTTCAAACCATCCCATACCTTGGGGAGCAATAACTCTCATCAGCAGCACCGTGACACATGTGGGAAAAAAATGCCATGGGCCTGACTGCACTAAGAGCTGCTGAGCTGTGGAAAATCTCGGTGCTGGAGTTGCTGTAGCATCCGGTGCTGCTGAAGTTGCTACAGCAACCGCTGTTCCTGGGCTGCTGGAGCATTTGCTGCTGCTTGAGCTGCAGTGTCTTGTGGGGAACTGCTGGCTGCAAAGCAACTGCCCGTTTGGACGTTTTGGGTGGACTTTCTTCCCCGCAGGAAGTTTTTCAAGAGGCTGGAGCGGCTCGGCCCGGTTCCCAGCGGGGTGTCCGTGCCCCTTCCGTGGTGCCAGGGGTCTGCCCTGTCCTGCGCCGGGGCCGTGGGCAATGAGGTGAAGCGGCAAGTGAATAAAGGGGCAGACGGGCGCGGGGTTCGGAGCCAGGTACTCCAGCCATGCTCCGAACAATGAGGCCTTTGCTGCCAGCAAAAAAACCCCACAAAGCTTCCAAGCTGCTCATGGAAAGTCAGTGAAGCAATTACGTTAATGACTCTGAATGGGGCTAAAAACAATCTTGGATGAAAATGAGTGAGGGGCCGAATGAAGCGACCGATTCATAGCCCGGCTCCCGCATCCAGGAATATTTCCAGTAAGCAAAGGCCTTGTTTTAGGCACTGTCTCATCCCCCATTTGTGTTTGGTGGGACTGTATTTCCACTCTGCTGGGTCCGGTGTCTCATCAAAATGCCTTCATAAATGGGGCAAACAAGGGCTGGATATGGCAGGGAAACAGTCAATTAACACGATCCGAGTTCTTTTAGGGGCAGAGTTAATCAAGCATTCAGCGTTTTGTCATTCTTGTCTTTCTTTCCTGGGAAAATCCTATTAGTATAAAATCACTTAATTGGGCACTTCAAAGAGCTGATGGGAAAACAGGCTTCGCTGGGATATAAACGCCCTCCAGCCGAACACTGGGTTCATTTAGATTTCTGCTGGAGCGTGAGGCTTTCATTAAGAGCCTTCACGTTTCCCACTTAAAAGAAAAAAGCTTGTTAGCAGAGATAATAAAAAAAAACACACGCACAACAAAGGAAAATTCTTGGTGATTTGAATGTTGCTGAAGAGGGTTTTTATTGCCGGAATACTCAGGACTTTGTCCCAGCAGAGCTCTCTACGCCTCCCCGGAGCCCCTGTCAATCTGCTGTCCCAACTCAGCGATTTCACACCTGCCCAGGGTGTTCTGGCGAGTCAAAGCTGTTTGAGGAGGAAAAAGGTCACCCCAGTGCCCCACAGAGAGGGGGGGCACAGCCCTGGTTGGACCTTTGGGGTATAGGATGGTGTGTTTTGTAGGACTGAGCCCCCACCCCGTGGGCTCATCCCGCTCTCTGTGCTGGGGTGGAGGTCCCGTGTTAGTTCCCCCTGTTCTCAGATTGTTTCCCTGGGCAGAAATTCAGGTTTTTGCAGAGTTGATGTTTATCCCACCTTGGAAAATAAGTGTGTGCCCTGGTCTCTGCCAACTCCATCCCAAAGGACCCGAGGGATTCTCATCTGCCTGACTCTTTGCTGTTTTTCTCCTCTATGCTGGCTGATCTAACAGGAATATAATATTTCCCCCCTCCCAAAAAACCCTACTTCACATACACCTTTGACCACTAAATCTCAAAACCTTCTAAAACCCCTACATGTAGGTATTGGTGTGCATTTAAAACAGTTGTTGTGAGCACGGGTTGCACCTCGGCGTGTGATTCCCACCAAATGTGGCTCCACGAAGCCACAATTCCCCAGTTTCCATCTCATCCAAGCCTGGAGCATTCAAAGCCTGACTCCTTCACTCAGTTCAAACCACTCCCTGCTCCGTGCTGGAGCTCCCACCCACATCCCCTTGGCTTTTGGGGGTGCTGCTCCCCATGCCAGAGGAGGACACGGGGCAGGGGATGAGGCTGGGAGTCAGGAGTGATGGGCCCCAGCACGTTCCCTGATGGATGCCTGGCTGTGCCAGGTGAGTCACCCTCCTGACATGAGTAATGTGTTGGCATCCGTGTCTGCAGAGACTTCCACTCCCTTCAGTGTCTGCAGGACCCACCTGGGGAGATCCCCTGGGAATGAGATGCTCCCAAAGGCTCCCGGCCAAGGCAGCGGCCGCCACTCAGTATTTGGGTGCCCCCGATGCTGGGAAGGAGGTTCCTTTGAAATGTGCAGGTATTTAATATATTCCTTTTGCTTCCAGGCATTAGGATGAGCTATTCAAGGAAGTTATGAAGGCTGATTCTCCCACGATCACACCCCTCCCGAGTGGGGGTTTGAGACCCCTCGGGGAGGGGCACAGGGAGGTGACAGATCCCACAGGGTGGCTATGAATGGTGAGGAGGAAATACCCCATCAGCCCTCGGCACTGATCCTGGTGCCCAGCTCCTGTCTCTGCCTTTCTCCTCCTCATCTTTGTTGTGGAACTGAACGTGAGTCACCTTTGGGATTTTTTAGTTTTTCTTAAAGTTCCTGTACCGCCTTCTGTCTTAATCACGCTTCCCCCCCCCCCCTTTTTCTCTGGTGATGCCACTGCAGATGTGCCCATGGACTCCCTGACCCAGACCCTGACGCCATCCCTCTCCCCACTTCCCATTTCCAATAACCCACTTGGCTGAGGTCTCCTCTGACTCTGCTGTGCAGCCAGAGCTCCCCAGTTCCCAGAGCAAGGGAAGCGAGAGTGGAGTTGGCAACAGCCAGAAACCTGCTCCCCCCATCCCAGGGCACAGGGAGCTGATTCCCACCCCACCAAAAAATCACTGAGAGAATTATGGACTCACTTGGCCAAGGAAAGATCTGTGTCTGATTGACTTTCTGGCTGGTTTAGCTCTGGGATGGATCCCTGGTGGAGCTGGGATGTTCCCAACAGCCAGGCTGGTCGGTTATCTCACTGTCACTTCACTTTTTGAATCCCTCGCTGTTGCATCAGCAGCTACAGAGCCGCTCCAGGTTGCACAAGCTCCTTCCTCTGCCACTTTAAAAAGCTGTGGGCTGGATGTTCCCATTCCCTTCTGATTTCCCTCTGTGTACTGGGGGGGCTTTTTGGGGAAAAACCAAAGAGCTGAATCAAGCAGGGAGCATCCTCTGGTAAATGCTGCTTCATCCCAGAGCCCCAGCTGGAGGCTGTGCTGACCCAGGGGATGCCCACAGCACTGAATCAGGATCCATTGCATCCCTCACATCCAGAGGGAGCAAATCCACACCTGCAGCTGGAGCTGAGCTGGAGCTTGGCAAGGAAATGATCAGCTACCACACAGAACCGCATCCACCCTCTGCAGTGCAGCTCTGAAAGCTGCTCACTGCAGCCAGCAGCAAAAATCATTCCCAGGTGGAAAAACCAGCGACAGCTTCCCTGTCCCAGCTCGCCCCCTCCTCTCCCTGCACATAACAAATGGAAAGACAGGATGAATTTGGGAGCATCTGAGTCCAGACCGCAGCTTTCCAGGATGGATTTTCTGCAGTGTGTGGCATTAATTTAAGATGCTTTACATTCTCCTTTCACCTTTCCTGCCCACCCCACTGTGCCTGTCAGGAGGCAGCCAAGGCGCTGAGCAGCCACCACCCACCCAAATCCCAGCAACTTGGCCAGGCCCAGCACCACAGAGTGGGGACTAGTGATGTCAAAACCCTCCTGCACAGTGTGGCAGCCAAACATGCCCAAACATATTCTCCAGCTGCTCCAGCCGGTGGGAAGCTGCTGGTCCAGCCAGGAGAAGCACAAGTGGTTTCCACACTGAGGGTCCTGCTCAGCACCCCAGCACCCACTGGCTTCAGGGGCCTTAGAGGAGGCCTGGCATTCCCAAGGGATCAATCACTTTAACATGATCTTTGTCACTTGGAAGTGTGCTGTCACCTTCTTGTGCCCACCTTCTTGTGTCCCCCTGTGCCCAGGCCATGGTGCCTCAGTGTCTGGGCAGCATGTGCTGGGCTGGGAGGGAGCTGCAGGATATGGCCCCCATGCACTGGGTGGGCTAAATCCAAGAGAATAGTTTATCCTGCCACAGGGCAGGGATGGACCAAACACCAGGCACAGGGGCAGGTGCCCTCTGGCCCCAGCAGAAGCTGTCCTGGCTTCACACCTTTCCTGCCTGTGGACTTGGATGCATTTTCCACCTAAGCCACAGATCCCCCCAAATCCGTGCCACAGGACCATGCAGGACATGCATGGACTTGTTCCTCCTCCTCATCCCTGCCCCAGAGCCTGCAGGACTCAGAGCAGCAGATCCTTCCCCAGACGCTTTCCTCCGGCCACAGCGAGTGCCGGGGGTCCAGCTGGTGGAGCAGAGCCAGACCTGGCAGAGAAAATCCATCTGGAGGGGCCAGGGGTGGCCCAGGATGGGTTGGGCAGCACCTGGGGACCAGGGCAGCATCATCCTGGGGTAGCTCTGAGGTGGGCACCCCGAGGGGCTGAGCTGTCCCTTCCTTAAACCATTATCCCTCTTCCCTCAGTGACCCGGTGGGTGGGACAGCCTGGGTGGGACAGGACCCCTCCCCCCCGCCTCCTCCAGCCAACTGAACCCCTGAGTCTCCCAGCTGGGATGGGGCACCCTGTATCCATTGCTGAGGGGTCCCTGTATCCTCTATCCTATATTCCCTATCCCCCTGCATCCGTGATGGGGGACCCCCTCTATCCCCTGACTCCCCTCTAGGAAGGGGGTCACTGTATATCCTAACAGGGGTGTCCCTGTATCCCCTGATAGGGGGATCCTTGCAACCCCCAAGATACGGGGTCCCTCCATCCCCTACTGGGGGTTGTCCCTGAGCCCCCTCAAGGTCCCTGTATTTCCTAACGGGGGGATCCCAGTATTCCCTATGGGGGTATCCCAATCCCCCGCCTAGGAAGGAGGTCCCTTTATGTGCCAACTGGGGGGTTCTTGTGGACCCTGATGCCGGATCCCTGCACACCCCTAGGAAGGGATTCCCCATATCCATGACGGAAGGGGGAGGGGGGGGATCCCTCCATCCCCTACTGTAAGGATGTCCCAGGGAAGGGGGTCGCTGGATCTCCTAAGGCGGGGCTCCCCGCAGCCCCTAACACCAGGTCCCCGCACCCTCTAGACGGACGGGTACCCTCTCCCTGTGCCCGGGGACCCGGCCCGTCCTGATGCCGCTGGCACCGCGCCCATTCCCGGCACCGCGGACCGGGACGGCGGCGGCGGGCAGCTCACATACGGGGATGTGTGCGGGGTGCTTACGAACGGCAGGGAAATCCGTGACGACTCGGCCTGGCCTGGCCCCGCCCCGGCCCTATAAAGCCGGAGAGTGGCGGCAGAAGCCCGACAGACGCGGCGGGACCTGACGGTGAGTGCGGCGATGCCGGTCCCGGTGGCTTCCAAAGCCGCCCCCGCTCCTGGTGGCTCCGGCCCTTCGCTGGCCGGGCAGGGAGGAAGGAAGGAGCCGGTTCCTCCGGGGAAGCGCCGTTTTGCCCGGGGAGGTGCCGGTGCCCGCAGCGGGGGAAGCGCCGCAGCGGGGTCGGCTCCGCCCGGGGCCGCGTCCCCCGGCGCGGGGAGGGAGCGGGGCCGCGCCCGGTGGCGGTGCCGGTGGTGTCGGTGCGGACCCCCGGGAGCCCCCGGAGCCCCCCGTGCGGGCGCGGGGCCGCCGGGGCCGGGCCGCGCTCGCCCTCCGGTGGCGGCGGAGCGGGGCGCGGCGCGGCGCGGTCCCGCCGCCGAGCATCCTCCGTGGCCGCCGTCCCGCGGGGACCGGACCGGCCACCCGCGGCTCAAGCCCCCCGCGACACCCCCGTGTCAGCCCCGGCCCCATCGGTGTCATGAGCCGGGCGTTCTCTGCGCGGGCTCACCGGCTTCATCCCCCCCCCCCCTCCCCGGGTGCGGGTGCTCCCAGCCCCTCCTGCCCTTCCCCCGCAGCCTTCCCCGCACTGGTGTGACTGGTCGGGGTGTCGCAGGTGCCTGTGGACCCCAGTGGAGTGTGTGCGTGTCCGGGGGTGTCCAGCCCGGCCGGGTGAGGCTCTAACGCAACCGAGCACCTGCCACTTCCTTGCCCAAATCTTGGGGTTCCCCAGCCGGGTACGGGGCGCCTCGAAAGCTCTCGCTGGGCAGAGGTCGCTGGAAGCGGCGCCAGCCCCGAGGGAGGGGACGGTGACCCGGCCCCGGTCCTTCCCTCATTGGTGGCTTTGGCAAATCTGCGGCCGTGAGTCAGGGCGGAGGTGTTATCTCCAGGCTCCGGGGAGGCACCTGGGCCGTGTCGTTGACCTGAGGATCGGGACATCGGCGCGGGACGCAGGCGGCGAGGGCTGGGGGGGGTGTCTGGTTAGGGTGTGGGAACACGTCGTGTGTCCCCCCCCCTCCCACCCCGGCGACTACCTGCCAGGGCTTGCCTGGACATGCTGGGACTTGCCTTGCAGTGAGGTCATCCTGTTTGTGCGCTCAGACTGCCAGGAGATAGGGAAGCTGGATTTCTATTTTTACTCTGGGATGCTGAGTCTTGGGCGCAGGGTTGGGGTGGCCCCCGGGACAGAGTGTGGCCCCCCCGAGCCCCCGGGCTGGAGGTTCTTCAGCTGCCCACTGGCCCAACGTGCCAGGTAATGGAATCATGGAATCATTTGGGTTGGAAAAGATCTCCGAGATCGAGTCCAACCTTTGACTGAACACCACCTTGTGAACTAAACCAGAGCACTTATGCCACGTCCAGTCCTTCCTTGAACAGTTCCGGGAATCTGGGAAAGACAATGTGGCACAGGTGATCCAGAGGGGCTGCACGTGGTGAATGTGGGGAGAAATCCTCCCTGCAGGAGACTGAGAACCCTGTCCTTGTGGAAGTTTAGGGGTGTGAGTGAAAGTCTCGGTGGGGGGTGTCCTAGATTGCGTGGGCAGCTGGAGCTGTCTTGCAGGGATTTCATTTCCGTGAATCTTTTTTCCTTAAACGATTTTAATGAGCGTGGCTGTCCCAGCAGGGGCAACCCTTAGCTTGGAAAGCTGTCAAATCCCACAGCATTGCTTGTCTTATCAGTTGGACTCGATGATCTGGGAGGTCTTTTCCAACCTCAGCAATTCTGATTCTGTGTTGAGGTTCCTCGTAACCGTGGGTGGTGTGAGGGATCCATTATCCCCACACACGTGTCAGGGGAAGGACTGCTTGGAAGGGAAGGCTTTGCCAGTTGCTGTGAAGGTCAAGGCTTTTGGCACCGATTTGGAAAAAAAAAACCAAACAAGGTCTTGTCTCTGGTTACCCAACAGCTCCTTGCAGATAAGGAGGGTGGTGAGCACAGTGGTCAAGCTTGTGGCATGTTCTTGCAGTTGCTTAAAGGTTTCCTTACCACTGGGTCTGGCTTCTTGAGATGAAGAAACTGGCCAGGAAAACATCCTGTTGCTTCACTTGCCCGTGTGCCAACTTGCCTTGTGGCTGTGTGGAAGTGGGAATGCAGTGGGGTTGTGGATGGAGCCTGTGCCAACATCAAGATGCCGGATGCTGTGCCCTGGCAGGGCTTTCCCTGCTGGAGGAAGGATGGGGAATGTCGACATCTGCTCCGTCCCCATCCTTCCGCATCACCCTGGGCTGTGTGTGACCTCACCTGTGCTCAAGCCTCTGCCTAAGACGCCACTAAAATCCCAAAAGTCCAGATGAAGCTGGCAGGTGTCAGTCCCCTCTGGGCTGGCTCGCTGCAAAGCCCAGCCCAGCCTGTCCCACCTTGGCTACCGCGCGCTTTGCTCTGGTAGCCAACACGCTACCCTTGCGTTTGCTCCCGGCTTTCCCAACAGCCAGTAACTCTCTCTGGTTTCCCCCCAGCCGCCACCATGCCCGTGTCCCACAGCAGGGCTGGGCAGACACCCTGCAGCAGCAAAGTGTGCAGGAACCTCTTTGGCCCCGTGGACCACGACCAGCTCCAGAATGACTTTGAGGACAAGCTGAGGCAACAACTGGAAGAAGCTCAGCAGCGCTGGAACTTCGACTTTGAGACGGAGACTCCCTTGGAAGGGCCGTTCAAGTGGGAGAGGATCCTCCTGGCTGAGCAGCCACCCCAGGGTGTCCACAGCCTGGTCAGGGCTGTCATCAGCAGCGACAGCAGGAGCTCCTTGGTCTGCAAGGTCCCCTCCAGGGACTGTGTTGGCAGGATTTGCCCCGAGGAGTCTCAGCAGAGCTCGGAGGTTTACAAGGCTGGCTCCACACAGGGCTTGAAACGTGGGCAGACCACCATCAAAGGTGAGTGCTGGGGGCTTTGTGTCACTCCATGGGTGCTTGGTGGCATTGGTGTCATGGTAGGGACAGACAGAGGGGATTTGGCTGCCAGAGAGAGCCTTGTCTGCCTCCAGGGCATGGGGAGGAGACCACCTTCCATGGATCTCCCTCGGGCGAGCAGAGCCCACCTTTCAAGGGGAAAAAGGCCACCAGCTGGGTGCCTTTTGGTTGCTGGGGATTAGGCAGGGGGATTGCACTGGGCTTGTGGGTTTTTTAGGTGAAGATGCCCCAGAAGAGTTCATCACTTTCAGTTTCTATGGCCGGACCCAATCACAGAACAATAAGGGGTTGGAATGGACCTTAAAGATCATCTCGTTCCGACCCCCCCCTCTCATGGGCAGGGACACCTCCACTATCCCAGGTTGCTCAAGGCCTTATCCAACCTGGCCTTGAACACTTCCAGGGATGGGGCAGCCACAGCTTCTCTGGGCAACCCCTGCAGGGCCTCCCCACCCTCACTGTAAAAAATTTCTTAGGAAGAAATTTCTGCCCTCTAAGGTCAGGGCCTGGGGTGGAAACACAGGTGAGACCAAATGGAAGAGATGTTGGAGACCTGCAGGCTCTTCTCCCCAGGAGCTTTGGGTGGGGGAGCTCTAGGATGGAACCCTCCTGGGCTGATTTTGGGGTGCCTCCCTGGGGACACCTCCCTCTTCCTGCCCCACTGCTCCCAGCGGGCTGGAGGCACTTTCCAACCCTTTCCTTCTGCCCTCCAGACTTCTACAGTGCCAAGAGGAGGATCGTCCCTGCCAAGCCCAAGCCGTGACACGGTGGTGGCTCCTCTGCCATCGGGGACAGCTGCTGACGCTGCTGAGCATGGGGGGGTCTGTGGCTTGCCCCCCACCCTGTGCTGTGTAAGCTCTTCTGTATTAAGCAATGTAGAGTCTGTAGTTCCCTATTTATGAGTAGTTCTGGGGTCCTGAGGAACCTTCACTGTGTGCAATGTAGAGGAGGAGCCCCCGGCGAGGGTTGGAGCCCCACACCGGGGGTGGAGGAGGACTGAGGTGGGCCTGGTGGGACTAAGGCGCCGCCCTGCCTGTGGAGAAATGTCCTTCTGCCCTGTAGTGGTGGGGCCAAACATCATCCTTGCTGCGTCCTGCTGGCCGTGGGGGACACTTGTGTCCCAGCCACCTGGTGGCACCAGATACCTTTCAGAAGAAGTCACTGACGTGGGCTGAGGAGCCCTGAGACAGCCTGGCCCTGAGGACACCCCGGCTGCTGGCACGTGGGGTGGCCCTCTGCCCCAGCAGAACGGACCCAGCAGTGCCAAGCACTTGTCCATGAGCGACCTGGAGGCTGCTCCTTCCCACGGCTGCTCCCCGGGCAGCCCTTCCTCGGGGTGACTCACCGGTGCCGTCACTGCCAGGAGGTGACAAACCCACTGCAGGCCCCCAGCTTGGAACAGCAGCTGGGGGGCCCAACACTGCCTGTGAGGCTTTGGGATCCCCTGTGCTGTACTGGCCCCAAATCCCCCTTTCTTGCCTTGTTGTTGGCTGGAGTGGTGCTGTTTGCCCTCGTGTTCCTGCCTCCTTCAACACTGACACCGGGCTGGGGAGCCCCTGCTCTGGCTCTGCTGGGCTCCTCTAGGGATGATGCTGAAATAGGAATTGTAGCTTGTTTTCCTGGACTTTTTCTCCTTTGGGGCTGAGGGGAGAGGACCCTCACTTGGCTCTGCAGAGCAAGGACTTGGGTCACCTCTGGGATGGCCTGGAACAAAGGCTGCTCAGTCCCAGCACTGAAGGATGAGTCCCTGCTCCTGAGGGACTCTACACTGACGGGTCTCAGCACTTTCACAGGGTTCATCTCCTCCTCTGCTGGATTTGGACTCTGGAAAGTGGTGCAAGATGGTCCCAGGAAGGAAAGGGACGGGGTTGAACTCCCACCTTGCACCACGATGCACTTTGCTGTCGGTGAAGCTGCCAAGCTCCCAGCACTAAATGTTTATTTATATTAATAATAATGCTATTAAGTGTACGTGGGGAAAGGGGAGATACATGTTTGTCTATAAATGTTAACTTCCAATAAACACTGGCCATGTGTAAGGGAACTGGTGTCTCTGGATTGATGGGAATAACTGGGAGCAGGGCCTGGCTGTGGGGAGGAAGGTGCTCTGGGTCCCTGCCTGGTTCTGGAGGCTGGGGGTCCCTCTGGGGGTGAAGCCCTGAGCTGAGAGCTGCTGTTGTGAGGCCTGGGAGGGATAAGCACGGGAGTCATGGCAAGTTTTTTAACCCCACTGCCTTAGGACAGTGCTCTGGTGCTGCCACCACGTCCCCAGCAGGAGCCACTGAGTGGGATCTCACTGCAGGCCCCTGTATGAAGGTGATGCCTCTTACCCACGTTGTTCCCCCTTTCCTGCTGTGACCCTGCTCCTCCCAACCCCCAGTGCACTCTGCTGTGGGACAAGTGGCCATTAGCCACGGGCAGGCTGGTCCCATCCCTTCCTCCTGTAGTGCTGGGTGGGGAAAGTGGGTGGCCACGCTGGGATAGGGACACACGTGGTGTCACTGCTGATGGAAATGTGTGGCAGCACGTCCCAGGTGGGACTGAGATCCCCAGGGAGTCGGGGGTACCTCCAGCACCAGCTGCTTCCTCTGAGGACTGAGCAAGAGCTGGATGCAGACTCAGGTTCTGGTTTGTGTGACAAATGACCTGCTTTGCAGAGGGTCCAGATGAAGTTCAAGTCTTGATGGTAACAACCTCCTGTCATCACTCAGCATCTGCCTGTCCCCAGAGTGGGGGGTGACACCCACGCAAGCCCACGCCCCTGGCTGTGTTTGTGGGGCACAATCACGCTGCCTTTGAGCTGCTGCTGAGTCAAACCCTACAGATTTAGCCCCTGTAATCTTTCCCCTTACATCAGCCCTCTTGGCTGCTGCCAACTGCTCCCCTCTGCTGTCACCTCCCGTTTGCCAGGAGAGCTGGTGATGGAGGAAATGAGAAATGAACCAGTGAAAACCCCCTTGTCCCTGTTTGCAGGGACACCCAGGGTCTGGCCCTGCTGTGCCAGAGGGAGCTGGGCACTGAGGCTTGAGCTTTGAGTCCCTGGGACGCTCCAGGACTGTGTGTCCCCAGCTCTGGGACACAGAACGGGCTTCCAGCAGCTGAGGAATGGATGGAATTCTTACTCTTCCAGCCCAGGTTGTGCTTTGCTGCTCTCATCCCAGCCTGGCCTCGGCACAGAGCAGGGATGATGGAGTTCAAACTCCCACAGGAGGAGGGTCAGGTGCTGCACTGTATTGAAGCCCCTTTCTCTGAGACCTGCCCAGCATCTCATCGTACCCTCCCTCCTGGATCTTACCCTCCTGTGGGCTCAGATCTGTTGTGAGCCAGGGGATGTTAATTCTAGTTATGACCTAAAGATAATAGTTTGTGTTTCCCCTTGCCTGAGTTCTCTTCCCATTTTGCAGTTAAAATGGAGCAAAAATGCCCATCACCCACCACATCCCCCTTTCCCCTTGTGACCCAGAGCAGACACAGCCCATGGGCTGGGCTTAGTGGGTTTAGTGCTGGGTTTAAAGCCAAGTTAATAATTCAGGCAGGAGCCTTGAAAAAAGCATCAAAGAGCAGCACAGCGGGTGAGATCTCCAAACTCTGGGACCAAAGAGCCTGCACAGGGGGGGACTTGCAGGTTGTTCTGTCGTCGGTAGGATGCTGTGATCTGTGGGTTACAGATAGTCCTGTGCTTTGGGTTATTTGGAGCCTTAAAATAACTTTTGCTCTTTCCCTGCTGTTCCTCCCCTGCCCTGGACCGTTGCAGACGAGGAAAGGATGGGGACTTCTGCTGCAGTTCCCAATGCCTTTGCAGAGCTGCTCTGGGATCTGAGGGGTTTCAGGGGGGATGGTGACCCTCTGGATGGGCCCTTCCCGCACCCCACTTGCAACGCAGCAAACAGGAAACGTGTGAGCGCCGGCAGTTGAGTGTCACCCCGCAGCGGAAAGCGCCTTGAGTAAGAGAAAATGAGAGCTCTGGCACGGGGTGCTGTGGGACCAGCATCTCCCCCGGCCCTGGGGGCCCTGCTGCCTCGTGTGCCCCAAAAGTGAGGGTCCCTCTCGGCACGTGGGAAGGGTAAGTTCTGCTGCCCCCGGGGGGGAGTTGGTGCATCACCTTAAGGAATAGAAAAGAGGGGAAATAAGGGGGTTTTTTTCTTGCTGTGGGAGGTTTTTCTTGCTGCTTGTGGAGGACTGTGGCTGGGGGGCCCTTTTCTGATGGCTGGGAGCAGCGTGGGGGGTTTTGGAGGGGAGGCAGGTTGCTGGTGATGCCGTGGGGGGCCCTGCTTGGCTGGGAGTGCACAATTCCTACCCCATCCCCCTGTTCGTTCAGTGCCTCTGTGGTGCAGTGGGCTCAGCCCACTCCCCGGGGCTGGGGCAGGTAACTGGGGGCTTCCCCATGCCTTGAACAACCCCCCTTCCCACGCAGAGCTCCCACTTCTGCTGCCTGGGGGCTCCCACTTCTGCTTTATGGGGCTGGGACCACTATAAAGGCACTTGGTTTCTGCCCTGTGGGACTGCAGCAACTCCACAAGCCCCTCTTGGCTTTAAGGGGTTGGGGCCGGTTTTGGGGCCTGTTCCCACCTTTCTGGAGCACACTGGGATTTAGGAGAATTGCTGCTTCTCATTGGAAAAGGAAAGAGGGCTGGGGAAGCCGGGGGTCTCCCTGGGCTGGGAGAGGCTCAAACACGGTCCCAGCTCTGCGTCACAGCTCCCCATGGCTGTGGTTTCCTTCCCTTGGTGTTTCAGCTTTGCTACTCAGAGAACAACCCCTCACAGGGATGGCACAGTGGCTGTTGGTGTTGGCCACCCTCCCAGGCTGGGGAGAAGGGAGTGGGAGCCCAGACCCCACAAGCTGGGGCGAGCATGCAGCGCGATGGAAACCTCCCGGGGCCTCGTCGCTCTCCCCGGAGGTGACTCACAGCTGTGAAAACTGGGGGAGGAATTTTAAAGCTGCTGCTGAGCTCTGAGGAAGCAGGTGGAACCACCGGGTCTCGCTCAGACCTCCAGCATCGCCTTGGCTGGTCCTTTGCTGGCGTCACCTCCCGGCTGTGTCACCTCCCAGGTGGCCTTTGAGGGGGCTGGTGCCCTGTGCAACCTCCACAGCCGGGGCACGGGGAGGTTTGGGATGGGTGCTTGGCTGGTGGCAGGAGAAGGTGCTCACCCAGTGGGCTGGAATCCAGGGGACGGCTGGAGGGAATGGCCATTGTTAGCTGCAGATCCAGGCTCTGTTTGTGCCCTGCAATCGGAGATAAGACCTTCTCTTCCTATTGCCAAACCCTTCTTGCACCAGCAAAATGAACTTCCAGCTTGGTCTCTCTCTGCCACCTCCCAGAGCAAAGCTTTCCAGCAAGGAGAGAGCCAGCCAAGGCTCAGCACCCACTGGTTTCTCCGACAGGCCAGAGCTGGAGCCATGTCCGAGCGCCGGGCGGGCACCAAGGGCCGGCGTTTGGGCTCCAGCCGGCGCAAGCAGATCCGTGAGGGCTCCAGCGAGGTACCAGCACCAGCACCTGGCCCAGGTGAGGAACAGCCATGGCCATCCGAAATAGTGCAGAGGGTGCAGGACTTCCTCAGGGAACAGGACAAGGACCAGGCAGGGTTCGTCACCCGCTCAGACATGCAGGTAAGGGATGGGGTTTTAAGGGATGGGGTTGTCTTCTGTGGGTGGCTGGAGACTGGCTGATGAGTGGAGTTATCCCCCTGATTTGCTTTGTTCTCAGAAATTCCAGGAGGAGGGTTTCCCCTGCAGCACAGAGGAGCTGGAGCTCGTCTTTGACGGGCTGGATGCCGCCGGCACCGGGAGGTTGAGCAGCGAGGAGTTCACTGCCGGGCTCCGTAAGTGCCACACGCTGCCTCCAAACAGCCCAGGCTGATCCTGGGCACAGCCCCAGTGCTCTGCTACAGAGCTGTGAAGTGCTCCCCTTGCTGTGTGGCACATGATGCCCCCGAATTGTCCCCATGCCCAGGTCTCAGCCCATGGCTCACCCAGTGAAGGGTCCCATTGTGCTGTAGCAGCTTGTTGAACCCATGGGCTGCGAAGTGTCAGGGTTTGGGCTTCGCTGGCACCCCGGCTGGGCACTCAGGATTTGGGATATCTGTTGGCAGGGCAGTTCCTGAGCTCCCAGAAAGCTGCCAGGGAGCACCGGCGGCGGAAAACGGCGTCGCGGAGGGTCCGCTTGGTCCTCCCCAGCCCGGCTTTGGAAGGGGTGGACAGCGAGGACAGGAGACACTTTGCTGCCTTTATGGACCAGCTGGGCACCGACAACGTCTCTGAAGAGTAAGTGCCCTGCTTAGCACCCATGGGAGTCCTGCAGGGAGGGTAGAGGGGGAAAGGCCTCGGGCAGGAGATCCCCATGCAGACCAGGAGACCAGAAAGGTGTTGAAGGTGCCTTCGGCTCAAGCACAGGAGCAGGGGACAGCATCCCAGGGACCCCAATGCTCCTCTGTCCCCACACATCCCGAATGGTGTGAGCTAAATGGCCCAGGACCCCACAGCTGGCCTGGCTTTTGGGGGGACCCTGGAGAGGGATGCTCACCCCAAAGCACCCCTGTCTCTGCAGACAGGAGATCTGGCAGCTCTGGGTGAAGCTCCGGCAGGACGAACCCCAGCTCCTGGGCAACCTGGAGGGCTTCCTGGCCAAGATGAGGCACCGCATCCAAGAAGCCAGGAGCAAGAAGGAGGCTTTGGAGGTGACTCTGAACAAGTGAGTCACCACAGGGCAGTGGAGAGAGGTGGGATGTGAAGGATGGAGAGAGGGATGGGAAGGATGGCTCATCCTAGCCATGGGGAGAAGCCTGAGCACTCTCAACATCTCCTCAGTGGCCAGAGCAGAGGCTTCGCTGGTCTTTGGGGTTGGGCTCCCTCTACAGTCCTGGATGGGATGGCAAAAGGGCTGGACTCTGTTGGACACATCCGTGCTGGGTGAACCCCATGGGGCAAACACGGCCGCAGCCAGAGGGTCCCGTGGGCAATGTGGGGTCCCGGGGGCCTGCCCCCCCTGCAGCAGGGTCAGACCACCCACCCCTCCACCTCGCTGTCCCCACAGGCGTGTGGCTGAGCACGACAAGGAGGTGCAGCAGCTCTGCGAGGTCCTGGAGCAGCAGATCCAGCAGGAACAGCAGCGGCTGGAGCAGACGGTGGGTCACCGACTGCTCCTCTCCCCTTGCTGCCCACCCCAGGGGGGACCCAGCATCCCCCAAACCCCCTTGGCAGCCCCCAGCAGGTGCCAATGTCCTTGTTGCCATCTCAGAGTGTGGCCCGGAGCCACCAGCAGGACGTGGAGCTGCAGCGGGTGCTGGATGCCAGCGAGAGGGAGGTGCAGCGCTTGGTCACGGCGCAGATGGAGGTGGGCTGGCCCCAAACCCCGGCCCCTTTATGTGTGAATTGCCCCCCTCACGGTGGAGGGGGAGTTCAGCCCAGGCTCTAGAGGGGATGGCTGTCCATGAGTTATTTTCCACGGGGATTTTGGCGGGCTGTGAGTGTCCTGGTTGCCATCCCACAGCTGGAGCGGCGGTGCCGCAGCCTCCGCAGCGCCCAGCAAGTCACCAGCACGGAAAACCGGGAGCTGGAGGAGAGCAACAGGATGCTGGAGGATCACCTGCAGCACCTCCACCAGCAGCTCAAGCAGACCCAGGGGCACCTGAGGACAATGAGGGCTACAGTGGCTTGGGAGCACGTGGAGGAGCCAGGGTGAGTAGCTGAGTGAAGTATCTGCACATATGTGGTTTCCTCCTGGATGGGTCTCAGTCATCTTGGTGCTTCAGAGGTCTCCATGGTACAGATGAACCGCAGCTTGGTGTGAAAAGCGTCAGGAAAAAAAGGCAGAACTATCAGCAGCATGCACTGCACCTGTCCCTCGAGGACAGTGCCAGCAGAGATTGGGATGCCCTTCACCCAGAAGGACCCAGCCAGGACTGCTCCAGGGGTGGTGGGTTTTGCTGTCCTGCTCTATCACTGCCCTGGGGGCTGAGGACAGCCCTGGGGCAGGGGTGGATGTGGTGAAGAGGATGCAATTGCCATTTTGACCCCTGTGCTCTGTGTTTGCAGGGTCAGAGCGATGGCAGAGTTACCCGGTGAGACGCCGATGTCCCCACAGGTACTTCAGCTGGGGGTGTGGGCACAGGACAAGGTATCCACGCTCATGGGCTTTGTGCTGCTCAATTTGGGACTGCTGGGGAGCCCAGGAGCACAGGGTGCTCCTGCAGCTGAGGCATTGCCTCCCCTAAAAGCTTCCTCAAATGGGGTTGTCACGATGCCACGCAGATGTTTGGGAAGGGAGGGGGCAGCAACAGCACCTTAGTTCTGGTACCCCCAAAACTTTGGGTGGGTACATCTGGATACCTGCTGAAGAGCTCAGCATTGTTTCAGGTGGATACACTCCCTCACTAAGAGTTTTTCTCTTTCTTCTCCCCTTCTCACCTTGTTTCCCGCAGATGAGTCCGGGGAAGAACGAGAAGTTCCGCTCGGAGATGCGGATCAGGCTGGGGTCCCAGAGTGATGAAAAAAAAGCCAAGAACACCCACCAAGTGTAAGGGGTCCTGGGCAGCACCTGCTGCTCCCACGTGTGCCCCTGGGGTCTGTGAGCTGGTGCTGAGCCCCCAAGTCCTCCCACCACCCTCCTCAGGCAAATCACGATATTTAGTCCTTTTAATGCCCTCCCACCCACTCATCTCTCATCCCGGAGATCACATCTCTTATCCCAGCTCATCACTCCCTTGGCTCAGGAACTTGCTGTACCTGGCTGAGGAGCGTCTTCTCATGTCTGATAATGATGACAGATACTGGGAAGAGGCACATGTACCCATGTGTGCATCCCCCTTTCCCTTGTCCCCACTGCTGCCCGTGTGAGCCCCAAGTGCACCCAGAGGGTAAATAAAATGGGGTTTGGAGGGGGATGGGTTGAGGTGGTAGATCAGAGGCCCCCTGGGACTGGCCAAGGATGGGAGGGAGCTGGAGCCTGACCTGGGAACTGGGCTCATCCCGCCCATTTTTTGCCCTTTCCAGGGTTTGGGAAGTGCTGCCAGCAGAAATAAGCATTTCGGGAGCCCCGCCAGGAGTGAGCTCTGTGGAAGAGGAGCCCTTTCCAGAAAACCTGAAAGAGGAACACCTCTCTGACCAAAGCTCTTTGCTAAGAGAGATGAATGATGCAATAGCAGCTCTGAGCAAACATCTGAAGGCACAGGCACCCGGTGCACCCCCTGCTCTGGCAGACACCGCCAGTCAGCCCCGGGATGATGCTGAGCCCCAAATAGGGCAAGATGCAGCCACAGCACATGGAACAACCCCTGGGGTTCTGCAGGACACCCTCCCTGGCCACATCAGCCGTGAGCTCTTTGAAGGAGACCTGAAAGAAGGACCAGCCACAGCTGAGTTTCGTGCTCTGGATGTGACACAGGCTGGTGCGTCCGTGGGAGCCGGGCACCACATGGCTCAGGAGCCAGGGGCAGAGCAGGGAGAGAGCCCAGAGGAGCCACAGAGGATGATATTCCTGCCAGGAAAGGGTGCTGGTGTGAAGGAGATGGTGCTAAAGGTGACAGAGCACCTGGGAGAGAGCAAGGAGGCAGGAGAGCAGGCGGTGATGGAGGTGGAGGGAGCAGGGTGGACACAGGGAAACACAGGTTGGGAAAAGGCACAGCTCCTGGGAGAAGCTGAGGAAGCGGGGATAAGACAGGGGGAAAGTCTGGAGGCAGGTCTGGGGCCACCTGAGGCTGGGCAGGCAGGTCTGGCAGTGGGACAGTGCCTTGCCATGGAACAGCTTCAGCCAGGGGCAGCTCCGGGGGAGTGTGTGCAGGCCCTGGGCGTGGCACCGCAGGAATGGGCTGATCCATCGTGGGGGCTCTCTGGGAAACTGGAAATAGGGCTGGGAGAGCACCTGGAGCCAGAGCCACCATCCTGGGGCGAGGCACAAGTGGGAGCAGCCCAGGGGGATGGTGTCACCGCAGAGGTGACCGTGGCTCCGGGCCCCGGGGTGCTGGAGGAGGAGGAGCAGCGTGTCCGTGCGGAGCTGCAGCCCCGGGGAGAGCCCTCGGATGCCGAAGGGCTGCCAGCCCCGGCTGAGCATGGGATGAGCTGCAGCGCCGGGGGCGAGGAAGAGGAGGTGGAGGAAACACAGCCCAGGGAGGCAGAGCAGCAGCTGCAGGGAGGGTCTGTAAGGGGGGACGCAGGGCAGGGAGGCAGCGCGGGGGCTGAGGTGCCGCTGGCAGAGGTTGTGCCACTCCCCGACGCTCAGGAAGGGGGGGTGGGAGCAGATGTGGAACAGCTGGAGGCCCAGAACAGCGATACCAACATGCAGCTGCTGGCAGAGGTGGAGGCAGATCCGCAGGTCTCGAGCGAGGCTGGATCCCCAGGGACAGAGCAGGGAGGGAGCGTGAATCCAGGTGTGCAGCCACTGGAGGAGGAGGATGAGCCACAGGTAGGGCTGGGGGAAGGAAGGGGGGCTGCTGAGGTGCACAGTGAGGGTCCTTCCCCAGCAGAAGCACCTGCAGGGAGCTCTGACCTGTGCGGGCTGTTCCCAGTTAGGTCTCAGCCACGGGAACTGATGGAGGCAGAGGATGCCCAGGCAGATGTGCAGTTTTGTGGGGGTCTCAGCCCAGAAACCTCGTGGGGAGAGAAGGGTGAAACACACGTTCAGACTGAGGAGGAGCAGGAGGATGGGGCACAAGGACAGGATGAGCCCGGGCTGCCACAGGAGCCTGTGCTTGAACCTCATGGAGCAGCAGTTGGGCAGGGAGAGGCAGTTGGTACAGGTGTGCAACCACAGGAGGAGGATGAAAACCTGGACACTACTGAGGACCAGAGCACTGATGGCAATGTGCAGCTGCTTGCAGAGGTGGATGAGCTCACTTTGATCCCAGGAGGAAGCACAGAGGCAGATCTGCAGCTCTTGGGTGAGGCTGGATCCACAGGGACAGAGCAAGGAGAGAGATTAGATCCAGATCAGGTCAGTAAGGCAGAGTTTTTGGAAATGGAGGCAGAGGATGCCCAGGTAGATGTGCAGCTGCGTGGGGGCCTCAGCCCAGGAGCCCCGTGGGGAGGAGAGGGTGGAACAGCCATTCAGCTCGAGGAGGAGGACGGGGCACAAGGACAGGATGAGTGTGAGCTGCCACAGGAGCCTGTGCTTGAACCACATGGAGCAGCTCTTGGGCCGGGAGAGGAGGCTGGTGCTGGTGTGCAGGTATGGGATGAGTCTGAAAGCCTGGACACTGCTGAGGACCAGAGCACTGATGGCAACATGCAGCTGCTTGCAGAGGTGGATGAGCTCACTTTCATCCCAGGAGGGAGCACAGAGGCAGATCTGCAGCCCCTGGCTGAGACTAACTCCCTGGGGTCAGAGCAGGGAGGGAGTGTGGATCCAGGAGTGCAACCCCTGGATCAGGTCAATGCAGTAGAATTAGTGGAAATGGTGGAGACAGAAGACTCCTGGAGAGACAAGCAGCTGAGTGGAGATGCCAGCCCAGAAACACCCCAGCAAGAAGGGAACCATGAAGCCATGGAGCTCGGGGATGAGGCTGAGGACTGGGGACAAGGACAGGGTGAGCATGGACTGCCACAGGAGCCTGTGCTGGACACGCTGGAGGGCCAGAGCACTGGTGCCAATGTGCAGCTGCTTGCAGAGGAGGATGAGCTCAGACTGACCCCAGGAGGGAGCACAGAGGCAGACCTGCAGCCCCTGACTGAGACTGACTCCCTGGGGACAGAGCAGGGAGGGAGTGTGGATCCAGGAGTGCAACCCCTGGATCACGTGGATAAAGCAGAGCTGGTGGAAATGGAGACACAGGACTCCTGGACAGACATGCAGCTGTGTGGGGGTGCCAGCCCAGAAACCCCCCAGGGAAAGGAGGACTATGCAGCTGTGCAGCTCAGGGATGAGGCTGAGGACGGGGGACAAGGACTGGGTGAGCCTGTGCTTGATCCCCAGGGAGCAAGAGCTGGGCAGGGAGTAGGGGCTGGTGCAGGAGCACAACCACGAGAGGAGGCTGAAAGCCTGGGCACACTGGAGAGCCAGAGCACTGGTGCCAATATGCAGCTGTTTACAGAAGAGGATGAACTCAAATCTGCCTCAGAAGGGAGCTCAGAGACAGATCTGGCACCCCTGGGTGCAGCTGGGGTGTGGGAAGGGGAGGAGAGCCTGGCTCCAGGTGTTGGAGCAGGTCTGTGTGCAGCTCACATCACAGACATGTGGGAGGGAGCTGCTGTTGCACATGTGCCCCCTCCAGCTGAGGCTGATCTGTATCCTGAGCCTGTCACTGCTGCAGAGGGTCTTGGTCTGGAAGCAAAGCCGGGAGCACTCGCTGGTCCTGATGGGCAGATCCTGGGGGATACCCAGGCACTGGAATTACCACAGGGAGAGAGCGCTGCTGCAGAGGGGAGGCCTCTGGATGGAGCTCAAGGTTTGGAAGTGGCGCAGGGAGAGAGGTTGGAGGCAGGGGAGAGGAGTGTAGACGAAACCCAGGGTCTAGGACGACGTCAGGGCCACGATGACGGTGTGTCTGCCCCGGCCTCCCTGCTCTCCGAGGTGCCGTCACAAACTGACCCAGTAAAGCTGGAAACGATGATGCAGGAGGATGTTCTCGTTCCAGATGTGTGGCGGCTTTGTGCTCCGGGACAGGCAGCCCAAAGCGAGCTCCAGGAGCAGGTCTCGGCACAGGGACACCCCGTGAGGATTCACACTCCCGCCCAGCAGCCGGAGAGGAAGATGGAAGCAGAGCAGGTGGCTGCCGGACCTGCTGAGCCTCCAAAGCAAGAGGTGCCACCGGTGCCAACCCTTCACCTGAGGGTCCAACCGCAGGAAGATGCTGGGAATGATCAGCTGGGGAAGGTCCTCGCAGACAGCTCCCCGGGGGAGCCTCAAAGGCAGCTCTTGAGAGAGCAGAGCGAAGATCTCAGGGTTGGTCAACGAGAGAAGCCACAAGAGCTTGGTCAGAAAATGAGCCAGGAAGGTGAGCCTGGCCCAGGAGAGCCAGAGGCTGTGGCTGCAGAGGGAGCAGGAGCTGCCCCAAAGGTTTGTCCTAAAGCTCCCCTGGACCCAGACCACCTGTACAACGTGCTGTTTGTCGGGGACTCCCACGTGGGCAAAACGTCGTTCCTGTACCGGTTACACGCCGACAGCTTCAACCCCAACCTCACCGCCACAGTGGGTAGGTCCCCTCCAGCTCTTCTCCAAGCACTCTCTTGGATCACCACTGCAACTCCCTTTCCTCCACCCCAGAAGCTCCTGGTGAGCTTTACATGCCTGTTACAGCTCACACCAAGCGTGTGGTACAACCCATCCCCAGGGACCAGCCAGAACCACCAACTTCCCACTCCTGGATGCTCGTGAGCAGGCAACACTGGTCCTCCTTGTGCCAGGGCACCAGTACCAGTGGCTCTCATGCTTCCCCCTTTGCCTTTCAGCTCTATTCTCTTCTCTTCACCTCACTTCTCCCAGAGTCCATATTCTAAAATTTACAGAGTGGTGAATAGTATTTAGTGATATTTGCAGATCTCTTTCCAGGGGTGTATTAGTCTCAACTTGGAAGTAAACATACATTAGGCCATGAGCACTGTAACTTTTCAATCTTTTTGTACCATTTAAGTGCAAAAATAACCCTATTTAACACATAGTTAGATACAATATTTGCCTTTATGCATTTAACAATCTGTTATGGCTTGGCTAAGCTCTCTATATGCGCATTCTTATATATTTTTCTCTTGAATACAAGATTTTAAGAATTGTATCCAGTTCTCTTAAACCAAGCCCTGGAGCCGCAGCCTCAGTCCACCCTGCCCCATGTTCCCTCTCCATCCATCCTCTGCCACAGGGAGGAATGCTACAATATCCAAATATCCCCTTTTGTGTCTTCCAGGCCTGGATTATCGGATCAAAAACCTCGTTGTGGACAACAAGCGCTTTGCCCTCCGCCTGTGGGACTCAGCTGGTCAGGAGAGGTGAGGAGCTGTGCTGTTGCTTAAGGACACAACCTGTGGCTCTCTTTCTCCTGGTAGTTTAGTGGAAATGAATGTTCTTGGCTCTGCTAAGCAAAGGAGGGGTTGTTTAAGGAGGGACTCTGTACAGTACATGATCTGATTAAAGCATAATAAAGGAAGTAATTAAGATAAAACTGGCACTCGGGCCGGCCTCTGCCATCAGGACAAGAGCCAAACCTGGGGGTGGCCTTTTTTTTTTTTCTTTGTAGACATTCCCAGTTTTCCCTCTAGGATTTCATGTCCCTCTGAGGGGGGCAAAACCTCCTTAAGCTGTGGTGGTGACCCTTTGAAATGCACACAGGTACCACAGCATGACCAAGCAGTTCTTCCGGAAGGCGGACGGGGTCGTGCTCATGTACGACATCACCTCCCAGTACTCCTTCTCCGACGTGAGGTACTGGCTCAGCTGCATCCAGGTGGGTGAAGTCCACGAGGTCTCGGAGCTGGTGGTGACCCTGAAACCAGCATTTCCTCACCTGACCCCTGCCACTGGTTAGGGATGGGCATCTAGGGGCGGCCGAGCGCTTTGACGAGGGGACTCTGCTTGGCTTTGGTTATAAAATACTTTTTCTTGGAGGATTTGAATCAAATACAGGCAATTTTCATATTTTTCCAGTGTTTCCTGGGGTAATTTGTTGATATCACTGTTAGAATAAGGAGCAACTCTTGAAAAATTAAAAGCCAGTGCAGAGGAATGGGAAATGTTGAAACTGATTTTAGAGGAATGGAAAACGTTGAAACTGATTTTTGATAACGCTTTTAAATCCAAAATTGTCCACTTTGAGTCCTGGAAAAGGGAAGGTGACTCATCTCTTACTAAAAACTTCTCATCAGAAATTTCCATTTGAGTACAAAGCCAGTGTTCAGAATCTCTGAGATGAAATAGGATGCTGCCTTGCTCAGTGCATGTAAATCCCAGCCAGAACACCTCCAGGAGGGTTCCTGAAGCTGAACACAAAGTAAACTCATCTCACACCCTGTTAATAGACCAGGACAGCTGATTTAAGGGGGAAAAAATACTTTCTTAAATGTTGTTAAACTTGTTTAAGAATTTACAGTTTTGTTATCAGCCCAAATCCATGGGAATCCTTTCATGGTGTTCCAAGAAGTGTGTAGACAGTGTAGCCAGCTGGGGTTCAGGGGAGATTCGAATGCTCTCCTGATTCTCCCCTCTTTGGTTGCTCAGGAAGCAGCAGAGGATGGAGTTGCTGTTCTGCTTCTTGGGAACAAAACCGACCGTGCTGCCGAGAGACAGGTCCCTGTGAAGGAGGGGGAATGCCTGGCCAAGGTAGGTGGTGAAATGTGTCCACCCAAGCTTGGCAGGGACAGCTATGGATGGATTTGACCAGCCTGAGGACCTGGAGGAAAGTGGAATCCCCTAATTTACCCCTCATGCACCAGTGGTTGGCAAAGTCCTCTCTGGCCTCACCTCTGGCCCTTCCCTGCCTTGCTTTCCCTTTGCCATTTTAGTTTCAGCTCAGCACCACCCCAGTAAATCAGTTTATGGAGCTGGATCTGTAGATTGAAACATTTTCAGCTCTGCTTGTCTTTGCTGTGAAGTGTCACGTGTCTTCTCAGCACCATAAGAACAATAAACCCGCCAAGCCCTATCCTGTTTTAAAGATACTGAAATACTTAAAGTACAATTAGCCTCTACAAATATAGATGGTTAATAAAAAATAGGTGAGAAGAATGAGAAGAGTCTCATCTTTATTGAGGTAATTTTAAAGTTTATGGGATTTGGGCCAGTATCTATCGAATGGTTTTACAAAGGAGACAGCAGGGCAAGGGAATAGATGCTTATTTTCCCAAATTGGCCACTGTCAGGCACAAATGAGCTGGGAACATCTACTTATGCCTCTGCTAACCAAAGGACATCACATCTCATTCTGCCTGCAGTGTCAGCCTTTTCCTTGGTATTAAAAGTTGGAGTCATACCGACCAGAAAAACTTGATTTCACCCTCATCTTCCAATAAATGAGTTATTTGTTTCCTTGATTCCTTCCTGTTTCCCCTTGACAGTGACTGTCCCACGGCTGTTTAGTCCCATATTAAGCTATTCCAGGGCGAGAATGTTACATTTCTGTCTGGGCTCTGTGTCTTGCAGGAGCATCAGCTCATGTTCTACGAGTGCAGCGCTGCCTCGGGCCACAACGTCTTGGAGTCCATGGTCAGCTTTGTCAGGTGAGGGGAACGTGCTTGGGTTCTTGCCAGCTCTCCTCAGTTTAATGGGCTCCCTCCCTGCTTTTCTAACTCCAAATGCTGCTGTGTCGCTGTCACTGGAGACTCCAAACATCAGGGAAAACTCAGGGCAGCACGTGCATGGCTGGGGTGAGCCAGAGAAGTGCTCCAAGTTGTCTCCTGAATGCTCAGAATTGCAAGGAGATTAATAAAACCCTTTTGGGGATGCTGCTGATTTCCCCCTGGGTTGACTGAAATGAATTCTGTCTGTGATTTGATTTAGGTTGGTGTTTTTAGCAGAGTCCACAGTTCTCAGATCACGCAGAGCTGGAAGGCTCCTGAGTCCTTTCAGCCTTGCTGAGCCTCCTTTTCCAAGGCTTGTCAAGATAAAGAGCACAGCAATATGAAATACGGGGAAAATACCCACCTAATTTGCTTCTTTTTCTCCCAGGTTGCTCAAAGTTCGTGAAGATGAATTAAAAAATAAGGCAGAAGAGGTACCAAAGGCACCCCAGAAGAAAAAGTACTGCTGCTGGTGATGGACAGAACCCTCCCACCCCCCCCCCAACACTGTGATTTGAAACTGCAGAGACCACCAGAAAAGCATAAAAATAGCCCTTGGACACCTTCTCTGCTCCCTGTGTGTTTTCCTTGCCTGATATTTCTTGGATGCTGAGAGCAAAAGGCGCTGGGGGGGAGCTCCTGCCATGCCCCAGGGCACAGCAGCCTTCCAAAATACCTGTTGGGAAACTTCATCACTTTCTCTTGGAGATAAAAAAAATAAGGAAAGAGGTAGAAAAGGAACCCAGCTGGATCTGAGATGCTGGAATGGCACGGGAAGCAGCAGGGAGCAAAACCAAGCCTTGGGATAGAAGAAATGAATACCTGGAGTCACCCAAGTCTATAAAACAAGGGGGTTTAAGGCTGTTGGTGTTCTGGGACTTTCTCTCTGGCTTTGCAATTGGATTGGATTTGATGTGGAACAATGGGATACAGACTAAAAAAATAAGAATACCAGTGTTATACTTTAGTATTTTTATCAGTTCTGTGTAAATTCCCAGCACTTCCACAGGAGTATTTAAAGACTGTGTTCATATGCAGGTTAAGGGGAAATAATTCTGCCTAATTGGGTTTGCTTGTTGCTATGTGTATGAATATAATGGCAAAGCACAATAGTAGCTAGTTTCTGCTTTAGAAAAATAAAGTGACAACAAGAGTTGGGTTTTTAGTAACACTATATATTTTTATATATAATTATACGTGTTTTAGATATCCCAGCTTCACCAGGCAGGTACAACTTGGCACAGTGACACAGGAATTTCTGAGTCTTTTAGGATGAGTTATCTTCCTTGCACACCCCAATTTATCCCCCCAGCCCTCTGTACCCTAAATTCTCCATCCCCTTAATGTCTTCCCCAAGCCTGTCCCAACTCATCTTCCCTTAAACATAATTTAAATACTTTCTTTTCTTGATGCAATATATTTATGCTGCCATTCCATGTCTGTCCCTCTTTACCACGTTTCTTTATACAACATTTTTACTGCTGGAGCAGCTCCTTGGGAAGGGTTTATGTGGCTCTGCTCAGAGCTGTGCCCGGGTTTGGTATTTGGGATATCTGGAAGGGCTTCTTGTTTTTGTTTAGGCTCATCTTCACTATTTCTGCTTTTATCTTAAAATAATATAAATCCAATAGTACTTTGCAAGTTTGATCCATAAGAAGAGATGCATAGTAACAAGATCCATAAAGTCTGATCCACAACAAGAGAAGCTGAAATGATGGATCAACCCAAAAAGGTTCTTTTTACTGGGGCTGCAACACTTCCCTGTGCAAAGCCACCCAGCCACCCACCAGATCAGCTTTTCCCTTTGCCTAAATGTGCTAGGACTAAGTGTGGAAGATGCTGGTTCACTGAGTTGGTAGCAGGATTGTGCAGGAAAAGGTTTTGTTTTATTTTGGTTTATTTTATTAATTTTATTTTATTTCTTTTTTACGTCTATATATATTTATTTTTTTATTATCTGTGGAGGCTGAAATCTCCCATTAGATGGCAGCAGCTGCCGCCATTCCTCACAAATGCAACATTGCTGCTGCAGGGAAGGACCACCAGCAGGGCCCAAAGTGGGAGCTGAAAAATAAAAGGCTTCCCAGAACAGCAGGAAGAAAGAAAAGCCTGTCTTATTCCACTGGAAATCACCTCTAGAAAAAAAGGCTGCAGTTTGTGCCCACAGCATGAGTTACTCCAAACCTCCACACGGTACTTGGAAATGAATTTTTCATTGCCAGGTTGGGAAAAGCACCAGCAAGGCAAATAAATCACGCTGGAAAACATGGGCAGCGCGTTGCACTTGAAAGCATCTTTTATCTTTAATAATTCATGATCCCGGGAAACATTCCCACTCTGGAATCAAAGGCACCACTCCTTTGCAAGCCCTTAAATGCCTGCATGAGGATTTGGAGGAGGATCAAGGCCTGAGATATTAATAGCAAGAGGGAAATGCATATTTGGACCACAGGAATTTATTTTTTTTTTAAACCAGGTTGTTCCCTTTTAAACTGTAATTCCTCAGGGTGCTCCTCAAGAACTAGAGGAGCTGCCTCAGCCAAGCCAGGATTGGGAAGATCTCGGATACCAGCCCAAAGCCAGCAGGCATTTACTCCCGTGGATGAATCCACCTTGGAGAATCCAGAGGAACTTCTGACAAGCTGGAACAAATCTTCAACCAAAGCTTTCAATGTCCCAGCCAGGGGTTTTGGGTCTTGCCCAGCAGTATCTCCCAGAATTTCACCCCTTTCATCCCAAAAGGCAGGAAAATCAGAATGAGGAGACCATCCCTCTCCCCTGCACTGGGATTGACAGGGCAGGAACTCCAAACCTGGGAAGTCCTTTTTCTCCCAGCTTTTAATTCAGCTGCAGAACTCAGCACTGCAAGAAGCTGTTCAGGTCAAGAATTTAAACAAGGTTGAAGCTTAAACAAGGCTGCTCTGAGCAACCTGGTCCAGTGGATGATGTTTAAGGTCCCTTCCAACCCAAACCATTCCAGGATTCTGTGAAAAAGGGAGCAGGGAGAGACCAAAACCACCTGTCTCACAACCAACAGCTGCCTTTGAAAATGCATTTAATTGCAATTAAGGACTGAAGTCCAGGCCTGAAACCTCCTGCTCCTGCTTTCTCCTGAGCTTTTCACCCTAGGGGTGGCTCCAGGAACCTCTGATTGCTCCATCTCCCAGCTCTTTAGTCCTGGAAATCTTTCCCACAGTTTTTTAGGGCTTTCCAGCGTTTTTTTTAGGGAGTGTTAACTGCATGCTCTCTGCTTGTCTCTTGAGCTGTGGGAAAGAGGATCCATGCTGCCCCTGGGGCTGGGGGTAACTGGGGTTCAGGGGGACACTGGATGGGTCTCCTTGGGGGGCTGAAGGAGGTAAATGTGCCCAAAGGGCTGGAGGGGTGATGGGTGGGCGCTGTGGGGCGATACTGGGAACTTCAGGGGTGGAGGGAGGTGTTATGGATGTGTGGGATCTGGCTCTGAAAGGCTTTTGG